>CP125978.1:31625229-32205365 GCA_030063025.1 Avena longiglumis
GCATAATTCACGAACCATAGGGAGACACACTTAAGGATTCGATGTTGTTGAGTAGTTATGGAATGATGAGTAAGAGACCGAATGTTGTTCCGAGTCTCGAATGGGATCCGGGATATCATGAGGAGATCCGGAATGGTCCGGAGAATAAGATTCATATAAGGAAAGTCCCGTTTCGGAGTTGGAGAATGGTTCCGGTGTTTTCATCGGGAATGTTCTAGAAGGTTCCGGAATGTCCGGCACTCCGGGGGGGAAGGGGTACATGAATGTGTTATATCAAGTTGGTATGAATGCATTATGTACTTGGTGTCTTTGCTGTCCAAAATAAAGGGTTTATTCAAATCCTAGTTTGAAAAGTCAAACGGCTAGTTTGAAAAGTCAAACGACAGTTTTTGGAAAGAGGAGAAGGAAGTTTGAAACCGAGTTGAGGAGGAGTTCCCACCTCCAACCGTGCCCACCTCCAAGCCGAGTTGGGAGGAATCCTCCCTTGGCCGCACCTCCCACCTATAAAGGGAGGGGCAGGGCTGCCCCTCCAAGACACACAAGATCCTCTCCTCTAAACCCTAATTTGGTGCCGCCACCTCCTGCAGCTGCCGCCACCTCCTAGGGCTCCTCTAGCCGCCGACTTGGGCAAACCCCAAGCCCTAGCCGCCGGCCTAGCACCTCTTCCTCGACGTGTCTCAACCCTAGATCATCGAGGGCTCTCTCATAGTCCACCATACTCGCTCCGGCTTAAGGCGAAGCCCTGCGAGATCTCCCCTCTACTTCCGGTACCACGCCGTTGTGCTGCCGGAATCGCGAGGAGAGTGCTACAACCTCCGCTGCCTGCTGGAACAAGGGAGAGGAAGGTCTTCGTCGAGTACCGAACGTGTGGCCGACTACGGAAGCGCTGCCGGAACGCAGCGCCGGAAGGATCGTCTACACGATCTTGAGATCGGCAAGTGCACGACTACATCACACACGAGAATCTGCTCTCGTTAACCGCTTTGGAATCTTTGAGGGTGAGTTCCTCTATCGACTTGTTGCTACAATCTAGTAGATAGATCCTGGCTTGTTTGTTTGCATGCGATAGAAATTTTTTGTTTTCCATGCTACGAACCCCTACAGTGGTATCAGAGTCGTGTCTATATGTAGTCTGTTGCACGAGTAGAACACAATGGTCATTGTGGGCGTTGATGCTTTTATTGTCGATTGCTTCTTGTGTACTTTGCATCTTGCGGTATGTTGGGATGAAGCGGCCCGAGCTAACCTTACATGACATCGTTCATGAGACTTGCTCCACGCTTGACATGCAACTTGTATTGCATAAGTGGCTTTGCGGGTGCCTGTTTCTCCTAGCATAGTTAAGATCCAATTTACAACGGGTGATTAACAATACTAGTATCAATGTTGTGGTTCTTGTTCGTAAGTTAGAACGACACTTATTGAAAGCCCCAAACCACGTAAAATATGCAAAGAAAGTAGAGGCGTCTAAATTTGTTTTGCAGGGGTGTGCAGTGATGTGATATGGCCATGATTGTGATTATATATGATGTATGCAATGTTCCTTATTGTAAGTTAAGCAACCAGCAGGAGCCATATGGTTGTCTTTAAATTCTGTTAAGACCCGCGTGTCTATTCAAAGTAGTTGTAATAGTTGAAGCCGGTGGAAGACAACCATGGAGAAGCGTCATTGACCTTGATGCAATGCCGGTGATGATGGAGATCATGTTCGTGCTAGAAGATGGAGATCGGAAGCACAAAGAAGAAAGGCCATATCATATCACATATTATGAATTGCATGTGATGTTAATCCTTTATGCATCTTGTATTGCTTAGTAGACGACGGTAGCATTATAAGATGATCCCTCATGCACATGAATTTCAAATCATAAAGTGTTCACCCTTAGTTAGCACCGTTGCTAAAGCTTGTTGTTTCGAAACACCACGTGATGATCGGGTGTGCTAGATTCTGCAAGTGTATACAACGTGAGCAAGCCAGATTTGCTCATGCAGAAACTAAGGTTTGATCTTGACGAGCCTAGCATGTACAGACATGGTCTCAGGAACACGGATCACCGAAAGGTAAAGCATGAGTCATATAGTAGATATGATGAACATGTTGATTGTTCGCCATTGAAGCTACATCAACTCTCGTGATGATCGGTTTTGATGTGGTGGATTTGGTTCGTGTGATCACTAAAACAATGTGAGGGATGTTGTTTTGAGTGGGAGTTCACCTAGATTAATTTAATTATTAATTAGAACTCAATTTATCATAAATTAAATCAAAGTGAATTTGCATAGTTGTTGTAGTCATTGGCATCCGTTTACCACCTTGCGCTTAGTTATAATTGAGATGATAAAACTATAGAATTCTGGTTAGTTACTTTACGAACTGGTATCGTATTGTTTTGAAGTGTTAAACTAAAGTTTAAAAGTCCTATTGCAAACTTTCAGTAAGTTCCGGTTACTCAATGAAGTTTAATAATTGGTATTAAATCAAGAGTGACAATTCCAAGTGTTAGTGTATGAGTATCGTGTTTATCTCCATGATTCTTGATATTTAAAGGATTGTCTTAATATCAAGGTTATCTAGGATCTGAAAGAGTTGTTTCAGAAACCATGATGTGTGGAAGATATTGTGATATCTGAAACGAAGTTTTGGTTGCAACATGATAGAGTATAATATGGCAAAGTTTATGTTTCTCATATTTTGATGAGAATTTGCAAAGGGTTGGAGACACTAGTTGTCCTAATCCTCCAAAAGGTTTTGGATAGCAACATTATACTCGTAATTCATCGTTATAAGCTAAAAGTAGCTTGATCATGGACGATTCCATGATAAGGGTGAATATTTGATGTAGGTAAAATGTTTACTACACCAAGAGATTACTAAAGAAAGGAATTTGAAAGAACACCAAACATTTGATGATGGTGATCTACTTAAAAGTGCAAGTCCAAAGACATTGGTATTTAACTATATACACGCTTTGGAATATGTGTCATATGTATGACTCCACTATAGATGTTGATAGATTCTTTCAAACAGAAAAGGAAATACTAGAAGAGAATCTCATAAATATATGGCAGAAAAGAAAAGACTAGAATTGTTCAGTTTAAGTATATAGATGATATACATGTTATGGCTGTATTCTTTGCTTATTAAACAATGTGGTTCTTAAGTATTTGATACTGAATTTGTTGGTGTGAATTGTCATATGAAACAACAGAATTCATGAATTACAATGGCCTAAGTAACTAGCAAAACAATATGTGATGATGTTCATCGAGAACAAATAAAAGGGTTATTGTGTTACTCGTTAAACATCAAAACTTGCCTTCAAGATTTGTTTTATCAGGTGTTATAAGAACAAAAGGGTTGTTCAAATAATTGCTGTAATCCATAAAAGATGGATGATTCACAAATCTCGTTGGAGAAATCACATCTATAAAACTAGTGCTAAAGATGTCGAAAGACAAATTGATTAAATGATCACTTAGGAAGTGACATCGCAGTTTAAATTATATTGAAAAGAAAACATGAAGAAACTCCATGTGGATGGAATTTTGGAGTCTTTTGATTTTGATCAAATGACGTTTGTGAAAACTTTTCTAGAGATAATTAAAACTTCGTTCATAGGCCAAAAGGAAACGAATGACTAGCTTATTGGAACTTGTACATATTGTTGTACGAAGTCCATTATGTGTAGTCAAGAGCGATGGATTTCAACTTCATATGCTTTCTCCGATAATTTGAGTGAATATATGAATATTTACTTAATAAGGATGAAATATGAAACTTTTGAAAAGTTCAAAGACTTTCAAGATGAAGTGCAAGACCATTGTAACAAGAATATAAATAGTTTATGATAAGATCATAAAGGAAGATATTTTGAGTTACAAGTTTAGCATAATACCTAAGATTTAAGGAATCGTTCCCTAGATTTACATGTCCCGGAATACCATAAAAGTATGGAGCGTTCGAGATATGTAATTAAACCTTGTTTGACATGGTAAGATCAAAGGTTATAATTCATAAAACTGCCATTATATTTTAAAGATTAAAGCTTTAGAGACTACCGTTTTTCCACTGAAAAGAGCTCCATCATAATCCGTTGAAATGACACCATATAAAGTTATGGTTTGAGATAAAACTCAAGTTGTCCTTTCTTAAACATTGGTATGTTATGCATAAGAAAGATGTTTTGCAACCAAAGTCGGATGAACCTGTCTTTGTATAACTGTTAAGTATTCCTCCATAACACCGGAGACAAAAGTGTTTGTCGCTTAGAAAAGGAATTTTTCGTGAAAAGTTAAGTGGGAGGACAATAGAACTTTGATAAGGTTAAAAGAACCTTAGCTATATGTGCAGAGTTGCGCAGCGCCAAAAAGTGTTCTGGAGGCAGCAATAATGCTCATGGCTCACGTGCCTCAAAGGTTGTGGTTACGGAGATCTAAGTTCATATTAAAACAAGTAAGTCGGGTAAACAATCAAATACCAAGATTTGAGGGTTGAATCATTATTTGAGAATAATGAACCGACTACATGCAAAGAAGCGATGATGGACCCTGACTCCGTAAAATGGCTTGAAGCCATAAAATCCGTGATAGTTCCATACACGAGAAATCAAGTTCTTAACTTGAAGGACCCTCGATAAAGGTGTAAGATCTTACAATTGTGTTTGGATCTATAAAGAAATAGACATGGATGTTTCGCATCTATGAAATAGTCGACATGTTGGGAAAGAGTTCACAACAATGTTCAAAGGTTGTATATGACAAGATTTGATCTTTCATAGCGATATTTAATCTAGACGGATTAATGAAAGCAACCACTACATATAATTTTGTTTTGTGGTAGTTGAATAAACAAAACACGTTATTCTAAAAGAATTGTTACCTAGGACATGTGCATAACACGGTCCATAGGGTTTTGTTAATTCAAAGGATGCTAAAAGCATATGCAAACTTCAATGGTTGAAGTAAGCATAGCGGAGTTGGAATCTTCAGAATGATGAAATTGTTAAAAGAGTTTAAATTCATCAGAGACGATGAAGATGCTTGCAATTACAACGATGAAGAGGGCATTTGTGTCAAGTAGTTTGTTATCAAACTAGGTGTAGTTCACAGTGGGATAATACTATGAAGATATATTGTACGACAATATTATCAAACATGTTTTTAACCCCAAAGAACTAAAGGTCACACCAAAGGACCAAATTTGTACGAAGCCATCTCATTAGAGAATGAGTGATGCGTAGAGACGCAAAGACATGCAATTACACACGGACCTGGAAGTGTCAGATCCGGAGATCAGTTGACCACTAGCAATCGTGTACATACAACACCGGAAAGCCATAGGTGTTGAATACACAAAGGTTTGAAACTAGATTATTGACTCTAGTGCAAGTGGGAGACTGTTGGAGATATGCCCAAGAGGCAATAATAAAGTGGGTTATTATCATATCTTCATACTTATGATAAATGTTTACATACCATGCTATAATTGTATTAACAGGAAACATTAATACTTGTGTGATTTGTAAACATAAAAGAGTCCCTAGTAAAGCCTCTTGTTAAACTAGCTTGTTGGTTAATATATGATCATGGTTTCCGATCATGAACATAGAGATGTTATTAACAATGTGGTCATATCATTAGGAGAATCATGTGATGGACATACTCCTATAGATAAGCGTAGCATAAAGATCAAGTCATTTTAATAGTTTAATTGCTATATGCTTTCTGATACATAGTAACCTAATTCCTTCGACCATGAGATCATGCATATCACCTTTACCGGATGGATGCTTTGATGACATCAAACACCACACCATAACTGGGTGGCTATAAAGGTGGCATTGAGTGTTCGGAAAGTATTGGTTGAAACACATGGATCAAGAGTGGGATTTGTCCATCCATATGACGAATAGATATACTCTGGACCCTCTCGGTGAAATGTCATCCAATTAGCTTTCAAGCATGTGACTGGCTCACAAGGGATCACATATCACGGGAACGAGAAAAAAGTACTTATCAGTAACAAGGTTAAACTAGGTATGCAGAGATACCGACGATCAAAACCTCGGATAAGTAAAATATCGTGAGACAAAGGGAAATTGGTATCGTATGTAAGTGGTTCATTCGATCGCAAAGTAATCGTAGAAATATGTGGGAGCCATATGAATTTCCAGATTCCTCTATTGGTTATTGATCGGAGAAGTGTCTCGATCATGTCCGCATAATTCACGAATCGTAGGGAGACACACTTAAGGATTCGATGTTGTGGAGTAGTTATGGAATGATGAGTAAGATACCGAATGTTGTTCGGAGTCTCGAATGGGATCCGGGATATCACGAGGATATCCGGAATGGTCCGGAGAATAAGATTCATATAAGGAAAGTCCCGTTTCGGAGTTGGAGAATGGTTCCGGTGTTTTCATCGGGAATGTTCTAGAAGGTTCCGGAATGTCCGGCACTCCGGGGGGAAGGGGTACATGAATGTGTTATATAAAGTTGGTATGAATGCATTATGTACTTGGTGTCTTTGCTGTCCAAAATAAAGGGTTTATTCAAATCCTAGTTTGAAAAGTCAAACGGCTAGTTTGAAAAGTCAAACAATAGTTTTTGGAAAGAGGAGAAGGAAGTTTGAAACCGAGTTGGGGAGGAGTTCCCTCCTCCAACCGGCGGCCCACCTCCAAGCCGAGTTGGGGAGGGACTCCCCTGCCCTTGGACGCACCTCCCACCTATAAAGGGAGGGGCAGGGCTGCCCCCTCCAAGACACACAAGATCCTCTCCTCTAAACCCTAATTTGGTGCCGCCACCTCCTGCAGCTGTCGCCACCTCCTAGGGCTCCTCTAGCCGCCGACTTGGGCAAACCCCAAGCCCTAGCCGCCGACCTAGCACCTCTTCCTCGGTGTGTCTAAACCCTAGATCGTCGAGGGCTCTCTCATAGTCCACCATACTCGCTCCGGCTTAAGGCGAAGCCCTGCGAGATCTCCCCTCTACTTCCGGTACCACGCCGTTGTGCTGCCGGAATCGCGAGGAGAGTGCTACAACCTCCGCTGCCTGCTGGAACAAGGGACAGGAAGGTCTTCGTCGAGTACCGAATGTGTGACCGACTACGGAAGCGCTGCCGGAACGCAGCGCTGGAAGGATCGTCTACACGATCTTGAGATCGGCAAGTGTACGACTACATCACCCACGAGAATCTGCTCTCGTTAACCGCTTTGGAATCTTCGAGGGTGAGTTCCTCTATCGACTTGTTGCTACAATCTAGTAGATAGATCCTGGCTTGTTTGTTTGCATGCGATAGAAATTTTTTGTTTTCCATGCTACGAACCCCTACAAGAGTTTCTGCAGCAGGGCTTCGCCTACGTGCAGTCGGGAGGGAGAGAGAGAGGAGGGCAGCAGGGCGGCTAGGGTTGTGGAGGAGGTGTGGGGGGAGGGTGCGCCCCAGCCCTCAATATATAGAGGGGTGGGCGCCGGCCCTAGCCCCTCCACCAAGCCCTAGGCCGGCGGCCAAGGAGGGAGGAGTGGGGGGCAAGTTCCCCCCTTCTAGAAGCTTTCCTAGGGTTTGCCCTAGGTCTGGCCGGCTAGGCCTATGGGGCCTTGTGTCCCTGCCCCAATGCGGCCAGGGCACTCCCTCATAGGCCCATGCCCCCTCCCGGCAGGTGGGGCCACGTTGGTCCCCCTCCGGAAGGTTCTAGAAGCTTCCGGTACAATACCGATTAACCCGAAACAATTCCGAACTCCAAAAACTGCATTGCCTTATATGAATCTTATTCTGCGGACCATTTCGGAATCTCTCGTGATGTCCCGGATCCCATCCGAGACCCCTAACAAAAACTCATAAACCAATTATCCAATCTATCCTATCGTCGAGACACGTTAAGTGTGTGACCCTTCGGGTTCGAGAACATGCAGACATGATCTTCTATCAATAATCAACAGCGGGGTCTGGAAACCCATATTGACTCCCACAAATTCATCGATGATCATATCGGATGAACCACGATGCCAGGATTCAATCAATCCCATATATATATTCCCTTCGTCTCGCGATATTTTACTTGTCCGAGATTTGATCATCGGTACCGTCATAGCTAGTTCAATCTCGTTCACAGCAAGTACTTTACTCGTTCTGTAATTCAATATCACTTTGTGATTAACTCCTTAACCACATGCTTGCAAGCGGTGTTGATATCGATTACCTAGTGGGCCCGAAGTATATCTCTCCGACTTGGGAGGGACAAATCCCATCTCGATACATACAACCCAACAGGTACTTTCCGATCACCTGAGAGACACCTTTATGATCACCCTCTCATAGGATGACGTTTGATGACCTCAAAGCTTTCTTCCGATACCAGGGAGTTGTATTATCTCATGGTCTAAGGAATACAATATTTGACATAAGAAAAGCTTCGCAAAGATGAACACGATGACACGATCTAATTGCTCTGCTTAGTTTGCGTCTGTCCACCACATCATTCTCCAATGATATGATCTCATTATTAATCGACAACTCATGTCTATGGTTAGGAAACCTTGACCATCATTAATCAATGAACTAGTTCATAGAGGCATACTAGGGACACGGTGTTGTTCACAAACCACACAAGTATTAAAGTTTCCGCTTAATACAATTCTAGCATGGAATATAAACTTTATCATGAATAAGAATTATAATAATAACATCTTTATTATTGCCTCTAGGGCATAATTCCAACATTATTTACATGATTACAATTATTTGAATACAATAGTTTATGGATAATAAGCCTATGATGAAAAAAAATAGTTTATCATCCATAAGAACAAAATACTATAAAGAGAAATCCAATTAATACACCCATTAGTTAAACATAGAAGTTATGTACGCTGTTTATATAAAGTGGCTGTCTTAAAAAATTAGAGATGTGTTTAGTCTCCTTTGTTCACCAACCCAAAGAGTGAATATCCTAATAAAAAAAAGTAGGTATAACTACAATGGGCAAAAATCCAATAGAAACAACTCGTGTAAATGTTCGAGTTTAGACACACGGATAAGTTTCCATGCAGAAAAAAGTGATTATTCACACATGATAATGAACTTGTCAAAAAATCAGAGGCTAAATAAACATAGCTCTAAGAGGCACCCCAACCATACAACAGATAATTGATGACCACCAGCTTGCATGTTGAGCTTAAAGAAATTGACTTCTAGCTGGTCTGATGAAAATAATGGATTGGAGAATTTCTGGTCGAACTCCGTGTACATACATGTGGCTGGAACTGATCAATACTGACTGAAAAAATTCTGGTCGAAGGAGAAATCCATGTACTTGTGACTGGAACAGATCAAAACTGACTGAACCTTACCAATCTCTGTCCCTATATTCTTTTTGTCAATGTTCCTCTTGTTTCCTAATCAAATATCTTGAGCTTCTTGACTGCCGAGATCAATCAATTTTCCTTGACGCGAATCATGGTTTGGTGTTGTAATGGATGGATACCTAGATCCTCTGGTATTCTTTCCTGGCAGATTTACTCACGGCGGCGATGCCCTGGGTGTTGTGGTAGTCCCTCCATATGGCGCTAAGGCAAAGTCGGCATGGATGCATGTATGAAGCCAGAGGGCACGCGTGCAGGGATTGGAAGACACAAACGATCAATGTGTTTTATTTTAACTGTTAAAAAAAATACTACGTGATATGGACTTGGCCGGTTCTGTTGTCCACGAATTGCAGTACGTGACATGGAATTTTCCGTTTGTGTTGTGGCATGACAGATCCAACTCAAGACAATTACATAAATCCAACGGTTGTGTTTTATTAGTTTATTAATCATCTGATGGTCCAAATAATTCATATGATGTGGATTAACGTGGTTCTTCAAAAGACATCCTAGAATCTCTCTTTTCGGAAAGTTGCTTCCCATCTCAGAGGGCTCTCTTCTCTCTCAGCTCTCCTTCCCCTCCCCCTTGCTACACACAGAAGAAAAACCGGGCCGGCCCCGACTCCTCTCCGCCGGCGCTGCCGGCTGGAGGTGGAGAAGGGGGGGCGCCGGAGTAGTTAGGCTAGCTAGGTTAGATGGTTGTATGCCGGTAGTGGGCTCTTTGCCCGGTAGTTGGAGGCGAGCAGCACATCTTGGAGCCCAGATCTTGTTTGCTTTAGGGATTCTCCTTCCCGTGTTGTTGCTCCGATGGCCGGAGCTGGAGCTGGAGGGGGAAGGCAGTGTCTCCTTGAATAAAGCTGTGGCTCTTGGCCACTTTGTGGTGCTCAGGTGGAGTGTTTCTCCGTTCTTGTTGGCCGGCCGTGGTGGCGAGGAGCTAGAACGGTGCGACGACGTCTTCTACTATGGGGTACCGAAGCCTCTGGCCGGCTGTGGCGGCGAGGAGAGGCGGAGGTGTTGCTTGGTGGCCTTTGCATCACTGGTGGTGGGGGTGGTTCGTGTGGAGCAGTGGAGGCGGCAAGGCCGGGTTGCCCTTCTTCTTCCATGCCGTCGAGGTGATGGCCTGTTGGTGGTTGGCCGTCCTTGGCTTGGGCCTCTTCTTCCTGCTCCGGGGATCGTTGAAGAGCGGGCTTGTCCTAGCTCTTCTCAAGCTGCAAATCTTGGAGTTCCCAAGCTTCGCGAGAGCCGAAGCTATCTGCGGCAAAGAGAACCGCTTTGTGCTCGGGAGAGTCTGAGCTTCTTGTTTCCTCAGAGGAAGATCTTCCGCTCCTGCCACGACGCCGGACCAAGTGGTTCGTCCCCGGCGCCGGTGTCCTCACTGTGGCGGAGCAAGTCAACGGAGAATTTTTACAACGGCGGTGATGATCCAGGAGGCACTACGGGAAAAAATGTCGCTGCCGTGTAGACACGTCTTTGCCGTGTGTCAAACGCACCGGAACACGGCAAAGACAGTCTTTGCCGTGTGTAACTCAGAAAATACACGGCAAAGTACGTGAACACGGCAAATTTCTGAAAAAGAACACGGCAAAGAAATATACACGGCAAAGACCCATAAAGGAACACGGCAAAGAAAATACATTCGGCAAAGTTGACAACGGCACACGGCATAGGTGTTATCACGGCAACGAGGTGGGACCCGTGACCCCACAAGTCCATTTAACGGGAGGAGCTAACGGCCGTAAACGATGGTCTCTATGCCGTGTGCCCTCGCCGGTCCTTTGCCGTGTGTATTCGGTAGTACACACGGCAAAGACCCTTTGCCGTGTGTATTCCGTAGTACACACGGCAAAGGGCCTTTGCCGTGTGTATTTCGCAGTACACACGGCAAAGTCTTTTTTTCTTTTTTTTTGCCTTTTATCACATTACTCTTAGGAAAATCATAAAAAAATCATTCTAATTTAGAAAAATACAAATAATATATCAAAATTTGCAGAAAAATAAGATCTATCTATGTACACTAAAAAATTAGATATTTATATTGAATAAGAATCTTCATGCTCGCCGTTTTGACCACAGATTTAAACATGCATAAAAAATTCAAAAACGATCGAAACAATGCGAAACCTTCGCGTGGTGTCATATTATGTTACATGGTTGCAAGGAAAAATATCAAACTTGTTATATTGAATATGTCTCAAAAAAACCTTCATAAAATGACCTATCTCATTCGAGGTTTCCTCGCTTTCGGGTCAAATGACCAATGTTATGGCTAGAATCAAGGCATAGTTTGTGATAATCTGCTCATATTGTGCATGCATGTGCCTCATGGAATGGTGAACAATGTTGCAAGAGGAAGTTTTACGTTAAAGCACCAAAAGCCATTTTCAATTTTCTGAGCGAAAAAAACGAGAGATTTTATGAAGCAACCACCAAATGGATAATTTAAAATGCTACCACCCCATTTTTCAAAAATACTATACCACCTTAAATGTACAATGTACCAACAGGGGGATCTCAAACCTTTACTCCCTCCGGTGAAAAAGACAAATTCCTGCCGAATCGGCAGGAAATGTGTTAGATATGAACTACAGGTACATGACCGGATGGACATGATTTTTTTAAAAAATCATTTTTAGATTCACAATATGCTATTTCATCAGAGATCCAGTGAAAGTTTAGAGAGGCTCAGCTCCGAGCTAAGAATCTTCATAACCGCCGTTCGACAAAGTTTGTCGATAGTTTTAAAGAGTCATAAAAAATTCAAAAACGATCGAAATAATGCGAAACCTTCGCGTGATGTCATATTATGTGACATGGTTGTAAGGAAAAATATCAAACTTGTTATATTGAATATGTTAAAAAAAAACCTTCACAAAATGACCTATGTCATTCGAGGTTTCCTGCCTTTCGGGTCAAATGACCAATGTTATGGCAAGAATCAAGACATAGTTTATGATAATGTGCCCATATTGTGCATGCATGTGCCTCATGGAATGGTGAACAATGTTGCAGGAGGAAGATTTTCTTTTCGTCGCACCAAAAAGCCATTTTCCATTTTCTGAGCGAAAAAAATGAGAGATTTTATGAAGCAACCACCAAATGGATAATTTAAAATGCTACCACCCCATTTTCCAAAAATACTAGACCACCTTAAATGTACAATGTCCCAACAGGGGGATCTCAAACCTTTCCGTCCTCCGGTGAAAAGACAAATTCCTGCCGAATCGGCAGGAAGTGGGTTAGATATGAACTACAGGTACATGACCGGATGGACATGATTTTTTAAAAAAATCATTTTTATATTCACAATATGCTATTTCATCAGAGATCCATGAAAGTTTAGAGAGGCTCAGCTCGAGCTAAGAATCTTCATACCCGTCGTTCGACAAAGTTTGTCGATAGTTTTAAAGAGTCATAAAAAATTCAAAAACGATCGAAACAATGCGAAACCTTCGTGGTGTCATATTATGTGACATGGTTGGAAGGAAAAATATCAAACTTGTTATATTGAATATGTCTCAAAAACCTTCACAAAATGACCTATCTCATTCGAGGTTTCACGGCTTTTGGTCAAATGACCAATGTTATGGCTAGAATCAAGGCATAGTTTATGATAATCTGCCCATATTGTGCATGCATGTGCCTCATGGAATGGTGAACAATGTTGCAAGAGGAAGTTTTTCTTTTCGTCGCACCAAAAAACCATTTTCTATTTTCTGAGCAAAAAAACGAGAGATTTTATGAAGCAACCACCAAATGGCTAATTTAAAATGCTACCACCCTATTTTTCAAAAACACTAGACCACCTTAAATGGACAATGTCCCAACGGGAGGATCTCAAACCTTTCTGTCCACTCCAGGTGAAAAAGACAAATTCCTGCCGAAACGGTAGGAAGTGGGTCAGATATGAACTACAGGTACATGATCTGATGGGCATGATTTTTTACAAAATAATTTTTATGTTCACAATATGCTATTTTATCAAAGATCCAGTGAAAGTTTAGAGAGGCTCAGCTCCGAGCTAAGAATCTTCATACCCGTCGTTCGACAAAGTTTGTCGATAGTTTAAAAGAGTCATAAAAAATTCAAAAACGATCGAAACAATGCGAAACCTTCGCGTGGTGTCATATTATGTGACATGGTTGGAAGTAAAAATATCAAACTTGTTATATTGAATATGTCTCAAAAAACCCTTCACAAAATGACCTATCTCATTCGAGGTTTCCTGACTTTCGAGTCAAATGACCAATATTATGGCTAGAATTAAGGCATAGTTTGTGATAATATACCCATATCGTGCATGCATGTGCATTATGGAATGGCGAATAATGTTGCTGAAGGAAGTTTTCCTTTTCCTCGCACCAAAAAGGCATTTTCCATTTTCCGGGCACAAAAAACGGGGGGTTTTATGAAGCAACCACCAAATGGATAATTCAAAATGATACCACCCCATTTTCATAAGATTATATGGATTTCATATTTGGATTCCTCACATTTTTCTGATCGATTTAGACATTTTATTTGTCGAATTCCGATTTACGGATTTAAATATATGAATTATTCCATATTAAATAGAAAAAGGAAATAAAATAAAACCATTTTATTTTTTATTTGGATTCAAGATTATTATTACTTTTCATTATTGTTTACTTAAATAATTGTTTGGAATCTAAAACTGAGATGTGTGACATCATGGTCCAAGAGTTAATATCATTGATATGAAAGTATTAGCAACAAGGTACGATTTCTTTCTTGGTAGCTCATTCGGAAGGAACGAAGAAGTTAAGCGTGCTAGGCCTAGAGTAGTGTTAGGATGGGTGACCACAGGGGAAGTTTGATTATGAGTGCAATTTGACATAATATTTAACATACAAAGGGTTCAAATATTCTATATGAGATTATCAAGTAAATAATATTCAAAAAAGTTTAAAACAATTTTTTTTTTTTTTAAAAGGCAGTTTCTTTGCCGTGTACTTTTTCCACGAGACACACGGCAAAGACAGCTTCTTTGCCGTGTACTTTTCAAGGAGACACACGGCAAAGACAACTTCTTTGCCGTGTACTTTTCAAGAAGACACACGGCAAAGATAGACACCGTCATCTCCGCGGGAACCGTTATCTTACTTTACGTTGCCGTGTCTACGCATGAGACACACGGCAAAGCCTTTGCCGTGTCTTATTTAGAAAACACACGGCAAAGGGCCTTTGCCGTGGCGAACGTTGCCGTGTGGTATTTGCCGTGTGTATACACACGGCAAAACCTTTGCCGTGTTCCGAAAGGCCTTTGCCGTGTCTTTTGCCCACACGGCAAAGAGCCTGCGTGCCGTAGTGAGGACCTGATTGCTTTTTACAGATCTTTTCTAGGGTTTCTTCTGTTAATGTTCAGTCCTTATCCCAAATTCCCCTGTCCTGTTGGGGCTTTGATGTAATTTGTAACCACCGTTTGGTCAATATATGCAGCTTTTAGGGTCTTCGGACCCTATTCCCCGTTCAAAAAAAAATCAAAAGACATCCTTATATTGCTTTTAGTATTAGTATATAAATAATTTTTTTGTGTGTTATACAGGGATCTTATTAGTCCCTCTTCCCCAAAAGAGTCATGAAGATGTCCTTACAGCAGCGCTTGACGAAGACCTCCAAGAGCTTGCTGCCGGAAAAGTGCACCGCACGCGTCTTGTACATTCTCGCAGCAGGCCGCACGGACCTGCCCAGCTATACCAGCGTGTTCACGTCATTTGTCCTTCCCTGATGACGGAGGAGATGGTGGTGACGGCTCCGTTGAGCTTCGCGAGATCGGTGATGTTTGATCTTCGGCATGCTGGTCATCCCTTTGGCGAGAACTTTGGCAATGAGCTAGTCCAAAATCAAATTTGGTTGAACTATGTAGCGTATGGTTGGATTTCATTTGTGACTGTGGAATTTGGGTGACATTCGTGTGTAGAGGGTCTGGTTAAAGGGTCTGATTGGGCTGCGGTCGGGCACAGCCCAATGAAGCCCTTAAAATGCCGATTCCGCGACCCTTATCCCAGTTTTAAGGGTTCTGGCAGATGTGCTCTTTAAATTGCAAGCTGAGTCCCACACGTCAGAAGTAGCCTAGGTCATGTCCGTCCAGAGGTGTAGACCTAATGAGTTTGCTTAGAGTGGCGCAGTTCCAATTCTAGTGACACGGTCGTAAAAACACATTATGATGATAATTACTTACATTGTAGATGTTGATATGTTCTACACTTGTACTACATAAAGAAAATTTATAGTCCAGATCCGGGTGGTTTAGAACAGTAAGTATAATCTGAGACTTTAGAAGCAGAAAACAAAAAGAGTGATAACAAACGTCTCAAGCGTGCAAAACGACCTCGTTTCCGGTGCGCGCCGAGCAAATGCGGCATTCTGCCGCTCCCTCCTTCCCCATGACGACCCTGCGCCGACTGTCATCGAGGTAGTGTTGGTACACGTAGGAGAGAAACCCCCAGACGGCCATGAGCATGGCGACGGCCTTTGTCCCGGTCATCCTGTCTCCAAATAGCCCGACGGCGAAGACGGGCACCAGCGGCAGCGCCACCGTGCCCGTCACGTTGGCGAACAATGACGACACCCTCGTGATCAGCCGCAGCAACGCGACCGTGGACACCTGCCATGATACCGCCGTCCCCACCAGTGTTGCCACGTATCTGGTCCTCCCGTCCTTGAACGCCGCCATCTCTCCAGGAATCGTCCTCCACTCCCCGGACGCGAACAGCCCGCACACTGTCACCATTGACGCGATCACATTTGTGTATATCTGAACCCGCAGAACCCACCGGAATGTCCGGGTAAGGACCACCTTGTCGAAGGTGACCTCGATGAGGGAGAGGATGAGCGCGTAGGTGGCGGAGGCGGACAGCGTGAGGATGAACCCCAGCGAGAACTTGCCGTGTGGGAGGGTTCTGGAGGTACCGTCGGAGGAGGAGCTGACGCCGAGCAGGGTTGCCGAGAAGGTTAGCACAACAACAGAGTTGGCGATGAGAGCCGTGAAGCGCTGCCCATTGATGACGCGCGAGGTGATGGAGTTGAAGCCCAGCTGCGTGGCGGCCACCAGCGCGAAGGTGGAAACCGGCAGGTACAGCAACGCGTACGAGTACATGAGGTTGTCCAAGCCGATGAGTATCCCAAGGCCTAGGTAGATGGGCACCATCTTGGACGCCGTCGGCTGAGGCCCGGCGTCAGCGGAGTCGGGCGGTGTGAGGAGGAGGATGATGGCTAGCAGGGGCGAGCCTCCCGACTGCGTTAGCGTGGCCATCCAATTGCTGTTGCCGCCTGAGTTGTAGTAGAGGCGGCTGAGGAGCGTGGCTATGGTCTGCCCGCAGATCAAAATTAGCATGTCCAGCATAACCGTCAGCCACCACCGGATGCTTCCTCCTGCCGACCGTCCGCAAATGGCGGCCTTTGGTCCCTCGCCGTTCTCGCCATGGTCGGAGTCATGCTCCGATGTGCCTTTTGCGGACATAAACGATACCGTTATTATTTATCAAGTGCAGCAGCAAATAAGTTCACCTATTTTAACAGGAAGAGACAATATATATGTTCGTTCTTTTCAAAGAAATGTGCCGGCGCAAGAGCAAGCCAAGCTGAACATTCTGGCACAAACTCGTCATAGCATTATCCTTATGCATGGCCTGGTCTTCTTTGTTCACAAACTTATTAGTATGTCAAGAAACCAGAAACACTGTTTGTAGAACCAAGACTAGACTAATGTAAACCATTTACAAATTTAAAATCAAGGAGAGATGGACGATCTTTTTGGATAATGCCTTGATATCTCCTACTCGATATCTGTGTCTAGAAATCTAAATATGAAGATATGAACTGTATTACTCCCTTCATCCAAAAATAAACGACTTAGATTTGTCTAAATTCATAAGTATCTAGACACGTTTTAGTGAGTAAATATATGTTAATCTAGACAAATCAAAGTCACTTATTTCAAGACGGAGGGAATACCTCTTATTTGGAGCTGAATTTCTTGAGGATGCGACATGTCGTCGCTGATGGGTGCTGCGTGCTGACACGAATAACTAGTAAGAACAGAATGGGAGGAGTGTCTGTTTTTCTTCTCCGTATTCTCTTGTTGTTCTACACACACACACCTTCTTAATACACCTTCTTAATGAGCAATGGGTTAGAGACCTAGGCTCCATGGCACCATATATATTGATCTAGTCACGATATTATTTAATGCTAGTTAGGATATATTTTTTGCGGATATATTAAAGATACATGTTCTTTTTTTAATTGTGAAGATACATCTATCTCCAGTATAATCTGGTGCTCTCATTTTTCTTGGATAGATGACCCCAGACCACTCAAATCTATCATCCATTTTTTTTATTTTATTTTGTGGGTAGAAGTGGTTTTATTTACTACGGGAAAAATTGTCGCTGCCGTCGCCCCTCGCCTTTGCCGTGTGCCAGCAGGCCCGGAACATGGCAAAACTGATCTCTGTCGTGTGTATATCTGGAAGCACACGACAAAGAAAACATATATGACACATTACAGAAAAAGAACACGACAAAGAACTGAACATGACAATGGACAAACTGCGGCACATGGCAAAGAAAATAGACACGAACAAAAGCACCGAGGACACACGGCAAAGCTTTGTTCATGACAAAGAAGTGGGCCCCGCGGCCCTACAGGGCACCCGCCGGCAGGGGCGGACGGCAGAATCTTTGTCGTGTGTCCTTGCTGTTAGGTACATGGTAAGTGTGTATTCTCCTGTATACACGGCAAAGAACTGTTTCTTTTTTTTTCTTTTATTTAGTTAGCAAGGCTTTTATCTATTATCTATCTATTATATATACTAAAAGTAATATAAGGTTGTTTTTGGAGGCACCTAGTTGATGCACATCACCTAAATTATATCGACCGTTAGATCTATAATTTATGGTTACAATTTAAAGATGAAAAAGGTTACGTAAAAAGTAGTTGATACAACCACCTGTCAACAATGTCACGTACGATATATTTTTTGACAAGCACGTACAGGAAGTTTTTTTTAGGTAAACACGTACAAAGAGTTAATAAAACACGCAAATTGAAAACGATATGGATCGACACAGGCATGCTCCAAACCGGGTTGAAGAGTTACGCATTCGTGAACTTGGCCTTTTTCCTTTCGTTGATTGGGCTCTAAAACCTTTGATTAGCCTGGGCTTTTATCCGTTGAGTTAGCTCCAATGTATGTTGGATTTAATGAAAGATCTTTTTTTTAGATTTAATGAAAGATCTTTAATTGTATAACCAGGTGTTACGTATATCACATCTTATATGTAACCGGGCAAAACTCTCAAAAACAAATGTAGGTGATTGTGTCCGTTCACAAATAGTATTCCCTTCCTCCTGACTTGAGTTTGTCTAAATTTAAATGTATCTATATATTAAAATGCGTCTAGATGTATTCGAATTTAGACCCAAAATCAGTTATTTTTAGACGAATAGAGTAAAAACATACAAGAAATAACTGGCTTGGGTTTGTCTAGATTCGAATGTATCTGGACGCATTTTAGTGTATAGATACATTTGAATTTAGACAAATCCAAGCCAGTTATTTCTCGATGGAGGGAGTATTTTTCTTTGAAATGTGTGGAAGCGTAACGTGCGAAGCAAAAATTATCCAGGAACATACAAGTCTGTTTTTAAAATAAAAGAGCAAGCAAGCCGAGTCTTTTTTTTAACAAGTCTGTTAGCAGAAACAATATCTAGCCGAGTCCGTCCACCGAAAAATACTATAATATCTATCTTTCATAACCTATTACTCCGTCCATCTTAGTTTTAGCTCAATGGTCTATGTACCATGACTTACAATTATGACCGGTATATAACATTCGAATCCGGACAATGTCCGAAAGATTTGTTATGATTTAGAGCTTGTGTTTGGCAAAAAATGTTTCCTTTATGTATATACTAAAATTAATATGTAACGTGGAAGCATCAAATCATATGCATATAGTTATAAATTAATTTTTTGATAGTATATCAGTCTCCTAAATATCTTTAGAACAGTGGTGGCTGATGATTCTGTAGTGCTGAAAGCAAGATTTTAGATGATTTTCCCATTTACAAATGAGTTCAATTCTCTTCAATAAAGGCTTTGTAGAAAATTTATATCGAAAACATATGATATTTATTATTAAGGAGCCATACACAAAAAATTGTGTACCCTCCTTATTGAGCATCGGGATATGAGTACATAAAGGAGAATTTATTTGTGAACCCAAAATCTTGAGGGTGTATTGGTCATAAATTAGTTCAAAATTCCCATGTTTTATTTTATAATAGATATATCCAACTATATAGGTAATAAATTATTTTGGCGCAAGCCTACCATTTGTTGTGTACATAATAGGAATAGGCAACCAGATTGTTATGTGTAAAGTGCTGGATGGTTATTAGACTTAAATATTTATGTTGCTGACAAAAATATTTTGGAATTTCCATTATCCCTAATATACTTATAAAGGAACAGATTTTAGTCTTGGAGATGTTGTCTCTGTCTATGACATGACAACTTAGAATAAATGTAGAATGTGTTATTTTAGGGCATCATTATTTTCTAGCGTTTTCTAAAGCACACCGTACAATTGTGTCTTTGCTAGATACCATTACAATTTTGCGATACATTTGCCAGAACACACCACACAGTTAAAAACGAAAAGTTTGTCACATTTTATTCAAACTCGGCCATAACATGGTCACCCGGGCAAAAGTGACAACACTTTCTATTTTTGGATGTGTGGTGTGTTCTAGCAAATGAGCCATAAAATTGTAATGCTCCCTGGAACATAACTGTACTGTGTGTTTTAGCAAATGACAAAAAATAACGGTGTCATATTGCAAATTTTCCCTTTATTTTATAGTTCAAGGACTAATGAAGAAATCATTTGATTTACAGAATATATGATAGTAATCCTCACTTATTGTTTCCCTACGGTTGTACAAACAAATAATATTTTGTCTATCCAATTTAGGTTTTATCTAAATATTAACACAAGCATCAGATTAAATTATTATACTGTCTTGTGATACCACATATGATAAATGCATAAAAGTAGAGAATTCTTCTAGACAGTCTCATGGTAGACCAAAATATTTAGCTAGCTAACACAACCGATAGTTTTTTGATGAAACCTATTGGTGATATATCTTTATAAGAGTACACGATCACTAATTGATCTTCGTAACTATTGATAAATATCATTGAGCGAGGAATTATTATTTACACATAAACACATATAAAATAAATCAAAATAGGTGGGCATAATCTGAATTTTAACCTTACAGTAAGGTAACATCAAATAAAACTGCATCTTGCCTTTGCAATATAAATTTTATTATACATCCTTAACTAATAAGAACATGTGAGAAAACAACATATAGTCATTTATATGTTATTTTATGGGAAAATTAACTATCTGCCGTAGAAGTGATATTGTATTTACTATGACAATAAAATTATGTTAATTATTGTCGCGTGATATAAGTTTCTATTAAAAGGTAAAATGTTTTTGACATATTCAGACACTGCCCTCGCATTTGCGAGGGCCACCTTGCTAGTTACATATATGTTAGGTAATGTTATTTTATAGGATCATGAGAACACACATATGAATAGATTATTATGGTCTTGATCACTACATGCACCCCCTTATATGATTAGGTTTCACCGGAATAGGGAGTTTTCCCCTTATATAAGTCCAGAACATTCGCTTTTAGGTTAGAGCGCATGCATGCGAGGGGGACACATGCAAGCACCCGGACACTAGTAGGTTTTGTATGTTTCAACATAACACCACACTTCCATACATGTGCTAGGGGAACATGCAGGTCCTTGAGGTATTCCGATGCCCCGGAGCGCGGTTTGCTGCGGAACCGTGATCTGCGGGCCTCGGATCGTCTACCCCCTAGACATTCTTCTGATGGGGGTAAGCCAGCATATCTCTCTCTTGTTTTGTGTTTGTTTAGGTCATAGGATGATGTAAAACCATGTTGGTTCACAAGGTAGAGCACTATCCTACCCGGTTTCACCGGAACAGGGAGTTTCCCCTTATATAGTCTAGAACCTTCGCTTTTATGTTAGAGCGCATGCATGCGAGGGGGGGGGACACATGCAAGCAAACAGAGACTAGTAGGTTTGTATGTTTCAGAATAACACCACACTTTCATGCATGTGCTAGGGCCACATGCGGGTCCTTGAGGTATTTCGATGCCCCAGAGCGCGGTTTGCTACGGAACCCTGATCTATGGGCCTCGGATCGTCTACCCCCCTAGAAATTCTTCTGATGGGGGTAGCTCGGCATATCTCTCCCTTGTTTTATGTTTGTTTAGGTCATAGGATGATGTAAAACCATGTTGGTTCACAAGGTGGGGCACTATCCTAGCCGGTTTCACCGGAATAGGAAGTTTCCCACATATACAGGTCCAGGACCTTCGCTTTTAGGTTAGAGCGCATGCATGCGAGGGGGACACATGCAAGCACCCGGAGCCTAGTAGGTATTGTATGTTTCAACATAACACCACACTTTCATGCATGTGCTAGGGCCACATGCAAGCAGGTCCTTGGGGTATTCTGATGGTGATATCATTTTCCTGAATAGGCCACCTAGTAGTACTCACAAGCATTATGTTCAGGCATTTAAAGTATACATCAATGATGACCACACAGTCAAAATTGAGAACAATCTAAAGGATGTCAAACAACAAATTTCAAACTTTGTCGTGAAATCCTCTCATCTTGGTCTTTTGATTCGCCAAAGAGTGATATTTCTGTTTCAAAAGTAGTCCAAGAGCTTGCTTGGTTTTGTTGGTCAGCAGCTCTACCGTGAGGGGAAATTCTACTCTTGCCGACTGGTTGAGGATTGTTTCTCAATTTTTGTGAATAGGCACCCACCTAATAGAAATGAAGTTCCGCATCCTCCAGAAGATGATGGTCTAGTAGTGCAAAGTTCATATTTCCATGGTCTCAATCCTTATGAAGAGCTTCTACATGCTATATCTACAAGATAAACTATCGTCTGCTCCTCTTGCGAGATGTAGTTATGCTGATGGACAGAACCAGGAACTCTGTTCAATAGTCTAATGGCCATCTTGCGAGATGTAGTTATGTGCTATGATAGAATTGTACGAAACATCTCGAGTAATTCAATCTTTGCAACCTAAGTATTGATAAGATGATCTCACAGATTTTCCAAGTGCTATAACTCCCGGAGAACCGGTGGTCTACCCCTATAGCTTTCTCCGTACGAGGGTAGCCCGGTGGACTTTCATTTTTGTTTTTATTTGGAAAGTGTAACACCCCAGTTTTAGATAATCTATATTAGGGTTTGTTTTGTGCATCATGAGCATTATATCTTAAATTGTGCATCAAAAGAAATATACAAAACCCTAAACCCTACCCTCTCCCTCTATTTGAAAACAATTCAAATGGCTTTGAAAATGTTTGAGAAGTGCAACTTGTGTGGAGCCCAAATAGTATAGAGGGCCCTATGTGTTTCAAATAATTTTATAAAGCCTCTGGTATTTCTGAAACTATTCAAAACAGATTTGAAAATGAAATTACAAAAGTAAAATTGAAAACAAAAAAAGTTTTAGAAAAATAAAATAGTAGCCAGATCCCTAGCAGGCCTAGCCCAGCTCTCCTCTCCCCTATGCCTGTCGCACACCCGCAGCTTCCGCGGCCCAGTAGAGGCCCAACTGGCCCATACCCCTTCGCCGACTATATTCTTTCTTCTTCCTCCAGACAGAAGGACCGAGCCGTGCTCCTGCATGCTCGTGCGCCGACCATCGATCGTCTTCGCGTCACGATGCCCGCCGCCGCCGTAGAGCACAAGGAGAAGAACGAGCGTGTCGCCCTCTCTCTCCCCATCCCCATTTCCCTCTCTCCCTCCCTCTGTGTCGCTCGCGCGCAGTGAGCCCGAACCCTAGCTCGCTAGACCTCGCCGTTCCTGTCGTTTCCGGCCTCCCCTCTTCCATCTGAGACCACTATCGTGACCGCCGTCGTCGACTTGTTTGATTGCCCCCACTCGCGCAAGCCGGAGAAGCTCCCAGACGCCCAATCGATACCTCCTTTTCCGACTCTGGCCACTGTCGCCATGGGTGATTTCGGTCTCCCCCGAGCTCTCCGACCCCTCAGTAAGCTTCAGGGTGAGCTCATGGTCCTCGCAGGCCCCTCAGTTTCTACGCTCTCGCTCTGGTTTGCTTCCGCACCAAGCACCGCTCTCTGCCGACGTTAGTCGTCATCGTAGTCGACGCTCCGGTGACCAAATCCGGGCGGCGCCACCACTATTCGGTCCACCTCGGCCCCCTCTTTCCAGCAAACCCAACCCCGCTTCCTCTCGCGCTCGCAATCGCCGGATCGAAGCTTCACCCAAGAGCAATGGTGATGGTGACGTTAGCATGACGTAGTATTCCTTTTTTTAGTTTATTTGTTTATTGAAAATCTTTTATGGAAATATAAATAACCACTGTGGGCCCAGTCTGTCAGGATTTTATTCTTTTTGTAAATTAATTTATGAAATGATTAAATATATGAAATGTGGGACCAAGTGAATAAATATTTAATATAATCCAAAAATGTTTGATGAGTTTCCTAAAATGATTTAAAATGGTTTTAAATTGAGAAAAATCATAACTAATTCATTTTAAATCAAAAAAATATGAATAATATATCAAAATGTTCATAAAAATGAAACTTATATATTTAAGCTATACTCATGCATTGTTAAACAACTTACATGACAACCTAGTAACCCCTCACAGGTGATTCTGGAGTTTCCCTGAGTTAGGGTTTTCACCCCTCGGAACCCCGTTTAAATTGTCGAGCATGCCTTAGGGTTACATTTCGATACAATTGAACTTGTCATATCATCATACTTACTTGAGCATTGCATCGATGCCATGTGTTGATTGTTTCCCTCTCTTTCCGGTATTTAGTTCTTTGGTAGAATACGATATCGAGATCGATATCGAAGAACGAGATCAACATCGTCGAAGATCAAAGCGCGAAGAACAATACTTGACCAACTATAATCAAGTCAAGTATAAGGCTCCCGAAGATCTGCTTATCTGTTATCAACTGGCAAAGGCAAGCATAGCCCCACCATGATATAATCCTGTGTTTTCCAAAGCATTTCAATTCTGTCATGATGCATACGATTCTACTGTGGTCTTTTATCGATAGATAGAGTGTCTTATCTATTGCATTACTCCCTCTGAGCTTATATTACCTGATACACTACTCCTAGCATAACTAGATTTGGCTTGTGTGCACTGCTGGATCTTATATCTGAGTCCTGCTTAGCCATGCATAGCTGTTAGTGCTGGTTCATCCAGATGATGTATCAGATGCAAAGAATCTAGTATGATAGGAGAACGTGATGAGATGATATCAGAGGTGATATGAGATTAAACATGCTAAGTCTTGTATGGGAGGCCACGATGGGATGTGGTTTGTCTAGTCCCATGCTCGCCACCACTAGGCCATGAGTTCTTGCCTTTGGAACCGAGACGAGCGTACAACCACACGGGGCCTGGATAACCTCATGACTAACTTGCCTAGTAGATTTCATTAGTCACATAGTTCGGGCATTCCATTCGACATGCATTCTAGATCTTCTCGAAGGAGGTGAAGGTGGTGCATTCATAACAGGTAGGTAAGCGTGGCCGGGGTTGCTTAGGGTCGATGGAGCCCCTGGTGAACCAACCTCGCCTCACATA
The DNA here is from genome assembly GCA_030063025.1 of Avena longiglumis. Taxonomy (NCBI): domain Eukaryota; kingdom Viridiplantae; phylum Streptophyta; class Magnoliopsida; order Poales; family Poaceae; genus Avena; species Avena longiglumis. The sequence goes on from CP125978.1 coordinate 31,650,331, forward strand.
TTTAAGTACCGGCTTCGGGATTTGACCCGTTACGGCGGAACCATACTTATTGCGTGACTCATGGTCTCGGCGAAAGCAAGGTAAAGGTCGTGTCCAACCACACCCTTTGCCAGCACACCAAGGAAGTGTGTCAAGTGGCGCTAAGAGTCGGTTGGTACGTTGGGTAAAGTTGTACACCCCTGTAGGGTAATAATATTTTCGGAAAGCCGTGTTCACGGTTATGAACGACATCGTGACCGGACTCAAGATCATAGATAAATTTAACCACCATAAAACTTGTTGATCAACGTGTGCTTCAGGATGCTTCCTCATGAGTACGAGGGGGTGATCCTAGTTCAGGTGATGATGATGATTTGGTGGATATCAAAAGATGATGATCAATATATTTCGGAGATGTCGCTCTCTTATCTCCTTTTAAAATATTCTGATTAGACGAGCTTCTTCTCCCTCTTGTCTTACAAAACAAAGATGGCTCTATGCAAAATAACTCCACCAGCCATAAGTCTTGTGGAGTACACCCTGTACTCATCCTTGCTTTGTTGATACTTTTGGCAGAGTAAGTGTTCCTCTTGAAGATGAGATTGGTACTACATCCACACCGATGAGTAGATTGGGGTTTCCGGCTGGCGGCCTGGAATCTATGGGCTGGGACGTCATCGTTATGCTTTAGACCTCTTAGGCCATTTGTTAAGTTTGCTATACTTAATAGCATAATTTTCCTTCCGTTGTTTGATGTTTGTGTTAAGTGACCTCTGCTTGTAATAATTTGGTTCTTGCTGAGTTATGAGCTTGCTGTAATAAATTTTGTGTCGTAGGGTCACTGTCGTGTTACCGATTCCTCCCTAGATATTCTCGATCTCAAGGTTAATCTTATGTCAGACGGAGGTCTGGTATTTGTTTAGCCCTGATCCCTGGGGTTTCACAGAAAGCAAAGGTTGTGCCAACTTTGCCATAAAATAGGCTCTGGTTGCCCCGCGGCGGGAGTTTCCACGTATATATCCAGGATTTTACTAAGTGTTAACGCGTGTCTACAAAGAGGGTCACACTTGGGACTTACACATTGCACCTATCAACCCTGCACCACACTCACACACATATTCTAGGGACACATGCAAGTTTTCATCTGATTCCGACGCTCTCGTGGTCTTCCTCCGGTGAAACCCCGATCTGCGGGTCGTGGATCGTCTACCCCCTAGAAATTCTTCTGATGAGGGTAGCCCGACATAGCTCTCTCTTGTTTTGTGTTTGTTTAGGTCATAAGATAATGTAAAACCATGTTGGTTCACAAATTGTAGCAGTATCCTACCCGGTTTAACTGGAATGGGGAATTTCCCCCTTATACAAGTCCAGAACATTCGCTTTTAGGTTATAGCGCATGCATGCGAGGGGACACATGCAAGCACCCGGAGACTAGTAGGTTTTGTATGTTGCACCATAGCACCACACATTCATGCATGTGCTAGGGCCACATGCAAGTCCTTGAGGTATTCCGATACCCCGGAGCATGGTTTGCTGCTGAACCCTGATCCGCAGGCCTCGGATCGTCTACCCGCCTAGACATTCTTCTGATGGGGGTAGCCCGGCATAGCTCTCTCTTGTTTTGTGTTTGTTTAGGTCATAGGATGATGTAAAACCATGTTGGTTCACAAGTTGCGTCACTATCCTACCCGGTTTCACCGGAACAGGGAGTTTCCCCCTTATACAAGTCCAGAAGCTTCGCTTCTAGGTTAGAGAGCATGCATGTGAGGGGGACACATGCAAGCACCCAGAGACTAGTAGGTTTTGTATATTTCAACATAGCACCACACTTTCATGCAAGTGCTAGGACCACATGCAAGTCCTTGAGGTATTCTGATGCCTCGGAGCGTTGTTTCCTGTGGATCCCTAATCTGCAGGACTCGGATCGTCTACCCCCTAGACATTCTTCTGATGGGGGTAGCCCGACATAGCTCTCTCTTGTTTTGTGTTTGTTTAGTTCATAGGATTATGTAAAACTATGTTGGTTCACAAGGTGGGGCACTATCCTACCCGGTTTCACCGGAATAGGGAGTTTCCCCCTTATACAAGTGCAGAACCTTCGCTTCTAGTTTAGAGTGCATGCATGCGAGGGGGACACATGCAAGCACCCGGAGACTAGTAGGTTTAATATGTATCAACATAACACCACACTTTCATGCATGTGCTAGGGTCACATGCAGGTCCTTGAGGTATTCCGATGCCTCGGAGCGCGGTTTGGTGCGGAACCCTGATCTGCGAGGCTCAGATCGTGTACCCCCTAGACATTCTTCTGATGGGGGTAGCCCGGCATAGATCTCTCTTGTTTTGTATTTGCTTAGGTCAAAGGATGATGTAAAACCAAGTTGGTTCACAAGGTGGGGCACTATTCTCCCCGGTTTCACCGGAACAGGGAGTTTCCCCCTTATACAAGTCCAGAACCTTCGCTTCTAGGTTAGAGCACATGCATGCATGGGGGGAAACATGCAAGCACCCGGAGACTAGTAGGTTTTGTATTTTTCAACATAACACCACACTTTCATGCATGTGCTAGGGCCACATGCAGGTCCTTGAGGTATTACGATTCCCCGAAGCGAAGTTTGTTGTGGAACCCTGATCTGCGTGCCTCGGATCGTCTACCCCCCTAGACATTCTTCTGATGGGGGTAGCCCGGCATAGATCTCTCTTGTTTTGTGTTTGTTTAGGTAATAGGATGATGTAATACCATGTTGGTTCACAAGGTAGGGCACTATCCTACCCGTTTTCACTGGAACAGGGAGTTCCCCCCTTATACAAGTCCAGAATCTTCGATTCTAGGTTAGAGTGCATGCATGCGAGTGGGGACACATGCAAGCACCCAGAGACTAGTAGGTTTTGTATGTTTCAACATAACACCATACTTTCATGCATGTGCTAGGGCCACATGCATGCAGGTCTTTGTGGTATTACGATGCCCCGGAGCGCGGTTTGCTGCGGAACCCTGATCAGCGGGCCTCAGATCATCTACCCCCCAAGACATGTGGGTTACCATTCTATTAGAAGAACTTGTTTTGTTTATTCAACTACCACATAAACAAAATTATATGTAGTGGTTGCTACATTAATCCGTCCAGACTAAATATTGCTTAATGAAAGATCAGATCTTGTCATAGTCAACTCTTTGAACATTGTCGTGATCTTTTTCGCAACATGTCGATAATTTCATAGATGTGAAACATCCATGTCTATTTATTTATAGATCCCAATACGACTATAAGGTCTTGCACCTTTTCAGAGGGTCTTTTAAGTTCAAAGCTTGATCTCTCGTATATGCACGGATTTTATGGCTTCAAACCATTTGACGGAGTCAGTGCCCATCATAGCTTCTTTCCATGTAGTCAGATCATTTTTGTCAAATAATTATTTAACTCTCAAATCTTGGTATTTGATTGGTTACCCGACCTACTTGTTTCAATAGGAACTTAGACCTCCGTGACCACAACCTTTGAGGCACGTGAGCCATGAGCATTGTTGCTGCCTCCGGAACACTTTTCAGCGCTGCGCAACTTTGCACATATAGCTAAGGTTCTTTTAACCTTATCATAGTTCTATTGTCCTCCCACTAAACTTTTCACGGAAAATTCCTTTCTCAAAGAAACTTGACGTTCTAAGCGACAAACATTTTTGTCTTTGGTGTTATGGAGGAATACTCAACTATTATTAAAAATAACATACAAAGATATGTTCATCCGATTTTGGTTGCAAACATCTTTCTTATGCATAGCATACCAATGTTTAAGAAAGGACAACCTGGGTTTTATCCCAAACCATAACTTTATATGGTGTCATTTCAACGGATTATAATGGAGATCTTTTCAGTGGAAAAACGGTAGTCTCTAAAGCTTTAATCTTTAAAATACAATGGCATTTTTATCAATTACACCTTTGATCTTACCATATCAAACAAGGTTTAATTGCATATCTCGATTATTCCATACTCATATGGTGTTTCGGGAAACGCAAATCCATGGAACGATTCCTCAAATCTTAGGTGTTATTCTAAACTTTATAACTCAAATATCTTCCTTGATGATCCTATCATAAATTATTTATTTTCTTGTTACATTGATTTTGCACTTCATCTTGAAAGTCTTTAAACTTTTCAAATGTTTCACACTTCATCCTTATTAAGTAAATATTCATATATTCACTCAAATTTTCGGAGAAAGCATATGAAGTTGAAATCTATCGCTCTTGACTACACATAATGGACTTCATACAACAACATGTACAAGTTCCAATAAGCTAGTTATCCGTTCCCTTTGGCCTATGAGCGGAGTTTTAATTATCTCTAGGAAAATTTCACAAGCGTCATTTGATCAAAAATCAAAAGACTCCAAAATTCCATCCACATGGAGTTTCTTCATGTTTTCTTCCCAATATAATTTAAATAGCGATATCACTTCCTAAGTGATCTTTCTTATCAATTGTCTTTCGAAATTTTTAGCAATATTTTTATGGATGTGATTTATCCAACGAGATTTGTAAATCATCCATCTTTTATGGATTACGACAATTACTTGAAGAACTCTTTTGTTTTCATAATACCTGATAAAACAAATCTTGAAGGCAAGATTTGATGTTAACGAGCAACACAACAACCCTTTATTTGTTCTCGATGAACATCATCACATATTCTTTTTCTAGTTACTTAGGCCATTGTAGTTCATGAATTGTGTTGTTTCGTATGACGATTCACACCAACAAATTCAGTATCCAATACTTAAGAACCACATTGTTTAATAAGCAAAGAATATAGCCATAACATGTATATCCTCTATATACCTAAGCTAAACAATTCTAGTTTTTTCTTTTCTGCCATATATTTCTGAGATTTTCTTTCAGTATTTCCTTTTCTGTTCGAAAGAATCTATCAACATCAATAGTGGATCCATACACATGACACATAGTCCAAAGCATGTATAGTTAAATACCAATGTCTTTGGACTTGCACTTTGAAGTATATCACCATCATAAAATACTTGGTGTTCTTTCAAATTCTATTCTTTAGTAATCTTTTAGTGTAGTAAACATTTTATCAAATATTCACCCTTATCATGGAACTATTCATGATCAAGCTACTTTTAGCTTATAACGGTGAATCGCGAGTATAATGTTGCTCTCCAAAATCTTTTGGAGGATTAGGACGACAAGCGTCTCCAACCTTTTTCAAATTCTCATCAAATATGAGATCATAAACTTTGCCATATTATACTCTCTCATGTTGCAACCAAAACATCATTTCAGATATCGCAATATCTTCCACACATCATGTTTTCTGAAACAACTCTTTCAGATCCTAGATAACCTTGATATTAAAACAATCTTTTGAATATCAAGAATCATGGAGACAAACATGATACTTATATACTAACACTGGAATTGTCAATCTTGATTTAATACCAATTATTAAACTTCACGGAGTAACCGGAACTTCCTGAAAGTTTGCAATAGGACTTTAAAACTTTAGATTAACACCTCAAAACAATACAATACCAGTTCGTAAAGTAACTAACAAGAATTCTATAGTTCTATTATCTCAATTATAACTAAGCGCAAGGTGGTAAAAGGATGCCAATGACTACAACAACTATGCAAATTTACTTTTATTTAATTTATGATAAATAGTGTTCAACTTTTAATCATATTGCTATTGAACTCCCACTCAAAACAATATCCCTCACATTGTTTTACTGATCACACGAACCAAATTCACTACACCAAGTCCGATCATCACGTGACATGATATAGTTTCAAAGGCGAACAATCATTATGTTCATCATATCATCTATATGACTCATGCTTTATCTTTCGGTATTCTGTGTTCCGAGACCATGTCTGTACATGCTAGGCTCGTCAAGATCAAATCTTAGCTTCCGCATGAGAAAATCTGGCTTGCTCCCATTGTATACACTCGCAGAATCTAACACACCCGATCATCACGTGGTGCTTGGAAACAACGAGCTTTGGCAACGGTGCCTAGTAAGGACGAACACTCTATAATTTGATATTTTGTGAGAGAGATCATCTTACAATGCTACCATCGCGAACTAAGTAATACAAGATGCATAAAAGGATTAAAATCACATGCAATTCAAAATATGTGATATGATATGGCCTTTCTTCTTGTGTTTTCGATCTCCATCTTCAAGCATGAACATGATCTCCATCATCACCGGCGTGGCGTCAAGGTCAATGGCGCTGCTCCATGGTTATCGTCCGCCAGCATCAACTATTACAACTACTTTGAATAATAGACACGCATGTCTAGACGAAATTAAAAGACAACCATATGGCTCCTGCCGGTTGCTGACTTACAATAAGGAAAATTTCATACATCATATATAATCACAATCATGGCCATATCACATCACAGCACACCCCTGCAAAACAAAGTTAGACGCCTCTAATTTTCTTTGCATGTTTTACGTGGTTTGGGGCTTTGATCAAGTGTCGTTCTAACTTACGAACAAGAACCACAACGTTTATGCTTGAACTATCAAGTGCCCGTTGTAAATTGAATCTTTACTATGATGGGAGAGACAGACACCCGCAAATCCACTTATACAATACAAGTTGCATGTCGAGCGTGGAGCAAGTCTCATGAACGATGTCATGTAAGGTTAACCCGGACCGCTTCATCCCACCATACCACAAGATGCAAAGTACACAAGAAACAATTGATTATAAAAGTACCACCGCCCACAATGACCATTGTGTTCTGCTCGTGCAACAGATCTACATATAGACACGGCTCTGATACCACTGTAGGGGTTCGTAGCATGGAAAACAAAAAATTTCTACCGCATGAACACACAATCAAGATCTAATCTATGATCAAGCCAAGATCTATCTACTAGATCGGTGCAACAAGTTGATAGAGTACTGACCCTCGAAGATCCAAAGCGGTTAACGAGAGTAGATTCTCGTGGGTGATGTAGTCGTTCACTTGCTGATCTCAAGATTGCGTAGACGATCCTTCCAGCGCCGTGTTCCGGCAGCGCTCCCGCAGTCGGTGACACGTACGATACTCGATGAAGACATTCCTCTCCTTTGTTCCAGCAGGCAGCGGAGGTTGTAGCTCTCTCCTCGGAAGTAGAGGGGAGATCCCGTAGGGCTTCGCCTAAGCTGGAGCGAGTATGGTGGACTAGAGGGAGCACCGACGATCTAGGGTTTAGAGGTAGCTAGCAACTAGAGCACTACTGGAAAAACCATCCTCGGTTCGACGTGAACAAGGCCAGCAGTCCTGGCCTGGCACAGCCCGCGACTAGTGGGAGCACTAGTCACGAGCCCTGAGGCCTCTAACGGCTAGAAACGGCCGTAGTCACTAATCCCGGGCCGGACCAGGTCACTAGTCCCGGTCCGTAATACGGACCGGGACTAAGGACCTAGAGCAGGCCAGCTGGTATTTTTGAGGACTATTAGTCCCGGGTCGTATAACGGCCCGAGACTAGTTGTCCACCACTATATATTCTGCTTCCTGTCCTGCTGCCCTAAAGCATATGGTGGCCATTTTTCTCAAAGAAGCAAGACAGTTCATGCCATTTTTTTCTCAAGATTTAGTTTGCAACACCTAAATCCAAAGCTTTAAAAGGTTAGAACTTCATTCTTTCATCTCTTATTGCTACTTTAGCTCTATAATGCTCTAGAAGTATAGAGATATGGATCAATGCATGCATGCTCTAGAAGTAGCTAGAAGGATTTTGATATATATATATATGTGTGTGTGTGTAACAAATTTTGATTAGGCACATAGTTACTAAAAATTGAAATGTGTAATTTTAGAGTTTCAGAGCTTAGAATGGAATGAGGTTTTCACTGACAGAACGACAATAAAAAACTCCACATTTATCATGTTGATTGTTTTCTCCAATTCACAAATTGGTGCATGTAAATTTTTCAAAATTCAAAATTAATGCTCTAGAAGCTCTCAATATAACTTGTAATAATTTTATCATGTTGTGTAATGGTTTTTGATATAATTTTACTATAATGCAGATGGTCCGGGAATGGATGTACAGTACTGACCGACTCTCTGGCGAGTTCATTAATGGCATGCATGAATTCATCTGTGTTGCTGATGCAAACAAGCGTAATGGTTTTGTATTCTGTCCATGTAATGGATGTAGGAATCAGAAGGATTAATCTGACTAAAAAACCCTTCACATCCACCTGTTGAAGTCCGGCTTCATGCCCAGTTATAATTGTTGGACCAGGCACAGAGAGAGAGGGGTTATAGTGGAAGACAATGAAGAAGAGGAGGAGGATGACAACTATCATGGTTTCCCTGAGTACAGAGATACTTCCATGGGGGATGCTGAAGGGGAGGATGAATAAGAGACACATGATGAACCCGCTGATGATCTTGGTCAGACCATTGCCGATGCACGAAGAGATTGTGAAACTGAAAAGGATAGGGAGAAGTTCAATCACATGTTAGAGGATCACAAAAAGTTTTTGAACCCAAATTGCGAAAATGGTTTGAAAAGCTGGGCAGCACACTGGAATTGCTGCGATGGAAGGCTGAGTGTGCTATACCTGACTCCTCATTTGAAAAGTTGCTGAAAATGATGAAGAATATGCTTCCAAAAGATAATGTATTGCCCGCCAGTACGTACGAAGCAAAGAAGGTTGCCTGCCCTCTAGGTTTAGAGGTTCATAAGATACATGTGTGCCCTAATGACTGCATCCTCTACCGCGGTGAGGAGTATGAGAATTTGGATGCATGCCCGGTATGCACTTCACTTCGGTATAAGATTAGACGAGATGACCCTGGTGACGTTGAGGGCGAGCCCCCCGGAAGAGGGTTCCTGCCAAGGTGATGTGGTATGCTCCTATAATACCACGGTTGAAATGCTTATTCAGAAACAAAGAGCACAACTAGTTGTTGCGATGGCATAAAGAGGAACGTAAGTCAGACGGGATGTTGAGACACCCCGCTGATGGGTCGCAATGGAGAAAAATCGATAGGAAGTACCCGGACCTTGCAGATGACGCAAGGAGTTTAAGGTTTGGTCTAAGTACAGATGGCATGAATCCCTTTGGGGAGCAGAGCTCGATCAACACTGCCCGTGACTCTATGCATCTATAACCTTCCTCCTTGGTTGTGCATGAAGCGGAAGTTCATTATGATGCCAGTGTTGATCCAAGGTCCGAAGCAACCGACAACGACATTGATGTGTACCTAAGGCCATTAGTGGAAGAACTTTTACAGTTGTGTACGAACCGGGATCTGGCGTGTGGGATGAGCACAAGCAGGAAGAATTTAACCTCCGAGCATTGCTTTTCATAACAATCAATGATTGGCCTTCTCTTAGTAACCTTTTAGGATAGTCAAACAAGGGATACAATGCATGCACACACTGTTTAGATGAGATTGAAAGTATTTATTTGGAACATTGTAAGAAGAATGTATACAATGAGCATCGTCGATTTATTTTGGCCAAGCATCCCTTAAGAAAGAAAGGCAAGCATTTCAACGGTATGGCATGTCACCAGACGAAGCCTAAGGAGCGTACTGGTGCTGATATATTTGATATGGTCAAAGATTTGGATCAAATGGTAACTTTGGAAAGGGTACTGGCGGAAAATCTGTTCCGAAGGACACTGAAGTACACGCACCCATGTGGGAGAAGAAATCTATATTTTGGGAGCTACCATATTGGAAATTCTTAGAGGTCCGCTCTGCAATCGATGTGATGCATATGACAAAGAATCTTTGCGTGAACCTGCGAGGCTTCTTGGGCGTGTATGGGAAGACAAAAGATACACCGGAAGCACGAAAGGACCATCAACGTATGAAAGACCCAGATGGCCTGCATCCAGAATGGTTTCAAGGTCATGCTAGCTACGCTCTTACCAAACAAGAGAAGGAAATATTTTTTGAATGCCTAAGAAGTATTAAGGTCCCGTCTGGCTTCTCGTCGAATATAAAGGGAATAATAAATATGGCAGAAAAAAAGTTCCAAAACCTAAAGTCTCATGACTGCCACGTGATTATGACGCAAATGCTTCCAATTGCATTGTGGGGGCTTCTACCAGATAATGTTCGAGTACCCATTATGAAGCTATATGCATTTCTCAATGCAATCTCTCAGAAGATAATCAATCCTGAAGATCTACCACGGTTACAGAATGATGTGGTCCAATGTCTTGTCAGTTTTGAGTTGGTGTTCCCACCATCCTTCTTCAATATTATGACACACCTGCTGGTTCACCTAGTCGAAGAGATTTCCATTCTCGGTCCTGTATTTCTACACAATATGTTTCCCTTTGATAGGTTCATGGGAATCTTAAAGAAATATGTTTGTAACGGTGGTAGGATAGAAGGAAGCATCTCCAAGGGCTATGAAACAGAGGAGGTCATTGAATTTTGTGTTGACTTCGTTCCTAACCTTAGGCCGATTGGTCTTCCTCAATCGCGGTATGAGGGGATACTGAGTGGAAAGGGTACTCTAGGAAGGAAATCAATAATATGTAGGCACGGACATTCTTACACCGAAGCACATTACACCGTTCTACAGAATTCTATCTTGGCAGCCCCATATATCGAGGAACACAAGAAAATCTTACGCTCCAACAACCCTAGGAAGCATGACTCTTGGATTAGAGATGAACACATGAAGAGTTTTGGCGGTTGGTTGCAACATCTCATAAAAAACAACACTCTTGGAGATCAGCTATACTTGTTGTATATGTCACCATCTTTGACTATATCAACTTTCCAAGGGTACGACATAAATGGGTATACGTTTTACACGATAGCCCAAGATAAAAAGAGCACCAACCAAAACAGTGGTATCCGCTTTGATGCAACAGACAACAATGGGTCAAAGACCACATATTATGGTTACATAGAGGAGATATGGGAACTTGACTATGGACCTACTTTTAAGGTCCCCTTGTTTCGATGCAAATGGGTCATGCTGACAGGAGGAGGGGTTGAGGTAGACAAGAAATACGAAATGACATCGTTGGATCTCAACAATCTTGGGTACTTAGATGAACCATTCGTCCTAGCCAATGATGTGGCTCAGGTTTTCTATGTGAAGGACATGTCTACCAAACCTAGAAAAAGAAAAAAATAAGAAAAAGAATACATCAGACGATGAGCCAAAGCGCCACATAGTTCTTTCAGGAAAAAGAAACATCGTGGGAGTGGAGGACAAGACAGACATGTCAGAAGATTCCGCCCTTCGCGGTGAAGGATGATCCAAGCATCATGTTAATCAATGAAGATGCTCCATGGATACGGCGGGATCAGAAAGGAACACACGTGCAGAAATGATGTGTAATAATTGTAACATTTTATGAGTGAAGATGATCCATGTGTCCATTTTTATAGTGTTGTCTGCAAACAATCTTGAGTGACCAGTTTCTTGGAGATGCCTCTATGACCAGTTTCTTGGAGATTCCTCTTTGACCAGATTCATACTTACCATTAAGATCTGATCTCCAAACGTGTGAGGTCACATATTAGGTAGTGCCTCTATGACCAGTTTCTTGGAGATGCCGGAGGACTGGGCTCCAGCGGCATCTCCCTGAAACTGGCCGTAGTGGTGTCCCTGTTGGAGATATGCCCTAGAGGCAATAATAAATGTAGTTATTATTATATCTTTGTGTTTATGATAAATGTTTACATTCATGATATAATAGTATTAACAAGGAAACATTAATACTTGTGTGATTTGTAAACTAAAATAGAGTCCCTAGTAAAGCCTCTTTATAATACTAGCTTGTTGATTAATAAATGATTGTGGTTTCCCTATCATGAACATTGAGATGTTATTAACAACAAAATCATATCGTTAGGAGAATGATATGATGGACATACTCCTATAGATAAGCGTAGCATAAAGATCAAGTCATTTTAATAGTTCAATTGCTATATGCTTTCTGATACATAGTAACCTAATTCCTTCGACCATGATATCATGCTTATCACCATCACTAGAAGGATGCTTTGATGACATCAAACACCACACCGTAACTGGGTGGCTATAAAGTTGGCATTGAGTGTTCGGAAAGTATTGGTTGAGACACATGGATCAAGAGTGGGATTTGTCCATCCATATGACGGGTAGATATACTTTGGGTCCTCTTGGTGGAATGTCATCCAATTGGATTGCAAGCACGTGACTGGCTCACAATGGATCACATATCACGGGAACGAGAAAAGAGTACTTATCAGTAACAAGGTTGAACTAGGTATGCATAGATACCGACGATCAAAACCTCGGATAAGTAAACTATCGTGAGACAAATGGAAATTGGTATCGTATATAAGTGGTTCATTCGATCGCAAAGTAATCGTAGAAATATGTGGGAGCCATATGAATTTCCAGATTCCTCTATTGGTTATTGTTCAAAGAAGTGTCTCGATCATGTACGCATAATTCATGAACCATAGGGAGACACACTTAAGGATTCGACGTTGTTGAGTAGTTATGGAATGATGAGTAAGAGACCGAATGTTGTTCAGAGTCTCGGATGGGATCTGGGATATCACGAGGAGATCCGGAATGGTCCGGAGAATAAGATTCATATAAGGAAAGTCCTGTTTCCGGGTTGGAGAATGGTTCCGGTGTTTTCATCAGGAATGTTCTAGAAGGTTCCGGAATGTCCGGCACTCCGGAGGGGAAGGGTACATGAATGTTTCATAACAAGTTGGAATGGTTGCATCATGTAATAGGTGTCATCGCTGAACAAAATAAAGGGATAAATCAAATCCTAGTTTGAAAAGTCAAACGCCAATTTGAAAAGTCAAACAGCTATTTTGTTTGGTGGAGGGAGAGTAGGAAACCTACTTGGGAAGGAGTTCCTCTCCCTCCACCGCCGGCCAAGGAGGACGAGTTGGGGAGGGACTCCCCTCCCCTTGGCCGCACCCTCCCACCTATATAAGGAGGGGCAGGGCTGCCCGTCCTAGACCTACACCTTGCCCCTCTAAACCCTAACCCTAGCCGCCGCTGCCCACCATAGCCGCCGCCGCCCTAGGGTTTCTCCCAAGCCGCCGAGTTGGGGATTCTACTTGACCTATCCTCCGGCCTAGCTCCCTCTACTTGGTGTGTCTAAACCCTAGATCACCGAGGCTCTCTCATAGTCCACCATACTCGCTCCGGCTTAAGGCGAAGCCCTGCGAGATCTCCCCTCTACTTCCGGTACCACGCCGTCGTGCTGCCGGAATTGCGAGGAGAGTGCTACAACCTCCGCTGCCTGCTAGAACAAGGGAGATGAAGGTCTTCGTCGAGTACCGAATGTGTGACCGACTGCGGAAGCACTGCCGGAACGCAGCGCCGGAAGGATCGTCTATGCGATCTTGAAATCGGGAAGAGTACGACTACATCACCAACGAGAATCCGCTCTCGTTAAACACTTTGGAATCTTCGAGGGTGAGTTATTCTATCGACTCGTTGCTACAATCTAGTAGATAGATCTTGGCTTGTTTGTTTGTATGCGGTTGAAATTTTTTGTTTTCCATGCTACGAACCCCTAAAGTGGTATCAGAGCCATGTCTATATGTAGATCTGTGGCACGAGTAGAACACAATGGTCATGAGACCTGCTCCACGCTCAACATGCAACTTATATTGCATAAGTGGCTTTGCGGGTGTCTGTCTCTCCCATTATAGTATAGATCCAATTTACAACGGGCACTTGATAGTTCAAACATCAACGTTGTGGTTCTTGTTCGTAAGTTAGATCGACACTTATTGAAAGAACCAAACCACGTAAAATATGCAAAGAAATTAGAGGCGTCTAACTTTGTTTTGCAGGGGTGTGCTGTGATGTGATATGGCCATGATTGTGATTATATTTGATGTATGCAATGTTCCTTATTGTAAGTTGGCAACCGGCAGGAGCCATATGGTTGTCTTTAATTTCTGTTAAGACTCGCATGTCTATTCAAAGTAGTTGTAATAGTTGAACCTGGTGGACGACAACCATGGAGTAGCGTCATTGACCTTGATGCAATGCCGATGATGATGGAGATCATGTTCGTTCTTGAAGATGGAGATCGGAAGCACAAAGAAGAAAGGCCATATCATATCACATATTATCAATTGCATGTGATGTTAATACTTTATGCATCTTGTATTGATTAGTTAACGACGGTAGCATTATAAGATGATCCCTCATGCACATGAATTTCAAAGTTCTATAGTGTTCATCCTTAGTGAGCACCGTTGCTAAAGCTTGTTGTTTCGAAGCACCACGTGATGATCGGGTGTGTTAGATTCCGCAAGTGTATACAACGTCAGCAAGCCAGATTTGCTCATGCGAAAGCTAAGGTTTGATCTTGATGAGCCTAGCATGTACAGATATGGTCTCGGAACATGGATCACCGAAAGGTAAAGCATGAATCATATAGTAGATATGATGAACATGTCGATTGTTCGCCATTGAAGCTACATCAACTCTCGTGATGATCGGTTTTGATGTGGTGGATTTGGTTCATGTGATCACTAAAACAATGTGAGGGATATTGTTTTGAGTGGGAGTTCACCTAGATTAATTTAACTATTAATTAGAACTCAATTTGTCATAAACTTAGTCTAAACTATTGCAAATATGCTGTAGATCAATGGCGGCCCCTACCATCAATTTTAATGCGTTCCTAGAGAAAGAAAAGTTGAAAAACAATGGAAGCAACTTCGCGGATTGGTTCCGCAATTTGAGGATTGTCCTCAATGCTGGTAATTGACCTATGTGCTGGATGCACCGCTGGGTGACCTGCCTGAAGCTGATGCTACCGATGAAGTAAAGAACGTTTACCTCACTCGAAAGAATCAGTACTCCACAGTTCAGTGTGCTATCTTGTATGGTTTAGAATCGGAGCTTCAGAAAAGGTTTGAGAATTCAGACCCACATGATATTGTCCGTGAACTCAAATTGATCTTTGAGACTCACGCGGCAGTTGAGAGCTATGAGGCTTCTGAAAAGTTCTTTAACTACAAGATGGAAGAGGGCAGCTCTGTCAGTGAGCATGTGCTTAAGATGTCTGGGAACGCAAACAAACTTCAAAGCTTGGGTATAGTGATTCCTAATGCTTTGGGGATTTACCGTGTCCTCCAATCACTACCACCATGTTACAAGAACTTTGTGATGAACTACAATATGCAAAGCATGAACAAGCAGTTGCCAGAACTCTTCTCCATTTTAAAATCTGCAGAAGTGGAGATCAAGAAAGATCACCAAGTGTTGATGGTCAATAATACCACCAAATTCAAGAAAGGCAAGTCTAAGCAAAATGGACACTTCAAGACGGGTGGTAAGAAAGTTACCGCACCGACGAAGAAGACCAAGGCTGGACCTAAGCCGATCTGAGTGCTTTCTTGCAAGGGAGAAGGTCACTGGAAGCGGAATTGCCCAAAGTACTTGGCGGATTTGAAGAATGGCAACATCAAGAAGAAAGGTATATCCGATATACATGTTATTGATGTGTATCTCACTAGTACTTGTAGTAGTGCCTGGGTATTTGATACTGGTTCGGTTGCTCATATTTGTAACTCGAAACAGGTGCTGCAGAATAAACGGAAGCTAGCGAAGAACGAGGTGATGATGCGCGTGGGAAATGTATCAAAGGTTGATGTGATCGCGGTCGGCACGCTACCTCTTCATCTACCATCGGGATTAGTTTTATACTTAAATAATTGTTATTTGGTGCCTGCGTTAAGCATGAACATTATATCAGGATCTTGTTTATTGCGAGACGGTTACTTGTTTAAGTCCGAGAATAATGGTTGTTCGATTTATATGAGTAATATGTTTTATGCACATGCACCTTTGATAGATGGTCTATTCTTATTGAATCTCGATAGTGGAAATACACATATTAATAACATTGAAGCTAAACATTTGAAATCGAGCGATAACTCGACCTATATGTGGCACTGTCGTCTTGGTCACATTGGAGTGAAGCGTATGAAGAAACTCCATTCCGATGGACTTCCTAAATCACTTGAAAGATGCGAAGCATGTCTGATGGGTAACATGTCTAAGACTCCATTTTCTGGTATGATGGAGCGAGCTACGGACTTATTGGAAATCATACATACCGATGTGTGTGGTCCAATGAGTGTAGCATCGCGCGGTGGTTATTGTTATGTTCTTACCTTCATGGATGACTTGAGTAGATATGGGTATATCTATTTCATGAAACATAAGTCCGAAACTTTCGAGAAGTTTAAGGAATTTCAAAGTGAGGTTGAGAATCAATGTAACAAGAAGATTAAATTTCTACGTTCTAATCGTGGAGGTGAATATCTAAGTTACGAGTTTGGCGAGAATTTGAAGAAATGTGGAATACTTTCACAATTCACACCGCCGGGAACACCACAGCGTAATGGTGTGTCCGAACGTCGTAATCGAACTCTCTTAGATATGGTTCATTCTATGATGTCACTTACAGATTCACCGCTATCATTTTGGGATTATGCATTAGAAACATCCGCATTCATTTTAAATTGGGCACCAACTAAATCCTTTGAAACGACACCGTATGAATTATCATTTGGGAAGAAACCTAAATTGTTGTTCCTAAAAGTTTGGGGTTGCGAAGCCTATGTAAAGAAGTTAAAGCCGGACAAGCTTGAACCCAAAGCGGAAAAATGCGTCTTCATAGGATACCCAAAGGAAACTATTGGGTATACCTTCTATCATAGATCCGAAGGCAAAATCTTCGTTGCCAAGAATGGATCCTTTCTAGAGAAGGAATTTCTCTCGAAAGAAGTGACTGGAAGGAAAGTAGAACTCGACGAGGTTGTCGAACCTTCTCTCGAACTTGCGAGTAGCGCAGCACCGGAAGAAGTTCCTGTGGTGCCTGCACCAGTAAGAGAGGAATCTAATGATGATGATCATGAAACTTCGGTTGTAGTTGCTACAGAGCCACGCAGGTCAACGAGAACTCGTACCACTCCTGATTGGTATGATCCCGTGATGAGTGTCATGTTGGTGGATAACACCGATGACCCTGTGACATATGAGGAAGCGATGATGAGCCCAGATTCCAATAAATGGCAAGAAGCCATGAAATCCGAGATTGGATCCATGTACGAAAACCAAGTATGGACTTTGGTGGACTTACCGGATGGCCGGAAGGCTGTCGAGAACAAATGGATTTTCAAGAAGAAAACAGATGCTGATGGTAATGTTACTGTCTATAAAGCTCGACTTGTCGCAAAAGGGTTTCGACAAATTCAAGGAGTTGACTACGATGATACTTTCTCACCAGTAGCGAAGCTAAAGTCTGTGAGGATTATGTTAGCAATCGCTGCATATTATGATTATGAGATATGGCAGATGGATGTCAAAACAGCGTTCCTCAATGGAGACATTGATGAAGAGTTGTATATGATGCAACCCAAAGGTTTTGTCGATCCTAAAGATGCTAACAAGGTATGCAAACTTCAATGGTCCATCTATGGATTGAAGCAAGCATCCCGAAGTTGGAATCAACGTTTTGATAAGGTAATCAAAAGTTTTGGTTTTATACAAACTTATGGAGAAGCTTGTATTTACAAGAAAGTGAGTGGGATATATGTAGCATTCTTAATACTATATGTAGATGACATATTGTTGATTGGGAATGATGTAGAACTTCTTAATAGTGTCAAGGAATATTTGAATAATAGTTTTTCAATGAAAGATCTTGGCGAAGCAGCTTACATATTAGGCATAAATATTTATAGAGATAGATCGAGACTCCTAATATCATTGTCACAAAGTACATATTTGGAAAAAGTTCTAAAGAGGTTTGGAATGGAAGACAGCAAGAAAGGGTTCTTGCCCATGTTGCCCAATACAACGTTGAATAAAACTCAAAGTCCGACAACGACAGAAGATAGAGAAAGGATGAGTAAAACTCCCTATGCCTCAGCCATAGGATCTCTAATATATGCCATGCTATGTACTAGACCCGACATTGCATATGCTGTTAGTTTGACTAGCATATATCAAAGTGATCCAGGAGTGGATCATTGGACAGCGGTCAAAAACATCCTTAAGTACTTGAGAAAAACTAAGAATATGGTTCTTTCTTATGGAGGTGATGAACAGCTCGTTGTTAATGGTTACACCGATGCTAGTTGGAACACCGATCCGGATGATTCTAAATCACAATCTGGATACGTATTTACTTTGAATGGTGTAGCAGTTAGCTGGAGGAGTGAAAAGAAAAGCGTTGTGGCGAGATCTTCAACTGAATCGGAATACATGGCTGCTTCGGAGGCTTCACAAGAAGTGATATGGATGAAAGAGTTCATTACAGAGCTTGGTGTGGTTCCAAGTGCACTCGACCCAATGTCTATCTACTGTGATAACATGGGCGCCATAGCCAATGCGCAAGAACCAAGGTCACATAAGAAGCTGAAGCACATAAAGCTACGTTTTCACGCTATTCGAGAACATGTCCAAGATGGTGACATAAAGATTTGCAATGTACACACAAATCAGAATGTGGCGGATCCGTTGACTAAACCTCTCCCGAGGGCAAAACATGACCAGCACCAAACTGCCATGGGTGTTCGGTATATTACCATGTAATCTAGATTAGTTGACTCTAGTGCAAGTGGGAGACTGTTGGAGATATGCCCTAGAGGCAATAATAAATGTAGTTCTTATTATATATTTGTGTTTATGATAAATGTTTACATTCATGCTATAATAGTATTAACAAGGAAACATTAATACTTGTGTGATTTGTAAACTAAAATAGAGTCCATAGTAAAGCCTCTTTATAATACTAGCTTGTTGGTTAATAAATGATTGTGGTTTCCCTATCATGAACATTGAGATGTTATTAACAACAAGATCATATAGTTAGGAGAATGATATGATGGACATACTCCTATAGATAAGCGTAGCATAAAGATCAAGTCATTTTAATAGTTCAATTGCTATATGCTTTCTGATACATAGTAACCTAATTCCTTCGATCATGAGATCATGCTTATCACCATCACTGGAAGGATGTTTTGATGACATCAAACACCACACCATAACTGGGTGGCTATAAAGGTGGCATTGAGTGTTCGGAAAGTATTGGTTGAGACACATGGATCAAGAGTGGGATTTGTCCATCCATATGACGGATAGATATACTCTGGGCCCTCTCGGTGGAATGTCATCCAATTGGCTTGCAAGCATGTGACTGGCTCACAAGGGATCACATATCACGGGAAAGAGAAAAGAGTACTTATCAGTAACGAGGTTGAATTAGGTATGCAGAGATAACGACGATCAAAACCTCGGATAAGTAAACTATCGTGAGACAAAGGGAAATTGGTATCGTATGTAAGTGGTTCATTCGATCGCAAAGTAATCGTAGAAATATGTGGGAGCCATATGAATTTCCAGATTCCTCTATTGCTTATTGTTCGGAGAAGTGTCTCGATCATGTCCGCATAATTCACGAACCGTAGGGAGACACACTTAAGGATTCGACGTTGTTGAGTAGTTATGGAATGATGAGCAAGAGACCAAATGTTGTTCAGAGTCTCGGATGGGATCAGGGATATCACGAGGAGATCCGGAATAGTCCGGATAATAAGATTCATATAAGGAAAGTCCTGTTTCGGGGTTGGAGAATGGTTCCGGTGTTTTCATCAGGAATGTTCTAGAAGGTTCTGGAATGTCCGGCAGTCCGAGGGGAAGGGTACATGAATGTGTCATAATAAGTTGGAATGGTTGCATCATGTACTAGGTGTCATCGATGAACAAAATAAAGGGTTAAATCAAATCCTAGTTTGAAAAGTCAAACGCCAATTTGAAAAGTCAAATGGCTATTTTGTTTGGTGGAGGGAGAGTAGGAAACCTACTTGGGGAGGAGTTCCTCTCCCTCCACCGCCAGCCAAGGAGGCGAGTTGGGGAGGGACTCCCCTTCCCTTGGCCGCTCCCTCCCACCTATATAAGGAGGGGCACGGCTGCCCCTCCTAGACCTACACCTTGCCACTCTAAACCCTAACCCTAGCCGCCGCCCACCATAGCCGCCGCCGCCCTACGGTTTCTCCCAAGCCGCCGAGTTGGGGCTTCTACTTGCCCTAGCCGCCGTCCTAGCTCCCTCTACTTGGTGTGTCTAAACCCTAGGTCACCGAGGCTCCATCATAGTCCACCATACTCTCTCCGGCTTAAGGCAAAGCCCTGCGAGATCTCCCCTCTACTTCCGGTACCACGCCGTCGTGCTGCCGGAATCGCGAGGAGAGTGCTACAACCTCCACTGCCTGCTGGAACAAGGGAGAGGAAGGTCTTCGTCGAGTACCGAACGTGTGACCGACTGCGGAAGCGATGCCGGAACGCAGCGCCGGAAGGATCGTCTACACGATCTTGAGATCGAGAAGAGCACGACTACATCACCCACGAGAATCCGCTCTCGTTAAACACTTTGGAATCTTCGAGGTTGAGTTATTCTATCGACTCGTTGCTACAATCTAGTAGATAGATCTTGGCTTGTTTGTTTGTATGTGGTAGAAAATTTTTGTTTTCCATGCTACGAACCCCTATAGACCCTGCTCTCAAAAACCATCTTGTAGCTTGTAACTTCTCTAACTAGATCAATATGCCTGGGAGCTAACTAATTTCACATATTAGGGAGTGCCTCTATGACAAGTTTCTTGGAGATGCCGGAGGACTGGGCTCCGGCGGCATCTCCCTGAAACTGGTCGTAGTGGCGTCCCTGCTCTCGAAAACCATCTTGGAGATGCCTCAAACTGGCTGGAGGACTGGACTCACAAGGATGCCTATTTATAGTACAAGAAGCTCGGCATAATGTCGACACTCACGACATAATGTCGACACTCACCCCTATTATTAGTGCTGACTCATGTTTTGTCCCAGTTGGTGTCTCCAACCGGGACTAAAGGTTCATCTTTAGTCCCGATTGGTGACACCATCCGGGACAAGGTACAAGCCACACGACATAATGTCGACACTCACCCCTATTATTAGTGCTGCCTGGCCCAGTCTGCCGCAATCCCTTCAGTCGCGGTTGGTTTCTCCAACCAGGACTAAAGATGAACCCTCTCTTTATAGGCATTTCCCTCTATTTATAGGCTGCTCGATCTAGCCTGCTCTATTTATAGGCCTTTTCCTCTAAATACAACATCTTCATATTTAGGTAACACTCAAGACATTTATTAATATTAAAAACCGGGACAAACTGGGACTAGCTAACACTCAGGACTAAAGCCGGCCCCTTTAGTCATAATCATGCCTAGTCCTATAGGACGCAGCTTCAGGGTCTTCTTCGTCATCGTCATAATCATCGTCATCGTTACCTGCCACTCCGGGGATCCTCAGCCCAGCCATGGCATATACCAGGGGCCATTCTGGCCTCAGATTCATGGCGGGCGTGGGAGGGGTCTCCTGGAAGACGATGCCGCTACCGTCGGGCGGGGGTGGGGCCTTTTTGTGGCTCTATGGCGGGTGGACTTGTGGGCACCGCAGGCGAGGATGGTCTCCCCCGGCGATGTAGAGCATCACTCTGATGATAGTACGGTTCGCCCACCACAGACGACGGCTAGCTTCGTTGTGGTTCACCGGGGGTGGGCCATCACCCTCGTACCTGGCGAGCTCCCTTTCCCGCCTATTAGTGAAGAAGGCATTCCAGGTGTCGTAGTTGTCGGGATCCCCACTAGGGATCCATCCGCTGCTCCGGTGTGAGATCGTGGTAGAAGTGGTTCGTGATGGCCGCCTGGCGTGCGGAACCTTGAGGGATAGGAGGGACATGAACCCCTCCAACTCAAGATCCATCCGGCCGGAGCCGGTAGCGGACAAGGGTAGTTGGAGGCGCACAGCGCCTCGGTATCCTCGAGGGTCAGAATGGCCCAGTAGGCGTTGTCCATTGTTCTAAGAGAGGAAGGTGTGGATGTGTGGATAGCCATGGCGCGATCGCCCTAGATATAGAGGGAAAGGGCGGGAAAACTTGGCGGGAAGCGGTAGGAAATGGCGGGAAATATCTTTAGTCCCGGTTTGTGACTACAACCGGGACTAAATGGAAATGATTATTTGTTTTATATTAAGTTTCTTTATATTTTTCTGATAATAATAGACATAATATTTGTTTTATTTCGATTTTTACAACAAAAGATATGATTTTCCAAAGTTTTATATTTGATTTGAATTAAAAAAGAAATTTACAAATGAAATAATTTATAAATGATGCAAACAGATAAATGGATATTATATTAAGATTCTTCATTTTTTTCTGATAATAAGAGACATATTATTTGTTTTATTTGGATTTTTACAATAAAAGATATGATTTTCCAAAGTTTTATATTTGATTTGAATAAAAAAAGAAATTTACAAATGAAATAATTTATAAATGATGCAAACAGATAAATGGATATTATATTAAGATTCTTTATTTTTTTTATAATAATAGACATATTATTTTTTTATTTGGATTTTTACAATAAAAGATATGATTTTCCAAAGTTTTATATTTGATTTGAATTAAAAAAATTACAAATGAAATAATTATAAATGACGCAAACAGATAAATGGATATTATATTAAGATTCTTTATATTTTTCTGATAATAATAGACATATTATTTGTTTTATTTGGATTTTACAATAAAAGATATGATTTTCCAAAGTTTTATATTTGATTTGAATTAAAAAAAGAAAATTTACAAAAAGTAAACTAGTCACGGGTCATGGCTGGACCCAGGACTAGAGGGTGCGTGCGCGCGCGAAAACCAAGCAGCCGAAAAAACCGGGCCGTGGCTTAACCCGGGACTAAAGGGGTGGGGGTACAAGTAACCTGCGCCTGCCTCTGGCCTCCCCCACCCAGCACTTGGCGAAATCGACGAGGAGACGAACAGACGACGGCGAGAGCTCGATCGTCGCAGGGGAGGTGCTTTCGGATTCCACCGCGCCTTCGCCCTCGTCTCCGGCCGTCTTTGCCGCCCGCTGTTTGTCGCGCTGCGCCTTGCCGTGTCGCTGCGCCGCCAAGACCAGACGTGCCGCAGCACCGCCTCGTCGTCAGCTGTGCCGCGCCGCCCGCCGTCACGCCTCGACGTGCGTTTTTAGGAATTTTTAGTTTATTTTTTAATATATCTTAGCACTTTTAGTATCTTAGCATTTAGTTTCTTTTTGAGGAATATATAATTGTTTTTAGTTGATTTAGGGATATATAATTGTTTATATAATTGTTTTTAGTTGATTTAGGAATATATTATTGTTTTTAGTTTCTTTTTTTAGGAATATATAATTGTTTTTAGTTGTTTTTAGGAATATATAAGTTTTTATATAATTGCTTATATAATTGTTTTTAGGAATATATAATTTTTTTTAGTTGTTTTTAGGAATATATAATTGTTTTTAGTTGTTCTTAGGAATATATAATTGTTTATATAATTTTTTAGGAATATATAATTGTTTATATAATTGTTTTTAGTAGTTTTTAGGAATATATAATTGTTTATATAATTGTTTTTTAGGAATATATAATTGTTTATTAGGTTTATTAGGAATATTAATTTTTTTTGTAGTTTTTAGGAATATATAATTTTTTATATAATTGTTTTTAGTTGTTTTTTAGGATTATTAATTAGTGTTATTAGGGTTATTAATTCTATAATTATTAGGGTTATTAATTTGTGTGATTAGGGTTATTGTTTTTTTGTTTTAATTATTAGGGTTATTGTTTTTTCTAACCTATTTAACTCTCTTTTTGTTATAGTTAATTAAGTCATGGATCCATCCGAAGATCCTGGTCGCATTGGTGAAGGTTTGCTTCAGGGCATGATAAGAGGTGACATTCCTCTTAATATTAATACCGGTGAAGATATTTTGCTCGAGGAAGAGATATACTCATATCTAAATCCATCCGGTGATGGACTGGAGGAAAACCTAATGTACCAAGGGGAAGACCGGATGGACGAAGGGCAAACAAATAACAACAATAATGATGGCCCCTCGACAGGATCCGGCGAGGTACATATATATAAATATATAAATTCTCGTGTTACCTCTATTCATTAACTGATCTAGATATATATTAATCACTCTCTCTTCTTCTTTTAGCCCACCGGATCGAAGCAATGGACGGCTCGAACGAAACGAGGGCTGAACAAAAAGTTGGATGGTAATCAGAGGTTCACCATCGAAGAAATAGATGATGATGGTGAACCGATTGCTCCAGAGAAGCACCGGAGTATGTTTATAAATCAATGCGGGGTGCTTGTTAGGGACAACCTGTCAATCACCATCCAAGAATGGAATTAGTCAAAGAAACCCGGTGAAGAATCTAGCTATGTCACCGATGTTGCCAAAGATGACCTTTGGCAGAAGCTCATAGCGAATTTCATTCTACCTCCAGAGTATGAATAATTTGAGGTAGATGGTATTACCCCAAGGCCGGGTGGGCTTGAAAATAGAGCGAAAGTGAAGGAGTGGGATCTGAGCAAGATGGCTGAACTGTACCGGAACCACAAGAAAAGTTTATACGCGAAATATGTCGCGAAAATGAAAACTCCAGACTTCAAAGGAGTAAACGAGAAGTTGAGAGAACAGTGGCCCGATTTTGTACAGTACAAGCAATCTGATAAAGCAAAGGCAAAGTTGGCAAAGAATGCGTTAAATGCTGCCAACAAGAAATACCATCATAAAATGGGGACAGGTGGCTACAAGAGTGCCGTCCCTAAGTGGGAAACTATGGAGAAGAACATGAGGGCTAGAGGCGTCACTCCGGCATGTATGGATGGCCCGAGAGGTCAAAGCACTGGTGGTACGGGTACGGGGGATCCTTGGACCCAGAAACAGGGAAGACATTATTTCATGATAAAATTCTAAAACCCTCCCAAGACCTTATTAAAGCAATGAACGATGCTCAATTGGGATTGTTCCATCCCGAGAGAGAGAACGACGAGCTGACACGCGCCCTAGGGAATCCTAAAAAGGGAGGACGAACACGAGGCAAAGGCACCGGTGTCTCGTGGAAGAAAGGGTTTCCTCAGTATGATGCCAGTTACAGAAGCCGTCAGAGAAATAAGGACCGGGAGGCAGACCCGATCTCCAGGGTAGAGCAGGACCTAGCTGATCTAAAGAACCTCGTGCATGAAATTAGCCAAAGGCCGCCGTCGTCAACTCACCCGCGGGCTGATGATACTGCAATGGATCTTAGCCAGCGGAGAAGCAGCGTGGCTTCCACGGAGGTCTGGGCTGATGATCAAGTACTGTTGGATGATGCACCGACTCCTCACTAGACCGTGGATGATGTCAGAGAGATGGCACAATGTGAGCTACATCAGACAATGAACAACCTGTCCTTCAAGGTGGCGATCGGCACTTCTTTACCTTGTCTACCTGGAGCACTCCACCATTCACTTCCGATTCCACCAAGTTATGATCGTGTCATGGTGGATGACATAGTGGAGGATTTTGCGGACCTAGAGATTGAAATCGCTACGCCTGAAGGCCTTACGAAACTAGGATATGTCAAGCGCAACATCATTCTATGGAATAAGAAGTACATCATGTTTCCAGGATCGGTGCCAAGGCCACCGACTCCGAGGAATCCAAGTGCACCCTGCATCGAATATCGTTAACCTCCAAGTCCACCCCAACCCGATTATCGCCAACCTCCAAGTCCACCCGCCCCGCTAACGTTCGCCGTAGCAGGAGTACATCAACTCGATCTCCGCCTCCGCCTCAGTGCAATACTACTACCTCGTTGAAGAAACGGAAGTTCGACGGTCCCTCGTGCCCCACATCGAAGAAAGGTCAAACGGCGAAGATAATCGACATCCCGCCGGCTCTTCCAAAGACCCCTTATGACAAGACCGATGAGGAAACTAACGCGGATGTGGCTGCCCAAGTTAAGGCGCATTTTGCACCCAAAAATCCTGAGCCAAAGCCGGTATATAATGAAAAAAACAAAAAGTAGGCTAAGTCCTTTCTTGAGCAACCATCCCAGATATCGATGAATCTGGAATCAGACTATGACCGGGAGATTATTAAGCAAGCACAGAAGAATAAAATCACAAGTGCAAAAAGCGGGAAGCAAGTTTCCCAGCTCGCAGCATAGAAGAATCAATCGGTCGCCCCGCTCAAAGTCATTTTAGACCTCGACAAGGCCTTCAGAGCTGAAATGGATATGGACATGCAAATAATGGACCCCAGAGCCTGTAATAATGCTGCACTTATGGGAATCACTGTATTGCAGGCCAAAGCACTTGCTACCGAAGCAAATATGTCTCTTGGTCAATATTTAGGATATGAAGATACGCCAGTGGGTCAGATAATACGGCAGTATGTCCAAGGGGAGCCTCTAGTCAGTAATCTGCACGAATGGTACATGTCGCAAGCAGAAAAAAGCATCAGAAAGATTGGTTTCCGGTGGACGTTAGAAAGGAGCATCACTTCAAACCATACTCGATACATGTTCAAATGATTGAATTGTTTCAGTTATACAACCATCGCACCCTCGACAAATCTATCATTGGTTGCTACTGTCTGTAAGTGATTTATTTCTATAATTAAGTTTGTAGCTCAGCTCATTCATTGCATTTAATATATTATCCTAACTATATATCCTTTTGTATGATGATATTATATTCTGCAGAATGAAGATGCTTGAATGCAAAAGAGCTAGAAGATATGAAGTTGGGTTCATTGACCCATATATCGTTAATTAATATACGTTAAAGAATCACCCCAAGGACGTGGAGGAAGACCTGTGCAGGTTCTTAACTGAGAATAATTTTGTTAAGGAAATACTATTTCCTTACAACTTCAAGTGAGTGTTTATATCTTGTACACATTTTATTTTTGCTTACTGGATGAGCTATGCATGTATGCTTATGTAAACTTCCGCAGATTCCACTGGATCTTGCTAAACATTCAAGTTGACAACTCCCTAGTTGAAGTCCATGACTCATTAAGTTGGGACCAAGAGCAGTCGAGCGACATGAAAGCAATGCTACATAAGTAATTTCAATCGTTATCGCATTATATCGTCCTCTTTGATTCATTTCCTGATATCAAGTACCTAATAACTCCTTTGTTCATTTTATTTGTCGAGCAGGTGTTGGACACGGTTCAGACAGAAAATACCAGGTCTATTCAAAGAGGAGTTAACTTATAAAATGGTGAAGAGTTTACAACAGCCACCGGGAACTCATTTATGTGGATACTACGTCTGCGAGTATATCCGCGAGTTGACCAGAGAGCGGAAAGTTGACTCACATTATATTTATGATCTGCGAGAGAAACTAGAGCCAGACCAGCGCATAAGAGCAATTCAAGAGGAGATGGCGGGATTTATGATGAAGGAAGTCCTTGATGTACATGGAGAGCATTATGCGGATGACGTGGAACTCGATTTTCCTTAGTCATCTCCATGTAGCTGATATGATATATATATTCATCAATGACCATGCAATTTCAAAACATTTCTTCCTTTTGATATGATTGATTATATGTATGCTTGCAAGGGATCGATTAATTATATAAATGCATCGACGTGTAGTGTGTATGTAGTGGCGTATAATATGTATACTGAAATATATGTTTGAATTATAGTGAAACACAAAATGAAAAAGGAACGAAATGGCAAAAAAAGAAATACACAATCTCTGCCGCCGCAGAGAAACACATAATTCTCTGCCGCAGCAGGAAACCTTATAGTCCCGGGTGATGTTACGGCCCGGGAGTAGAGGGTTTCCGCCTCACGCGGCGCTAAAACGGCCACGTGGCTGTTATCGATCAAGGGTCAGTGGCGATCGAGACTAGAGGGGGTCTCTAGTCCGTTGCAGCCTCGGCCCAAAACCGGACTAAAGCCATTCTTGCCCGGGACTGTAGGCCCTTTTTCCACCAGTGGAGTTTAGCTAGTCGTTAGCGGTTTAAAGGAGATCTAGATTGGTTGCAACTAGAGAATGTAGGGGTTCGTAGCATGGAACACAAAAAATTTCTACCGCATGAACACACAATCAAGATCTAATCTATGATAAAGCCAAGATCTATCTACTAGATTGTAGCAACGAGTCGATAGAATACTAACCCTCGAAGATCCAAAGCGGTTAACGAGAGCAGATTCTCGTGGGTGATGTACTCGTACACTTCCGATCTCAAGATTGCGTAGACGATCCTTCCGGCGCTGCGTTCTGGCAGCGCTTCCGCAGTCGGTCACACGTTCGATACCCGATGAAGACTGTGGCATCCCTCAAAACCACTACTAGAAAATCGCGTTGATTTTGTGCATTGCATCATCATGACCGCAGGCTCATGTCATCATGCCGCATTGCATTTGAGCATCGTCATCATCTTGCATTTGTTTGCATCAAACTATTTTTAACAAACCCGATTTTGTTTTCTAAACGCCCCGTCTTTGTTCAAATGTAAAACCGGGTCTCCGGAATATTTTATTTTGACTAACTATGTTTTGCAAACGGTCCGTTTTAACACAAATAAAATATTAAATTATTTTAGTGGGGGCAGTCGGACGGGCCGATTCGACCCGAACGACCACCCCCAGGAATTTAAAACGGTCGAACTAAATCCTAAAGCTACCCAACCTAGTCTACCCACCCCTCTGGCCACCTCACCCCGGCCAATCCTCACCCGCCACGTCACCTCTCCCCTCACCCTAGCCTATCAAACCATGCCACCTCACCTGGCCTAGCCCTCTCTCTCCTCTCACACGCCAACCCCCTCTCTCTCCACCTCCCTAGCCCACCTGGCCCTCCCTCACCAACTCCCACACCCGACAGCCCTGTCACCGGTCCCACGCCCCGTCCCCGCCTGGACCCGCGCCCCACGCCCCCCTGGCCCTGTTCCTCTTCCCCACCTCCCTCTCGCGCCTCCCTTCTCCCTGGCAGGCGCACGCCCGTGCGTCACCGCCTCTCCGCTCCCTCCCGCCACCACACCTCCCTTCCCCGGCACTGGCCTCCTCCAGCGGCCTCCGCCAGCTCGCCCCAGCCCCGCCTCCAGGCCTCCTCCACCCCCGAGCTTCTCCGCTCCGCCCCACCGCCTCTTCCTCCGACGGCCGTCCCCGCCGCCGCGCCGGGCGCAACCTCGGCCGCCTCTGCGCCTCCCCCTCCGGCTCGAGCCTTCCTCCCCGCCTCTCCCTCCCGCATCCCTCGGGCCGACCCACAGAGCCACCCTCCTCGCTTGCCGCTGTGCTCGCTCGCCTCCGCCCGTCCGGGCGCCTCCCAGCACCGCCGGTCCCGTCATGCGCCAAGGCCACCTTCCCCCTCGTCCTCCCGCGCCGCCGGCGATTCTCGCCACATCGTCCCGCTGCCCGAGCCTGCCGCCGGCCCGCTCGACCTCGCCATGCATTGCCGCCCATCGGCCTCCTCCTCGGGTCCCCGCCGTCACCCTGCTCGTGCGCCCGACGGTGCTACCGGCTCCTCGTCCGTGAACTCCAGCGATGTCCATCGTCTTCGCCAAAGCTCCTCGACTGTTGTTCCTGCGGGTAGCTTGCAGGTTTGCCGCAGTTGTTGCTGCCGTGTGTCCCTGGTACGTGGTGAGTCTGAAGTTAAACCAAGTTGGCTAGGCCAACCATGCCAAGTACCACAACGTGGCATAGCTGCTTAATACCATGCAAGAGAACCTCTCAACCCAAAGCTCATCGCGACAAGATCTTCTGAACATCCTGGCAGTCAAGATCGACATCGATCGAGATAAACCCGAAGGACCCCCGGTATCGAGCCCGAGTTCGCCATCGACACTGAAGACGGAACGCTAAGACCGTGCCCGGATACGGAGACCGAACCCGATACCGCCAAGGCCGCCGACACGGAAACGCCGAGTGCCCTTCACGCACACCAAGTTCTTCGACCCCGGATCCATAGAATGTCCCGCCGAAGCCACGGGCCCTCGGGATGACAAGTTCTTCACCCAAGGGCGACAAGGCCTTCTTCACGGACTTCAAGACCCCAACATCGAAGCGACAAGATCATCGTCATGGAGCTCGAAGACCACATGTGCGACAAGTACTCCCTTGAGGGCGCCGAGTACTTCACCCCGGACATCGAGACCCTGAACGGCAAGTTCTCCGTCCCGGAAGCATCGACGCTCGTGCTACAAGATCTACTACCCCGATCCGAAGACCCTAACCCCGGAGTCCGAGAACGAGCCGCCAAGACCGAACCCTAGATCCGGACCCTGAGGCCGAACCCCGAACCCCCGGATCCCTAAGATCTGTCGAACCCTAATGTGTGAACCCCTTCCCGAAACCCTAATTTATAATATAATACAACTTGTCGCATATTAAATTGTTCATGCATGCATCCTTGTCTGTGGTTTGGGGCCTTACGCCGATTCACCTTATAATTAAATATGGGGCCCATATGCGGGCAATCTAGTCTCATATCGGCCTCATTTAAATTGGTATAGCGAACCGGTAACTCATCTTGCCTTGTTAATACAACATTTAAATTGCGGGGTAGCTAAACAACATGAACCACCTAATTAAATGTCGGGACCCCGGTTCCGCTTAATATGGCCTAATTGCATTGCACCTTTGCCATGCCATGCATCATACATGCATCATGCCGATCTTCTGCCGTTGTATTAAATATTGCATCCGATGTTTCTTCTAGTGTTGAGTTGATGTGAGTGTCGACCCGATCTTCGGATGATCCTCGACAATGTTTTCAGGCGAGCATCTCCCCCTTTCTACCTATCTTACTTTTATAGTATTTATTCCCTCCTGTTGATCTATTGCTATCTGTGTTGCGATGCTCTAGTTACCGTACCTGTGATATCCCGTGCAGCCCTATATTGCCTTGGACACATCCTATTACCTGTTGTTTGGTAGATAGTTGGACTTGCGCGTCGTAGTCGCTTGCCCAAGTGCTGTTGCGTGTTGTCAAGTGCCACAGTTGTTGGAGTATTGCCGCATGTTTGATGTTGGTGATGATCATGGCTTTACTTATCGTTCACTTTAATTCCTGTTTAACAACTAAAATTGAAGTAAGCAGAGGCATCGGTGGGTGATAGATAATATTTGGTTTCCGAACGCCCACTTATGTCCCGTAGGACCCCGAGTACTTGATACATGTTCCTTGATTTATCGCGCTATCCACATCCGGGAGGATTATGGGACCCCCCTGAGCCAGAGCTTGATTCAGTCTTATTTCTTGGGGCCACAAACTAGTTTGAGGTTTTATTTACTATCCTGTACTTATGCCATGCTACTGTTTATTTACGTTTGTGCGAGGAGCACACTGTACTGTTTAGGTAAGCGGAGTGTTTTCGCGGTATCGACAAGCCCAGTCACACTTTCGGGTTCCCAGTCGTTTATAGCCACTGACGCAAAACTTGAGTCCGTCTCGAAGTCAGCTAACTTCGTTGCGGGTCTACTCAATGGGGTGGCCCCCTGAAATATTTTTGAATCCTGTGATTGCTTTGTCGTGAAGGCCTCGTTGGGTTTTGATTTGGTTTTTCCGAGGTTGATCGAGTGTGTGTTTCTATTTGTGCAACCCGGCCGGGTTAAAACTTTCTGAAAGCCGTGTCCGCGGTTATGGACGACTTGGAGCACAGTATCTCGACCATAGACAAGCATAACTAAAGTAGTACTATAAATTTGACTTTATAATGACTAGTAATCAGCTCCACTATAATGGAATGGCTAAATAATACTGCCCACAATTGCTTGTTTGGGTCGTCGCCAACGACCATTGTACCTGACTAGTAAGTATTGCAACTACAACGGAATGGCTAAATAAAAGTACCAACAACTGCTGCGTTTTGGGTTATCTCATGCTATTTGTATCTGATTAGTAATTGTTGCAACTACCACAGAATGATTAACTAAAAGGGCCCAATGCTTCTTTTATCAGGACGATTATCTATACCTGCCTAGTAATTGCTGCAACGATAACCGAATAAGTAAAACTGCCAACTGTGTGAGTATCTCGGTTGACTTCCTCGTTTGGTCTCGAGGGGGAAACGCCAGTATGGGTTTGCTTGATGATAGTATCAGGTTGGTTCCGGATAGGTCCTCCTTACCCCTCTCTGATTGCCGCCAGTTGTATCGAGTCTCTATAGGTTGTTTAGTGCATGCTGCCGCTTCCGTCCACCATACCTATGTAGGCGAGGACCGCCGAATTCTAGCCTCGCCGTGTACTGGCCTTAGTACTGACGCTCCTCTTTTTCCTTTGCCCTTTGTCGGCACCCCTTTTGTTTAAGCAGGTTTTGAGATCGACGTCATTAGCAGGGTTACCCTTCCGGCTTGGCCTGGGCAGGGTTATGGACGCCATTGGTTATTCTTCAGGGCTCTTAGCCCCATTTGCATCTTGTCCGTAGTCGGGCGCTCCTTCTTTCAAGGTGATTTGGATCTTTGTATATTATATCTGTATTCTTGACTCATGGAGTCGTGTTGTATATATATCTGTTCTGTGGGTTCCATCGTGGACTATTGTGTAATGATATTACTTCGTTTTCCACCCGCACGAAAGTGCCTGGTGGGCACCTTTGAATCGTTTCTATGCGGGTTTGGCGGGTTTCTCTAAAACTTGCATAGGGCCGATTCTGAGGGTGTTACAAAGACCTTCCTATCCCTTGTTCCAGCAGGCAGCGGAGGTTGTAGCACTCTCCTCGTGATTCCGGCAGCATGACGGCGTGGTACCGGAAGTAGAGGGGAGATCTCGCAGGGCTTCGCCTTAAGCCGGAGCGAGTATGGTTATGAGAGAGGGCCTTGGCGATCTAGGGTTTAGAGGCACCAAGGGGAGAGCTTGGCCGGCGGCTAGGGTTTGGGGAAACCCTAACACGGCGACTTAGAGGATGCCCTAGGCGGCGGCTGCACTGGAGGTGGCCGGCGACTCAAGGCTAGGGTTTGGGGTGTGAGAGGTGTCGGGAAGAGGGGCACCCCTGCCCCTCCTTTTATAGGTGGGAGGGAGGCGCGGTTGGGAGGAGGGAGTCCACCTCCAACTCCTCCTTGGCCGGCGGGTGGAGGGAGTAGGACTTCCTCCCCAAGTAGGTTTCCTACTCTCCCTCCACCAAGCAAACTTGCCGTTTGACTTTTCAAATTGGCGTTTGACTTTTCAAACTAGGATTTGATTTATCCCTTTATTTTACTCAGCGATGAGACCTAGTACATGATGCAACCATTACAACTTGTTATGACACATTCATGTACCCTGCCCCTCCGGAGTGCCGGACCTTCCGGAACCTTCTAGAACATTCCCGATGAAAACACCGGAACCGTTCTCCAACCCCGAAACAGGACTTTCCTTATATGAATCTTATTCTCCGGACCAGTCCGGATATCCTCGTGATACCCCGGATCCCATCCGAGACTCCGAACAACATTCGGTCTCTTACTCATCATTCCATAACTACTCAACAACATCGAATCCTTAAGTGTGTCTTCCTACGGTTCGTGAATTATGCGGACATGATCGAGACACTTCTCCGATCAATAACCAATAGAGGAATCTGGAAATTCATATGTGTGGCATCCCGCAAAACCACTACTAGAAAATCGCGTTGTTTTTGTGCATTGCATCATCATGACCGCATGCTCATGTCATCATGCCACATTGCATTTGAGCATCGTCATCATCTTGCATTTGCTTGCATAAAATTATTTTCGGAAAAACCTAGTTTTGTTTTCTAAACACCCCGCCTTTGTTCAACACGCAAATCCGGGTCTCCGGATTATTTTGTTTTGTCTGCTATCGGTTTGCAGAAACTTGGTTTTAAACAAATAAAATATTTTAATTATTTTAGTGGGGGCAGTCGAACGGGCCGATTCGACCCGAACGACCACCCCCAGTTCCAAAACGGTCCACCCAAAATCCTAAAGCTACCCAGTCCTAACCTACCCGCCCCCCTCCACCTCACCCCAACCACTCCCCTCATGCCACCTCACCCCACCCCTCTCCCTTACCCAACCCCAGCCCGCCACCTCAGCTGGCCCCATCCCTCTCACCCCACACCCCTGCCTGCCACACACACAACACACTCAACCACACGCACACCACACAGCCACCCCCACCTGCGGACCCACCCCGCAGCCACCGGGCCCCACCTGCCGCCCCGACCCACTCCCCCTGGCGCGCCCGACAATCCCCTCGGAATCACGCCACCGCCTGGCCCACCTCCCTCTCTCTCCCCTTCCTCCCCGCGTGACCCACGATCGCCACCAACCCCACCCCGCAGACGCGCCTCCTCTCTCCTCTCGATCCCCATCCCCGCCGCCGGTCGATCCTCGCCGCCTCCCTCTGCTACCGAGCGCCGCCGGCG
Source organism: Avena longiglumis (assembly GCA_030063025.1). Taxonomy (NCBI): domain Eukaryota; kingdom Viridiplantae; phylum Streptophyta; class Magnoliopsida; order Poales; family Poaceae; genus Avena; species Avena longiglumis. The sequence continues at coordinate 31,684,556 of CP125978.1, forward strand.
TCCCCTCCGCCATCGAGCCCCGCCGCTCCGCGCCCGGTCCTGCTCGTCCCGCCGCCCGCCGACCCCTCAGGCTCCTCCGTCCGCCTCGCCTGCCCGGCCGTCTCCACGCCATCGCTGCCTCCGGTCCTGCCCGGCCGCACCCTCCGCCGTTTAAGCTATCCCCGCCGTCCCGCTCCTCTCTCCGCCGCCGCTCCATATCTCCTCTCCGGCCGCCCCGAAGCTTCCTCCGTGAGCCAGCCCCGCGACGCCACCGGGTCGCCATCTCGCTCACCGCCGCCAGGAGGTCCTCCCCGAGCGCCGCCTCGCCGAGTCTTCCCCCCAGCTCTCTCCTCCTTCTCCCTGCTCGGCCTTTCATGAGCCCTCTCCGGCCGTCCTCCTCTGCCCGCTGCCGGCCGCCTCCCTCTGAGCCGCCGCCTCCTTGTTTCCCCACATGCGTGGTGCCCCTCGGTCCTTGCCCTCGATCCTGCAGTGCCGCATCGTCGCGCCGTCCCTGCTCGCAACAAGATGATGTAAAGGAGGCATGTTGCAAATGCTTTGGTTTTTGGGATTATGATATATGCTAAACTACTGAAGATGTTGGTGTTTGACTTCGATAAGACAAGGTGATGCTAATCGATGGATTTTATCTCTTGACAAGATGTCTGGGACATGGATCCGATGACCAAGACCAATGTGCCGATGCGGTGTTTGTGTTGTGGTGCCCTCAACGTTGTCGGGAAGATCATGTGATACGGCTGCTCTTGGCTCCCGTGTGATGTTTGGTGTACGACCGGCGCCAAAGTCCAAGACTGACACCGCCCATCGACCTACAACCCGAGTACGCCAATATGGAACCGAAGCTGGTGCCCCAAGATCTCCGACATGGATCCCCAAGTTCACCGACACGGCACGCCAAGACCTCCGTCATGGAAACTGCAGGATCCATTCCCGGACCCCGAAGACCGATCCCGGCGAGACCAAAACCGTCGAACCCTCGGAACCCAAGATCGCCGAGTCCCCTAATGTGTGACCCCTTTTCTCGAGCCCTATTTTATAAATGTAATAACAACTTGATGCATATTAAATTGTTCATGCATGCATATTTGTGTGGTTTGGGGGCCTTATGCCGATTCACCTTATAAATAAATATGGGGCCCATATGCGGGCAAATCTAGCCTCATATTGGCCTCATTTAAATTTGTGTAGCGAACCGGTACCATCTTTTGCCATGTCCAAACAACATTTAAATTGTGGGGTATCTAAAACAACATGAACCATTTAATTAATTGTCGGGACCCTGGTTCCGCTTAATATGACCTAATTGCATCGCACCTTTGCCATGTCATACATCATACATGCATCATGCTCGATCTTTTGCCGTAGTATTAAATATTGCATCCGGTGTTTATTCTAGTGTTTTGCTTCTTCGCGGATAAGGCCGTTGAGCTGATGTGAGCTTCGCCCCGATCTTCGGATGAACCTTTGACAATGTTTTCAGGAGAGCATCTCCCCCTTTCTACCTATCTTACTTTTATAGTATTTATTCCCTCCTGTTGATCTATTGCTATCTGTGTTGCGATGCTCTATTTCCGTACCCGTGATATCCCTTGCAGCCTTATATTGCCTTGGACACCTCCTATTACCTGTTGTTTGGTAGATAGTTGGACCTGCGCGTTGTAGTTGCTTGCTCAAGTGCTGTTGCGTCTTGTCAAGTGCCACAGTTGTTGGAGTAATGCCGCATGTTTGATGTTGGAGATGATCATGGCTTTACTTATCGTTCACTTTAATTCCTGTTTAACAACTAAAATTGAAGTAAGTAAGCAGAGGCATCGGTGGGTGATAGATAATTTTTGGTTGTTAACCGTCCACTTGTGTCCCGTAGGACCCCGAGTACTTGATACCTGTTCCTTGATTTATCGCACTATCCACATCCGAGAGGATTATGGGACCCCCCTAAGCCAGAGCTTGATTCAGTCTTATTCCTTGGGGCCACAAACTAGTTTGAGGTTTTATTTACTATCCTGTACTTATGCCATGCTACGGCTTTATTACGATTGTGCGAGGAGCACACTGTACTGTTTAGGATCGGGACACGTTTTCGCGGTGTCGACAAGCCCAGTTTTGGGTTCCCAGTCGTTCACAGCCATCCACCCAAACCTCGGGTCCGTCTCGAGTCACTAACTTCGCTATGGTGTACTCAAGGGTGGCCCCTGAAATATTTCTGAATCCTGTGATTGCTTTGTCGTGAAGGCCTCGTTGGGTTTTGATTTGGTTTTTTCCGAGGTTGATCGAGTGTGTGTTGCTATTTGTGCACCCCGTCCGGTAAAACTTTCTGAAAGCCGTGTCCGCGGTTATGGACGACTTGGAGCACAGTATCTCGATCATAGACAACTATAACTAAAGTAGTGCTATAAATTTGACTTTATAATGACTAGTCAGCTTCACTATAATGGAATGGCTAAATAAAACTGCCCACAATTGCTTGTTTGGGTTGTCGCTTGCGACCATTGTATCTGACTAGTAAGTATTGCAACTACAACGGAATGGCTAAATAAAAGTACCGACAACTGCTGGGTTTCGGGTTATCTCATGCTAATTGTATTTGACTAGTAAGTGTCGCAACTACAACGGAATGGTTAACTAAAATTGCCCACTACTTATTGTATCAGGATGACTATCTATACCTGACTAGTAATTGCCGCAACTATAACGGAATGAGTAAAACTGCCCACGGTGTGAGTTCCTCGGTTGACTTCCTCGATTGGTCTCGAGGGGGAAATACCAGGATGGGTTTGTTTGGCGTTAGAATCAGGTTGGTTCCGAATAGGTCTTTCTTACCCCTCTCTGATAGCCGCCAGTTATATCGAGTCTCTATAGGTTGTTTAGTGCATGCTGCGCTGCCGCTTCAGTCCACCATACCTATGTAGGCGAGGACCGCCGAATTCTAGCCTCGCCGCGTGTCTTGGCCTCGATCTTGACCGCTCTCTTTTTCCTTTGCCCTTTGTCGGCACCCTTTTGTTTAAGCAGGTTTTGAGATCGACGTCGTTAGCGGGGTTACCCTTCCGGCTTGGCTGCAGGGGTTATGGACGCCATTGGTTATTCTTCAGGGCTCTTAGCCCCATTTGCATCTTGTCCGTAGTCGGACGCTGTATCATTTTCAAGGTGATTTGGATCTTTGTATTGTATATCTGTATTCTTGACTCATTGAGTCGCTGTTATATATATATCTGTTCTGTGGGTCCCATCGAGGACTGTTGTGTAATGTTATTACTTCGTTTTCCACCCGCACGAAAGTGCCTGGTGGGCACCTTTGAATCGTTTCTATGCGGGTTTGGCGGGAAGCGCTAAAACTTGCATAGGTCCGATTCTGAGGGTGTTACAGAGTGGTATCAGAGCTCAGCAGTTGCGATACCCCACAAGTCCAGCCTGTAGGATAACCTAGCTAACGGCCGAAGTAGAGTGTCAAAACTATTTTTGCAAAATCGGTTGGATAGTTCTGGTTAGGTCTGCTTTTACTCCTTACCCCTCTGCTATTCTCCTCTTACCTCTACGTGTTTTGAATCCGCTCTCTTCTCTCTCTTCGAGTCCAGGATATCTCGTGGTTGGGTTCCGTCGTACCTTCAGGGTTTCGCTTCCTCCTTTGTCAACGGTGCTCTACCATCCGGTGTTCAAGTTGCCTGAGGAATCCGTCTACTACGGTACCATTCTTTGTTCCTTGTTTGTGCTTCCCGGTGTTTTCCGACACGACGACATCATCTACGCCAGATCCGATGCAGAGTCTGCATCACCTCTTTGCTTCCGAACCTCGTTGTCGAGATCTTCAGTCTGATTCCGAGAATGGTTGCGCGCTTTTCTACTGATTGTGCAGAGTAATAGTTTGGGTGCGTGATGGATTGGCCCCCATGCCGACTACCCCTTCTATTCGCTTTTGTACATTGAAGTGGATGAGAATGCATCGGTTCCCTCTTTCTATCGAAGATAGAGGTGGCTTTATTTGTTGATACCTCTACCTTCGACCTTTTTGATCCCGGGGTGTTCTCTCGACGATCACGGACAACGACCTCTTGTTAGTGGTGTCACGAGGATCTACACGAAGCGAGAAGATGCAGATCACCGACCTTCTTTCCGGTACCATGAGGCGGATCTCGAGGGCGAGATCCATTGTTAGTGGTGTCGAATTGTGGCATCCCGCAAAACCACTACTAGAAAATCGCGTTGTTTTTGTGCATTGCATCATCATGACCGCATGCTCATGTCATCATGCCACATTGCATTTGAGCATCGTCATCATCTTGCATTTGCTTGCATAAAATTATTTTCGGAAAAACCTAGTTTTGTTTTCTAAACGCCCCGCCTTTGTTCAACACGCAAACCCGGGTCTCCGGATTATTTTGTTTTGTCTGCTATCGGTTTGCAGAAACTTTGTTTTAAACAAATAAAATATTTTAATTATTTTAGTGGGGGCAGTCGAACGGGCCGATTCGACCTGAACGACCACCCCCAGTTCCAAAATGGTCCACCCAAAATCCTCAAGCTACCCAGTCCTAACCTACCCAGCCCCCCTCCACCTCACCCCAACCACTCCCCTCGTGCCACCTCACCCCACCCCTCTCCCTTACCCAACCCCAGCCCGCCACCTCAGCTGGCCCCATCCCTCTCACCCCACACCCCTGCCTGCCACACACACACAACACACTTAGCCACACGCACACCACACAGCCACCCCCACCTGCGGACCCACCCCGCAGCCACCTGGCCCAACCCCCGCCAGCCCCCACTCCCCCTGGCGCGCCCGACACCCCCCTCGGAATCACGCCACCGCCTGGCCCACCTCCCTCTCTCTCCCCTTCCTCCCCGCGTGACCCACGATCGCCACCAACCCCACCCCGCAGACGCGCCTCCTCTCTCCTCTCGATCCCCATCCCCGCCACGGTCGATCTCGCCACCTCCCTCTGCTAGGCGCCAAGGCCCTCCGCCATCGAGCCCCGCGCCCGGTCCTGCTTCGCCCCGCCGGCCGGACCCCGAGCCCGTCCTCCGTCCACCGCCTCCCCTGCCAGCTGTCTCCCGACGCCTCTGCCTCGCCGGTCCCTGCCCCGCCTTTGCACCCTCCGCTGTTCAAGCTATCCCCGCCGTCCGCTCCTCTCTCCGCCGCTCCATATCTCCTCTCCGGCCGGCCCAGCTTCCGCTGAGCCCAGCGAGCCCCGCACGCGGTCGCCATCCTCGCCTCGACCGCCAGAGGTCCTCCCAGCGCCGCCGCCAGTCTTCCCCGCTTTCTCTCTCCTCCTTCTCCCCTGCTCGGCCTTTCATGAGCCCTCTCGCCGTCCTCCTCTGCTTCCGCCGCCGCCTCCTCGAGCCGCCTCCTTGTTTCCCCACATGCGTGGTGCCCCTCGGTCCTTGCCCTCGATCCTGCAGTGCCGCATCGTCGCGCCGTCCCTGCTCGCAACAAGATGATGTAAAGGAGGCATGTTGCAAATGCTTTGGTTTTTGGGATTATGATATATGCTAAACTACTGAAGAAGTTGGTGTTTGACTTCGATAAGACAAGGTGATGCTAATCGATGGATTTTATCTCTTGACAAGATGTCTGGGACATGGATCCGATGACCAAGACCAATGTGCCGATGCGGTGTTTGTGTTGTGGTGCCCTCAACGTTGTCGGGAAGATCATGTGCTACGGCTGCTCTTGGCTCCCGTGTGATGTTTGGTGTACGACCGGCGCCAAAGTCCAAGACTGACACCGCCCATTGACCTACAACCCGAGTACGCCAATATGGAACCGAAGCTGGTGCCCCAAGATCTCCGACATGGATCCCCAAGTTCACCGACACGGCACGCCAAGACCTCCGTCATGGAAACCGCATGATCCATTCCCGGACCCCGAAGACCGATCCCGGCGAGACCAAAACCGTCGAACCCTCGGAACCCAAGATCGCCGAGTCCCCTAATGTGTGACCCCTTTTCTCGAGCCCTATTTTATAAATGTAATAACAACTTGATGCATATTAAATTGTTCATGCATGCATATTTGTGTGGTTTGGGGGCCTTATGCCGATTCACCTTATAAATAAATATGGGGCCCATATGCGGGAAAATCTAGCCTCATATTGGCCTCATTTAAATTTGTGTAGCGAACCGGTACCATCTTTTGCCATGTCCAAACAACATTTAAATTGTGGGGTATCTAAAACAACATGAACCATTTAATTAATTGTCGGGACCCTGGTTCCGCTTAATATGACCTAATTGCATCGCACCTTTGCCATGTCATACATCATACATGCATCATGCTCGATCTTTTGCCGTAGTATTAAATATTGCATCCGGTGTTTATTCTAGTGTTTTGCTTCTTCGCGGATAAGGCCGTTGAGCTGATGTGAGCTTCGCCCCGATCTTCGGATGAACCTTTGACAATGTTTTCAGGCGAGCATGTCCCCCTTTCTACCTATCTTACTTTTATAGTATTTATTCCCTCCTGTTGTTCTATTGCTATCTGTGTTGCGATGCTCTAGTTTCCGTACCCGTGATATCCCTTGCAGCCTTATATTGCCTTTGACACCTCCTATTACCTGATGTTTGGTAGATAGTTGGACCTGCGCGTTGTAGTCGCTTGCTCAATTGCTGTTGCGTCTTGTCAAGTGCCACAGTTGTTGGAGTAATGCCGCATGTTTGATGTTGGAGATGATCATGGCTTTACTTATCGTTCACTTTAATTCCTGTTTAACAACTAAAATTGAAGTAAGTAAGCAGAGGCATCGGTGGGTGATAGATAATTTTTGGTTGTTAACCGTCCACTTGTGTCCCGTAGGACCCCGAGTACTTGATACATGTTCCTTGATTTATCGCGCTATCCACATCCGGGAGGATTATGGGACCCCCCTGAGCCAGAGCTTGATTCAGTCTTATTCCTTGGGGCCACAAACTAGTTTGAGGTTTTATTTACTATCCTGTACTTATGCCATGCTACGGCTTTATTACGATTGTGCGAGGAGCACACTGTACTGTTTAGGATCGGGACACGTTTTCGCGGTGTCGACAAGCCCAGTTTTGGGTTCCCAGTCGTTCACAGTCGTCCACCCAAACCTCGGGTCCGTCTCGGAGTCAGCTAACTTTGTTGCGGGTGTACTCCAAGGGGTGGCCCCCTGAAATATTTCTGAATCCTGTGATTGCTTTGTCGTGAAGGCCTCGTTGGGTTTTGATTTGGATTTTCAGAGGTTGATCGAGTGTGTGTTGCTATTTGTGCACCCCGGCCGGGTAAAACTTTCTGAAAGCCGTGTCCGCGGTTATGGACGACTTGGAGCATAGTATCTCGATCATAGACAACTATAACTAAAGTAGTGCTATAAATTTGACTTTATAATGACTAGTAATCAGCTTCACTATAATGGAATGGCTAAATAAAACTGCCCACAATTGCTTGTTTGGGTTGTCGCTTGCGACCATTGAATCTGACTAGTAAGTATTGCAACTACAACGGAATGGCTAAATAAAAGTACCGACAACTGCTGGCTTTCGGGTTATCTCATGCTAATTGTATTTGACTAGTAAGTGTCGCAACTACAACGGAATGGTTAACTAAAATTGCCCACTACTTATTGTATCAGGATGACTATCTATACCTGACTAGTAATTGCCGCAACTATAATGGAATGAGTAAAACTGCCCACGGTGTGAGTTCCTCGGTTGACTTCCTCGATTGGTCTCGAGGGGGAAATACCAGGATGGGTTTGTTTGACGTTAGAATCAGGTTGGTTCCGAATAGATCTTTCTTACTCCTCTCTGATAGCCGCCAGTTATATCGAGTCTCTATAGGTTGTTTAGTGCATGCTGCGCTGCCGCTTCAGTCCACCATACCTATGTAGGCGAGGACCGCCGAATTCTAGCCTCGCCATGTACTGGCCTCGATCTTGACCGCTCCTCTTTTTCCTTTGCCCTTTGTCGGCACCCCTTTTGTTTAAGCAGGTTTTGAGATCGACGTCGTTAGCAGGGTTACCCTTCCGGCTTGGCCTGGGCAGGGTTATGGACGCCATTGGTTATTCTTCAGGGCTCTTAGCCCCATTTGCATCTTGTCCGTAGTCGGACGCTGTATCATTTTCAAGGTGATTTGGATCTTTGTATTGTATATCTGTATTCTTGACTCATTGAGTCGCTGTTATATATATATCTGTTCTGTGGGTCCCATCGAGGACTGTTGTGTAATGTTATTACTTCGTTTTCCACCCGCACGAAAGTGCCTGGTGGGCACCTTTGAATCGTTTCTATGCGGGTTTGGCGAGAAGCGCTAAAACTTGCATAGGTCCGATTCTGAGGGTGTTACAATATGGCTCCCACATATTTCTACGATTACTTTGCGATCGAATGAACCACTTACATACGATACCAATTTCCCTTTGTCTCACGATAGTTTACTTATCCGAGGTTTTGATCATCGGTATCTCTGCATACCTAGTTCAACCTTGTTACCGATAAGTACTCTTTTCTCGTTCCCGTGGTATGTGATCCCTTGTGACCCAGTCACATGCTTGCAAGCTAATTGGATGACATTCCACCGAGAGGGCCTAGAATATATCTACCCGTCATATGGATGGAAAATCCCACTCTTGATCCATGTGTCTCAACCCATACTTTTCGAACACTCAATGCCATCTTTATAGCCACCCAGTTACGGTGTGGTGTTTGATGTTATAAAAGCATCCTTCCGGTGATGGTGATAAGCATGATCTCATGGTCGAAGGAATTAGGTTACTATGTATCAGAAAGCTTATAGCAAATGAACTATATTAAATGACTTGATCTTTATGCTACGCTTAACTATAGGAGTATGTCCATCACATCATTCTCCTAATGATATGACCCTGTTGTTAATAACATCTCTATGTTCATGATCAGGAAACCATGATCATATATTAACCAACAAGCTAGTTTAACAAGAGGCTTTACTAGGGACTCTTTTATGTTTACAAATCACAGAAATATTAATGTTTCCGATTAATACAATTATAGCATGGTATGTAAACATTTATCATAAGTATGAAGATATGATAATAACCACTTTATTATTGCCTCTTGGGCATATCTCCAACAGTCTCCCACTTGCACTAGAGTCAATAATCTAGTTTCAAACCTTTGTGTATTCAACACCTATGGCTTTCTGGTGTCGTATGTACACGATTGCTAGTGGTAAACCGATCTCCTGATCTGACACTTCCAGGTCTGTGTGTAATTGCATGTTTTTGCGTCTCTACGCATCACTCATTCTCTAATGAGATGGCTTCGTACAAATTGGTCCTTTGATGTAACCTTTAGTTCTTTGGGGTTAAAACATGTTGATAATATTGTCGTACAATATATCTTCATAGTATTCTCCCTGCTTTGAACTACACCTAGTTTGATAACAAACTAATTGACACAAATGCCCTCTTTTGCTGCTATAATAGCAGTTATATACTTAACCTTTTGTTGTAGTATCTGTCACAATGTCTTAACTTTGGAACTCATCCAAATTAATTATGGAACTTACTTTCCATTATATTGTGCCACCCTTAGTTTAGATTGAGATAAACTTGATTTGTACTTTGTGACAAAACTAGTATCAATATAATTCATTTACAATGAACTAACCATCTATTTGTCACTTCTACAAAATAATATATTCTTAGTTCTTTTACAAGATTATAAGAATATCTTTACTATCGTCCAATGATTATCTTATGAATCATTCTGGTATATGCTCATAACATTTAGAGCATAGGACATATCTGGATTTGTACATATCAAAGTATGATTGATATAAATACTCTTTGTGATTTCATACATCAAGTATCAATCTATACGTGAATCTTTGTTTCACTTACCAAGTGTCAATACACTTGAATATATCATCAATATTGAACTCATTCAATCCTTTCTATGCGACAAGAACCTTTCTTGTAGTTTCTATATTGAACTCATTCAATATATCATCTATGTACTTTCGGCACAACCATATTAGCGTCTATTGATGCCAAATATTTGGGTTTTGCCTAAGTCTTTCATCGAGATGAAATTCTTATCCTGTGTTAATAAAAGATACATCATTTCCAATCAACAATATGTCTTCCACATAATGTATTAGAAACATGTCTTAGCGCTCCCACTTAATTTCTTGCAAATGCAAGCATCTTCATCGTCTCCAATGAAATTAAACTCTTTTAACAGTTTCATCATAGTGAAGATTCCAACTCTGTGATGCTTACTTCAACCATTGAAATTTGCATATGCTTTTAGCATCCTTTGAATTAACAAAACCCTTTGGACCGTGTCATGCACACGTCCTTGGTAACCATTCTATTAGAAAAACTTGTTTTGTTTATTCAACACGTAACAAAATTATATGTCGTGGTTTCTATATTAATCCGTCTAGACTAAATATCGCTATGAAAGATTAGATCTTGTCATAGTCAACCTTTGAACATTGTTGTGAACTCTTTCCCAACATGTCGACTATTTCATAGATGTGAAACATCCATGTTTATTTCTTTATATATCCAAATACGACTGTAAGGTCTTGTACCTTTCCAGAGGGTCTTTCAAGTTCAAAGCTTGATCTCTCGTATATGGAACTATCACGGATTCTATGGCTTCAAGACATCTGACGGAGTCAGGGCCCATCATCGCTTCTTTGCATGTAGTCGGATCATTATTGTCAAATAGTGATTTAACTCTCAAATCTTGGTATTTTATTGTTTATCCGACCTACTTGATTCAATAGGAACTTAGATCTCCGTGACCACAACCTTTGAGGCACGTGAGCCATGAGCATTGTTGCTACCTCCGGAACACTTTTCGGCGCTGCGCAACTTTTCACATATAGCTAAGGTTCTTTTAACCTTATCAAAGTTCTATTGTCCTCCCACTTAACTTTTCACGAAAAATTCCTTCTCTAAGAAACTTGATGTTTTAAGCGACAAACATTTTGTCTCCGATGTTATGGAGGAACAGTTATTCGAAATAACATACACAGATAGGTTCATCCGACTTTCGTTGCAAACATCTTTATTATGCATAGCATACCAATGTTTAAATAAGGACAACTTAGGTTTTATCCCAAACCATAACTTTATATGGTGTCAATTCAACGGATTATGATGGAGCTCCTTTTAGTGGAAAAACGGTAGTCTCTAAAGCTTTTAATCTTTAAAATATAATGGCAGTTTTATGAATTACACCTTTGATCTCACCATGTCAATCAAGGTTTAATTACATATCTCGAATGCTCCATACTTTTATGGTGTTTCGAAAAATGCAAATCTACGGAACGATTCCTCATATCTTAGGTATTATGCTAAACTTGTAACTCAAATATCTTCCTTTATGATCTTATCATAAACTATTTATATTCTTGTTACAATGATTTTGCACTTCATCTTGAAAGTCTTTAAACTTTTCAAATGTTTCATACTTCATCCTTATTAAGTAAATATTCATATATTCACTCAAATTTTCGGAGGAAGCATATGAAGTTGAAATCCAACGCTCTTGACTACACAAAATGGACTTCATACAACAATATGTACAAGTTCCAATAAGCTAGTCATTCGTTCCCTTTTTGCCTATGAACAAAGTTTTAATTATCTCTAGGAGAGTTTAACAAGCGTCATTTGATCAAAATCAAAAAGACTCCAAAATTCCATCCCCATGGAGTTTCTTCATGTTTTCTTTCCAATATAATTTAAACAGCGATGTCACTTCCTAAGTGATCTTTCAATCAATTTGTCTTTCGACATATTTAGCACTAGTTTTATGGATGTGATTTCTCCAACGAGATTTGTGAATCATCCATATTTTATGGATTACGGCAATTATTTTAACAACCCTTTTGTTCTCATAATACCTGATCAAATCTTGAAGGCAAGCTTTTAACGAGCAACACAATAACCCTTTATTTGTTCTCGATGAACATCACCACATATTCGTTTGCTAGTTACTTAGGCCATTGTAGTTCATGAATTCTGTTGTTTCGTATGACGATTCATACCAACAAATTCAATATCAAATACTTAAGAACCACATTATTTAACAAGCAAAGAATATAGCCATAACACGTATATCCTTTATATACCTAAACTGAACAATTCTAGTCTTTTCTTTTATGCCATATATTTATGAGATTCTCTTTCAGTATTTCGTTTTCTGTTTGAAAGAATCTATCAACATCAATAGTGGAGCCATACACATGACACATAGTCCAAAGCGTGTATAGTTAAATACCAATGTCTTTGGACTTGCACTTTGAAGTAGATTACCATCATCAAATGTTTGGTGTTCTTTCAAATTCCTTTTTTAGTAATCTCTTGGTGTAGTAAACATTTTACCTACATCAGATATTCACCCTTATCATGGAATTATCCATGATGAAGCTACTTTTAGCTTATAACAGTGAATCACGAGTATAATGTTGCTCTCCAAAACCTTTTGGAGGTTTAGGACAGCTAGTGTCTCCAACATTTTGCAAATTTTCATCAAATATGAGAACATGACTTTTGCCATATTATACTCTATCATGTTGTAACCAAAACTTCGTTTCAGATATCACAATATCTTTCACACATCATGGTTTCTGAAACAACTCTTTCAGATCCTAGATAACCTTGATATTAAGACAATCCTTTGAATATCAAGAATCATCAAGATAAACATGATACTTATATACTAACACTGGAATTGTTACTCTTGATTTAATACCAACTATTAAATTTCACGGAATAATCGAAACTTACTGAAAGTTTTGCAATGGGACTTTTAAACTTTAGATTAACACTTCAAAACAATACGATACTAGTTCGTAAAGTAACTAACCAGAATTCTATAGTTCTATCATCTCAATTATAACTAAGCGCAAGGTGGTAAACGGATGCCAATGACTACAACAACTATGCAAATTCACTTTGATTTAATTTATGATAAATAGTGTTCAACTTTTAATCAAATTGCTGTTGAACTCCCACTCAAAACAATATCCCTCACATTGTTTTAGTGATCACACGAACCAAATCCACCACATCAAAACCGATCATCACGAGAGTTGATGTAACTTCAATGGCGAACAATCAACATGTTCATCATATCTACTATATGACTCATGCTTTACCTTTCGGTGATCCGTGTTCCGAGACCATGTCTTTACATGCTAGGCTCATCAAGATCAAACCTTAGCTTCCGCATGAGAAAATCTGGCTTGCTCATGTTGTATACACTCGCAAAATCTAACACACCCGATCATCACGTGATGCTTCGAAACAATGAGCTTTAGCAACGGTGCTTACTAAGGATGAACACTTTAAAACTTGAAATTGTGTGCTTGAGGGATCATCTTATAATGCTACCATCGCTAACTAAGCAATACAAGATGCATAAAAGGATTAACATCACATGCAATTCATAATATGTGATATGATATGGCCTTTCTTCTTGTGCTTCCGATCTCCATCTTCAAGCACGAACATGATCTCCATCATCACCGGTGTGGCGTCAAGGTCAATGGAGCCGCTTCATGGTTGTCTTCCACCAGCATCAACTATTACAACTACTTTGAATAATAAACACGCAGGATTTAATGGAAACAACCATATGGCTCCTGCCGGTTGCCAACTGACAATAAGGAACATTGCATACATCATATATAATCACAATAATGGCCATATCACATCACAGCACACGCCTGCAAAACAAAGTTAGACGCCTCTAATTTTCTTTGCGTGTTTTACGTGGTTTGGGGCTTTCAATAAGTGTCGATCTAACTTACGAACAAGAACCACAACATTGATACTAGTATTGTCAATCACCCGTTGTAAATTGAATCTTAACTATGTTGGGAGAAACAGGCACCCGCAAAGCCACTTATGCAATACAAGTTGCATGTCAAGCGTGGAGCAAGTCTCATGAACGATGTCATGTATGGTTAGCCCAGGCTGCTTCATCCCACCATCCCGCAAGATGCAAAGTACACAAGAAGCAATCGACAACAAAAGCATCAACGCCCACAATGACCATTGTGTTCTACTCGTGCAACAGATGTACATATAGACACGGCTCTGACACCACTGTAGGGGTTCGTAGCATGGAAAACAAAAAATTTCTACCGCATGAACACACAATCGAGATCTAATCTATGATCAAGCCAATATCTATCTACTAGATTGTAGCAACGAGTCGATAGAATACTAACCCTCGAAGATCCAAAGCGGTTAACGAGAGCAGATTCTCGTGGGTGATGTAGTCGTACACTTCCGATCTCAAGATCGCGTAGACGATCCTTCCGGCGCTGCGTTACGGCGGCGCTTCCATGATCGATCACGTTCGTAAATTTTCGATGAAGACCTTCCTCTCCCTTGTTCCAGCAGGCAGCAGAGGTTTTAGCACTCTCCTCGTGATTCCGGCAACACGACGACGTGGTACCATAAGTAGAGGGGAGATCTCGCAGGGCTTCGCCTTAAGCCGGAGCGAGTATGGTGGACTATGAGAGAGGGCCTTGGCGATCTAGGGTTTAGTGGCACCAAGGGGAGAGCTTGGCCGGCGGCTAGGGTTTGGGGAAACCCTAACACGGCGACTTAGAGGATGCCCTAGGCGGCGGCTGCACTGGAGGTGGCCGGCTACTCAAGGCTAGGGTTTGGGGTGTGAGAGGTGTCGGGAAGAGGGGCACCCCTGCCCCTCCTTTTATAGGTGGGAGGGAGGCGTGGTTGGGAGGAGGGAGTCCTCCTCCAACTCCTCCTCCTTGGCCGACGGGTGGAGGGAGTAGGACTTCCTCCCCAAGTAGGTTTCCTACTCTCCCTCCACCAAGCAAACTTGCCGTTTGACTTTTCAAATTGGCGTTTGACTTTTCAAACTAGGATTTAATTTATCCCTTTATTTTACTCAGCGATGACACCTAGTACATGATGCAACCATTCCAACTTGTTATGACACATTCATGTACCCTTCCTCCGAGTCTGGGACCTTCCGGAACCTTCTAGAACATTCCCGATGAAAACACCGGAACCATTCTCCAACCCTGAAACAGGACTTCCTTATATGAATCTTATTCTCCGGACCATTTCGGATCTCCTCGTGATATCTCGGATCCCACTCGAGACTCCGAACAACATTCGGTCTCTTACTCATCATTCCATAACTACTCAACAACATCGAATCCTTAAGTGTGTCTTCCTATGGTTCGTGAATTATGCGGACATGATCGAGACACTTCTCCGATCAATAACCAATAGAGGAATTTGGAAATTCATATGGCTCCCACATATTTCTACGATTACTTTGCGGTCGAATGAACCACTTACATACGATACCAATTTCCCTTTGTCTCACGATAGTTTACTTATCCGAGGTTTTGATCGTCGGTATCTCTGCATACCTAGTTCAACCTTGTTACCGATAAGTACTCTTTTCTCGTTCCCGTGGTATGTGATCCCTTGTGACCCAGTCACATGCTTGCAAGCTAATTGGATGACATTCCACCAAGAGGGCCCAGAGTATATCTATCTGTCATATGGATGGACAAATCCCACTCTTGATCCATGTGTCTCAACCCATACTTTCTGAACACTCAATGCCATCTTTATAGCCACCCAGTTACGGTGTGGTGTTTGATGTCATCAAAGCATCCTTCCGGTGATGGTGATAAGAATGATCTCATGGTCGAAGGAATTAGGTTACTATGTATCAAAAAGCTTATAGCAAATGAACTATATTAAATGACTTGATCTTTATGCAAAGCTTAACTATAGGAGTATGTCCATCACATCATTCTCCTAATGATATGACCCTGTTGTTAATAACATCTCTATGTTCATGATCAGGAAACCATGATCATATATTAACCAACAAGCTAGTTTAACAAGAGGCTTTACTAGGGACTCTTTTATGTTTACAAATCACACAAATATTAATGTTTCTGATTAATACAATTATAGCATGGTATGTAAACATTTATCATAAGTATGAAGATATGATAATAACCACATTATTATTGCCTCTTGGGCATATCTCCAACAGAGAAGGGGGTGGCGGCCAACCTAGGGTTTCTTGGGCGCCTAGGGCAAGGGGATACATTGGGGTGCGCCCCTACCCCAATGGCACCTGGTGCGGGTGCGTGCCCGTACCCAGGATTCGGGGCCTGCTGTCTCATCTGGGACATGCTCTCGCTGAGTTTCTGGAACTCGCGACAGTGTTTGATCATGTGGCTGGCCTTCTTTTTGCCATCATGCTTGTCGATGTAGAAGTGGATGGTGCAGGGGCCCGACAATTTTTCGTATGACGAGGGCTCATCGTTGCGGTCGCGGTGTTGCCACGTTTGCGTTGGGCGTCCTCCATCGCGGAAGTTGTTTTCACGGTATCCGCCGCTGCTGCGGTTGCTTTCGTTGCGACGGTCGGTGTAGCCAGCCGCGACCATGTCGGGTCCGTCGCGATCGTCGTAGACACGCGATCTTTGCTTGCTACGGCGCTTGCGTCAGCGGCCATAGTCATCTTCCTCCTCCGAATGTGCTCGGTGGACGGAGTCCTCGCCATCTGCCCACCTGTTGGCGATGTCCATGTGGTGGTCGAGTGTCTTGGGCTTAACGCGCCCAAGTTCTTCCTTGAAGTCCTGGCGTTTGACGCCATCCTTGAAGGCATCGATTGTTCTCTCCTCAGAGATGTGTGCCGCGGAATTCTTGATGTTGGACCGGCGTAGTATATACGTGCGAATGGATTCGCCTGTTCGTTGGGTGCAGGCCCACAGCTCTTCGATCGAGGCTGGCCTCTTGCTGGTGCCCTTGAAGTTTCGGATGAAACTGTATGCCAGTTCCTCCTAGCTTCGGATGGATCCCGATGATAGGTTGCTGAGCCAGATCGGGGTTGCGCCAGTCAGCTGCAGCTGAAGGCATTGTAGGGCGGTGTTTTTGTTGCCGCCGTGCAGTTTGACAGACGACAGGTGGTCGCTGAGCCACGCCTTAGGGTCCTGCGTGCCGTCAAACTTCTGATTGTCCGAAGGAAGCTTGAAGTTCCTCGGCATCCGCGTCCGCCGGACAGATCTGCTGAAGCATCGAGCTCCGCAGAGTTCTCCTTCATCGTCATCCTCTTCGGATTCGGATGAGCACATGCGCTTGGCGCGTGCCTTGTCGATCTTGCGTTGAGTGAGTTCGCTTCGAGCATCATAGTCGCGGCTACGACGTCATGAGCTCTTGTGCCGTCGAGGTAGATCGTGTTCCTCCTCTTCGGATAAGGGTGTGGGGCTGCAGTGGAATCTGACCGCAGCCTTCTTTTTAGGCTCCGCAGGAGCTTCCCCTTGGAGCGCAACTCCAACAAGTCCGAGTCCGGCTAGTGCGGAGTTATGCATGGCCCTTTTTGGATCCCCCACCGGAGGTGGATGGACGCAAGGTATGTGGTGGCTGCCATGATCGTAGCTTGCGGCGTCTTCGGGATGACGTTGCTGTTGGCGCCTTTATCCATGAAGGACATGTTGAGGGTTCGGGTCAGCTCGCGACGTGCAGTGGGGTACATGTTCTATACGCGAGAACGATTCTTGTTGGCGTTTTTGATGTGCGAGCTAGAGCCGCCAACAGCGGAGAGCGCAGCTCGCCGCGCGCTAGACTCTAAAGCCACTTGCTTGCGTTTGTCGAGCACTTCTTGCATCTTCACCTGCTTTTTGTGCTCTTCGATGAGGAGCATGTGGTATGCCATCAGTAGGTCCTGTGAGGCACCCACAGGCAGGATCTTGTTGCCTGCCACGATTTCGCGTGCTTGGTTCCATCCTTCCTCGCTGAGGTGGATTACCCGATTGGCGTCAGGGTCGTCCTCGTTGGGCAGGGGCGATTGGTTTCTCCTGCCTTCGCCGTTTCTACCCCGCGGGTTGGGTGGTGGTACATGAGCACCGGAACCTAGTGGTTGTTGCTCTACGCCGCTTTGGATGACCACGGCGCATTGGTAGAATCCGTAGGTCAGATCGCTGCTGCCATAGCTTTCGGATCCAGAAACGTAGGTTCCTTCATCCAATGGAGTATTGCACAGATTTGAGTTGCAGCTGCTGCTGTCGTGTGACTCATCTATCGATGTTGACGTGTGTATCACGGGATTCGAAGCCCACGAGGCGGGCCTGATCAATGGTAGTGGCACCCGCTCTGGGAGGCGGAGAGTGTCGGTCTGTCCCACCTGGAAGCAAAAGCTCCCGCACAGGATCTCGAGACCGACGCCAACGGGCTCGAAGTCCTTCAGGGTGGCTGGCGAGTGGGCGGTGAAGTCGAAAGCGCCAAAGAGGAGATGGCTCTCCGTTGCCGAGGAATGGTAGATCGCTTTGGTTAGGACTGTCACGATGGCACAATCAGTGCCCCCGATTCCCACAGACGGGCGCCAATTGACGAGGTTTATTATCGTAAATGCCCATTGTTATGAGCTTGTGTTTTGGAGAAGATGCGGGTGTTGAAGATCATGAAACGGTTAACAGACAAGCAACCAGGGGACACGAGATTTACCCAGGTTCAGGCCCCCAGAGGGAAAACCCTACTCCTGCTTGTCTTCTCTTGATTACGGCGGAACCGAAAGTTATAGGGGTGCGCAGATGCAATCTGGCGTGGAGGTGTTTATGCGGTGGTATGAGAGGGTGTCCTCCTAGCCTTTATATAGAGGTAGGCAGGTCCCGGGCACAGATCGAGTCGGTTAGAGGTTTAGGGTTTGCCCCTTTGAATATTCTATTTATTCTAGTATTGCTCTCCAAGGATCTGAAGACGTCATGGGCTTGGGCCACCCGGAAATCTTCATGGGCCGCGTATATTCTCGTGGGCCTTCCTTGGTCTGGACCAGGTATGCTGATGTCGTGTGCCCGTAGGGTATAACCATGTCAGTTATTGATTAACAAAGGTGTTCAGTATTGCAAAGATCGGATCGCGATGTTGAAGAAGAAGAAGAAGAAGAAGGCGGAGTTTGGTGAAGGAATCAACAAATAGAAGAAGATCGAAGGGCAGTTTGTTCTATGAATAAAAATCAGCTACTAGAGCTGTTGTAGTACTTGTATGTGTTTGTAGCAGGATGATGTGCATATGCTTGTAACTGTATGTGTTTGGTTCCAAATAATCTCTGATTGTGTTTCAGAATATGTATGTGGCCATTTTACTTTGACTTGGCATTTTATTCATGTCACCCATTTTACTCGGGTACCTAGGCATGGTTAGGGAGGAGGGGGTGGTTTGGGTTAGAAAGAAAGGGGTGTGGGTTAGTGGTGGTGTGGCATATGTGAAGTGAATGTTGCTGTCCGTGTTAGGTTGGAGCGGAAAAAGAGACAAAACCAAGTTATTTTAGAATTTAGAAGGAGGAGGATAAGAAGGCCATCTACAAGCTATACTATGATAATCTAATTAGTTTATAATAGAACATCAAGGTGTACAAACTCAGTGGTATACCAAGAAAGTAAATTTATTTTGTTAAAAGGTTTGTGTGGTTCATACAAGGTATTGGGGCTAAATAAAAACTGGATAACCATCCTCTTCTAGTATGAGATGGAATAACCATACAAGGCTATTGGGGATAAATAAAAATTCAGCAAGGTGTCCATATTTTATCACGCTATTCTGGTATGAGATGGAATAACCATACAAGGCTATTGGGGATAAATAAAAGCTCACCTGCGCGCTGCTCACTCTTCCTCGTCGAATTCGGTGGCCGGCTTGGGCAGTAGTCCTCCTCCTCGTCACCATAAATGTTGTGCAGCTTGTCGAGCAAGAGGAAGGCGAGCGAGTCGCTGCCGATCTCCCGGCGCATGCCCTCCAGGTCCATCCGGTTTGAGATCTGCTCCCCGTCGCTCGGAATGTCGATGCCGTAGAGGCGGAGCCCACCACCGGTTGGCTGGCGATGCGCATGTGCACCTCGTGCACACCTGCGTCGCGGAGCAGGCACACGATCTTGCTGGAGGTGGTCCCCCTTGCCCCCTCGCCCCCTCGGCCCCCTTGCACCTGCCGTCGTCCCCCTCACCCCACCGCCGAAGCTCCTCCCACCCTCGTCCGCGGCTGCACGCCACGCCGCGCCGGTCCTCGATGCCCACGGGAGGCGCAGTCGCAGCTGCACACCAAGAGGCGCGGGAGACGATCCTTCATCATGGAGGACGGCACCGCGGTGGCCGCTCCTTCGGCTATGAGGGGGTGGATATGGGAGAGGGAGGAGGAGGGGAAGCGGGGAAGGGAATGAGAACGAGAAGAGAAAGAAAGGGGAGAAGGGGGGTAGGGGCGTGCGTTATTTCGGCTAAGTGCCAAAAATCAGTGGCGCACGCGTGTTCCGTGCACCACAAATATACATGCAATGGGACGCGGTCGATCACTAGCTGTGGGGACCACTTCTCTGTGGCGCATCGACCTTGCCGTGCACCAGGATAAGTGCATGTCAGTGGCGCACCGACGATGACGTGCGCCATAGATAAGTACCCATGGGGCACCCTTCTTACGTGCGCCACAGATATGGCCCTGTGGATAAGCCTTTTCCCACTAGTGGAAGGTCTCCTAGAACAGAATCGCATACGAGCTATTTAAGAGGAATTGGTGGGATTCTTGGTTAAGGAGGTCATAGATTCAACCAGAGAATACGATCAAAATTTATATTTATACAATAAGGATCGTAAGATAAATTATATTGTATATATGCAAGAACGTATACTGTATGTAATATGTTCTACCAAGCACGAAGAAAGAGGCCACTCTTCGATCTATATATTGAGGACGATGTTCTGTAATGGTTCATTCATTGCATGTCACAAATGCGAAACCTCACTCTCCCTCCTCTACCGATTCTCCTGCCGTGGTAGAAAACCGCCCCAAACCACTACCGCAGAACCTGCTGACGCAGAGCCACCCGCTACCAGGGAAGCCGAAACCCCAAAATGCCGCCGTGACAGATCTCATGCCGCCGGGACTAAAGGTCCTCCATCCCCCGCTCTACACCGCCACCACGTGGAGTGACATTCGTCTCGGTTTGTGGCTGGACCAGGACTAGGGGGGCTTTAGTCCCGATTCCGTTGTCTTGGTTTAGAAACCGGGACTAAAGGCTCATATAACTGGGACTAATGCACCATTTTCTACTAATGCCGTTAGCTCTTAAAATGCACTAGAGTGTCATATAAAGCATAAAAATTTACACCAAGTGTCAAATAAGGAAATCAAAATTTCTTAGTGTCATATAAGGAATCATATTTGAATGTAGTGTCAAATAAGGAATTCTCTTAAAGATATTAGCCATGGGTTATCTGGTTGTGGTTGAGACGGGAGTGTCAAAAGGTCAAAATATGCAATGACAAGTACACAGAAATAAGATTATAAGCACTTATGTGTTGAATATAAAACGTTGTGGCAAGTCGATTGAGGCTTGCAAACATGTCATATTTTTGGAACGGGACGGAGAGTAGTACTTTGTTTAAGGGGTAGGTGTTGTTTGTTTATCTTTTCCCTTGTCAGCCATCTCGGTAGTTGAGGGGTCGCTGCTCAAGGTCCATAGAAAAATGAACAGATTAACATTAGATGTGGAAAGTTGTTTTTCATCAAGGAGTAGATCGATGTTGTTTGTTTGTTCTTATCACGATCAGCTGGCTGAATAGGATTCTTTTGGATTTCTTTGAATTTGTATTTGTGGACCTTGCTCCAGTACACACTAGTGGAAACGAGGCTTTTCGCGGATCCTGGAAAAGGGTTTTAACACCGGTTCTTCTACGAACCGGTGTGGGGGGTCCATACTAGCGTGGCCCGTGCGGCAAAAAGGAGCCCCCTTTAACACCGGTTCGTGCCACGAACCGGTGTTAAAGGACCCTGCAACAGAGACCTCTTTTGACACCCCAGCCCACACCCCAATCTTCCATTTTTTTCACTATCTCATTTTGGATCCTAGCAAGAGGGTGTGAAGAGTTCTAGTTTGTGTTTTTTTCATATGCACAGGAGGTGTTCGGTGAAATGCCCGAGAGCTCAAAATAAGTTTTCTCGTTGCTCTTTCCTTCTCGGTCGAGGTCGGCAACTATCCTTTCATGTGTCATTGATGTACTATATATATAAATGGTCATCTCCCTATTAATTTTTGATATATACTACATATTAATGCAGATGAACCGGCAATGGATGTACGGTGACCGCCGCACTTCCGAGTACATTACGGGCCTCCAAAATTTCATCGTTGTGGCTAATGCAAACCGTGGTCACAATGGTTTTATGTGTTGTCCGTGTGTTCACTGTCAGAACAAGAAAGACTACTCAAATACCAGAACCATTCATGCCCACCTGCTTCGATCCGGTTTTATGCCCAGCTATAATTGTTGGACCAATCACGGAGAAAAAGGGGTTATGATGGAAGACAACGAAGAAGAGGATGATGACAACTATCATAATATGTATCCTGAATATGATGATACTGCAACGGGGGTAGATAATGAAGATCAAGAGGCAGCAGATGGGCCCGCTGATGACGATCTTGGTCGGGCCATTACTGATGCAAAGGAAGAATGTGAAACTGAAAAGGAGAAGGAGAAGCTGGAGCAGATGTTAAAGGATCACAAAACATTGTTGTATCCAACTTGCGAAGATGGCCACAAAAAGCTAGGTACCACACTGGATTTGCTGCAATGGAAGGCAGAGAACGGTGTGACTGACAGCGCATTTTCAAAGTTGTTGGTAAAAATGAAGAATCTTCTTCCAAGAAATAATGAGTTGCCCGACAGTACATACCAAGCAAAGAAGGTTGTCTGCCCTCTAGGATTAGATGTGCAGAAGATACATGCATGCATTAATGACTGCATCCTCTACCGCGGTGAGAAGTACGAGAATTTGAATGCATGTCCGGTATGCACGGCACTGCGGTATAAGATCAGACAAGATGATCCTGGCGATGTTGAGGGCGAGGCCCCTAGGAAGAAGGTTCCCGCAAAGGTTATGTGGTATGCTCCTATAATACCACGGTTAAAACGTCTCTTCAGAAATAAAGAGCATGCCAAGTTGTTGCGATGGCACATGGAAGACCATAAGAAAGACGTGATGTTGAGACACCCCGCTGTTGGGTCACAGTGGAGAAAAGTCGAGCGAGAGTACCCGGACTTCGCACGTGACGCAAGGAACTTAAGGTTTGGTCTAAGTACAGACGGCATGAATCCTTTTGGTGAGAAGAGCTGCAGTCACAGCACCTGGCCTGTGACTCTATGTATATATAACCTTCCTCCTTGGTTGTGTATGAAGAGGAAGTTCATTATGATGCCAGTGCTCATCCAAGGCCCGAGGCAACCCGGTAACGACATTGATGTGTACCTAAGGCCATTAGTTGAAGAACTTTTACAGCTGTGGGCCAAACCAGGTGTACGTATGTGGGATGAGCACAAAGGGGAGCCATTTGACCTACGAGCATTGCTTTTCGTAACCATCAATGATTGGCCTGCTCTTAGTAACATTTCAGGGCAGACAAACAAGGGATACAATGCATGCACACACTGTTTAGATGAGACTGAAAGTGTATATTTGGATAAATGTAAGAAGGTTGTGTACCTAGGGTATCGCCGATTTCTTCTGAACCTGCATCCAGTAAGAAAGAAAGGCAAGCATTTCAAACGTCTGGCAGAACCCCGAGGGAAGCCTGTCCTCCGTACCAATGAGGACGTATTTGTTATGGTCAAGGACCTAGAAGTAATCTTTGGAAAAGGTCCTGGCAGTCTATCTGTTCCGAATGACAATGTCAGACACGCGCCCATGTGGAAGAAGCAATCTATATTTTGGGACCTACCCTATTGGAAAGTCTTAGAGGTCCGCTCTTCAATCAAGTGATGCGTGACGAAGAATGTTTGCGTGAACCTTCTAGGCTTTCTAGGAGTGTATGGGAAGACAAAAGATACACGGAAGCACGGGGACCAGCAACGCGTCGAAAGCCCTGAAGAGCCTATGCATCCTGAGAACGAGAAGGGTAAACGATGCCACTTAACTCCTGCCAGCTACGCTCTTACCAAAGCAGAGAAGGAAATCTTTTTTGAATGTCTGAGCAGTATCAAGGTCCCATCTGGCTTCTCGTCGAATATAAAGGGAATAATAAATATGGCAGAGAAAAAATTCCAAAACCTGAAGTCTCATGACTGCCACGTGATTATGACACAATTGCTTCCGATTGCATTGAGGGGGCTTCTACCTGAAAATGTTCGAGTACCCATTGTGAAGCTATGTGCATTCCTCAATGCAATATCTCAGAAGGTAATCGATCTAGAAAGCCTACCAGGGTTACAAACAGATGTGGCCCAATGTCTTGTCAGCTTTGAGTTGGTGTTCCCACCATCATTCTTCAATATTATGATGCATCTCCTGGTTCACCTAGTAGAAGAGATTGCCATTCTCGGTCCTGTATTTCTACACAATATGTTCCATTTGAGAGGTACATGGGAGTCTTAAAGAAATATGTTCATAATCGTGCTAGGCCAGAAGGAAGCATCTCCAAGGGCTATGTAACAGAGGAGGTCATTGAGTTCTGTGTTGATTTTATTCATGACCTTAAGGCGATTGGTGTTCCAGAATCACGACATGAGGGGAGACTGCGTGGAAAAGGCACCCTAGGATGTAAACCAATGATATGTAGGGACGAGCATTCTCTCAATCAAGCACACTACACGGTTTTACAAAGATCTATCTTGGTTGCCCCGTATATCAATGAACACAAGAATTTAATACGCCTCAAACACCCGGGGCAGTCTGATGAATGGATTATAAGTGAACACATGGCGAGTTTTGGCGGCTGGCTGCAAAGACTTCTCACGAATAACACCACTGTTGGGGATCAGCTGTACTTGTTGGCCAGGACACCATCTTCGACTGTATGTACTTTCCAAGGGTACGAGATAAATGAGAATACATTTTACACGATAGGCCAAGATAAAAAGAGCACCAACCAAAATAGTCGTGTCCGCTTCGATGCAGCAGAAGACAATGGGCAGAAGACCACGTATTATGGGTTCATAGAGGAGATATGGGAACTTGACTATGGACCTAATTTTAAGGTCCCCTTGTTTCGATGCAAATGGGTCAAGATAACAGAAGGAGGGGTTGAGGTAGACAAGAAGTACAGAATGATAACAGTGGATCTCAACAATCTTATGAAGGTAGACAAGAACTTAGACGAACCATTCGTCCTAGCCAATGATGTGGCTCAGGTTTTCTATATGAAGGACATGTCCTCCAGACCAAAAAAAAAAGAAAAAATATGCAAACGAATACATCATATGATGATCCAAAGCGTCACATAGTTCTTTCAGGGAAAAGAAACATCATGGGAATCGAGGACAAGACAGACATGTCAGAAGATTATAATAAGTTTGATGAAATTCCGCCCTTCACAGTGAAAACTGACCCAAGCATTCCGTTAAGTAAAGAAGATGCTCCATGGTTACGTCTGAAGCGATCATAAGGAAGGACATATGCCAAGAAGTTCATGCTCATATTATGTAACTCTAGTTCATGTTTTTAATATTAATACATGTCTTGAGTGTTAGTCTTGTTTTGTGGATGGACCGGGACTATGAGAAGAAGTTGTCCCGATTCGTACTTACCATTAAGATCTGATCTCCAAACGCGCGCGGTCACATATTAGGGAGTGCCTCTATGACCAGTTTCTTGGAGATGCCGGAGGACTGGGCTCCGTCGGCATCTCCCTGAAACTGGCCGTAGTGGTGTCCTGCTCTTGAAACCATCTTGCAGCTTTGTAACTTCTCTAACTAGATCAATACACCTGGGAGCTAACTAATTTCACATATTAGGGAGTGCCTCTATGAGCAGTTTCTCGGAGATGCCGGAGGACTGGGCTCCGTCGGCATCTCCCTGAAACTGGCCGTAGTGGTGTCCCTGCTCTTGAAAACCATCTTGGAGATGCCTCAAACTGGCTGGAGGACTGGACTCATAAGGATGCCTATTTATAGTACAAGCAGCTCGACATAGTGTCGACACTTACGAAATAATGTCGACACTCACCCCTATTATTAGTGCTGACTCGTGTTTTGTTCCGGTTGGTGTCTCCAACTAGGACTAAAGGTTCATCTTTAGTCCCGGTTGGTGACACCATCCGGGACAAGGTACACGCCGCACGACATAATGTTGACACTCACCCCTATTTTTAGTGCTGACTCGTGTTTTGTCCCGGTTGGTGTCTCCAACCGGGACTAAAGGTTCATCTTTAGTCCCCGTTGGTGTCTCCAACCGGGACTAAAGGTTCATCTTTAGTCCCGGTTGGTGACACCATCTGGGACAAGGTACACGCCGTACGACATAATGTAGAAACTCACCCCTATCATTAGTGCTGCCTGGCCTAGCCTGAAATCCCTCCAACCGTCCCATTTTTAGAACAATGTCCCGCCATTTTTCCCGCCATTTTTCTTCCCGCCATTTTTTCCCGCCATTTTTTCCCGCCATTTTTCTTCCCTTGATTCTTCCCTCAGTTCTTCCCTTGATTCACTATATATATATATATATATATATATATATATATATATATATATATATGTAGGGTTGGCCTCCATTGTCATTGCACATCTCTAGACTCATATCTGCAACCTCATCACTCTTTCCCATGGCTTCCACCGTAGCACTAACCCCCAGGGAGGCGGAGGCGCTTTGCGCCTCGAACTACCCCTGCCCGCCGGGCTACAGTGTCCCCGTCGGCTGGATGCTGAGCGTCGGAGGCGTGCCGGTTCCTCCTGTCCCTCTAGGTGTGGCGCGCCGGATGGCCATCACGAACCACTACTACTTCGAGCTCACGCCGGAGCAGCGGAGGAATCCCAGATGGCATCCCGACTATTTCCCTACTTGGGAAGCCTTCTTCGTGGATCGGCGTGAGAGGGCGCTCGCCAGGCACGAGGAGGACGGCCCACCTCCTCCGAACTTCAACGAGGCCGGCCGTCGGCTATGGTGGCGCGGTCGGACTCTCCAGAGCGTCATGGCCTATGACACTGCCGCCGACTCTAACCCCCGTCTGCGCTACCCTCAAGTCCAGCCCACGCGTACTCAGCCTTCAAGGTTCAATTACGGTGACCCCGACGACGACAGCGATGACGGCGGCGGCGAGTACGACGACTACAGTGGCGAGTATTACAGGTGTAGGCAGGAGCATGACTGAATCACTCCAACATTCCGAAACAAGTTCGGCCGATTGTTACTTAATCTGGCCATGTATCTTAATTTTCAGTTCTTTTATGTATCTTAATTTTCAGTTCCAGTTCGGCTTTATGTAACTTACTATTAGTTGCATTTTGTATTTTAATTCCAGTTCTATCTCCTTCACAAAATGACCTATCTCATTCGAGGTTTCTTGGCTTTCGGGTCAAATGACCAATGTTATGGCTAGAATCAAGGCATAGTTTGTGATAATATGGCGATATTGTGCATACATGTGCATCATGGCATGGCAAACAATGTTGCAAGAGGAAGTTTTCCTTTTTATCGCACCAAAAAGGCATTTTCCATTTTTCGAGCATAAAAACGGACGGTTTTGTGAAGAAACCACCAAATGGCTAATTAAAAAAACCACCAACACATTTTACAAAAATACTAGACCACCTTATATGGACAATGTACCAAGAGGGGGATCTAAAACCTTTCCGTCCACCTCTTGTGAAAAAGACAAATTCCTGCCAAATCGGTAGGAAGTGGGTCAGATATGAACTACATGTACATGATACGATGCTCATGATTTTTTACAAAAATCATTTTTAGGTTCACAATATGCTATTTTATCAAAAAAACAATGCAAGTTGAGCGAGGCTTGGTCAGATTCAAGTGTTTACAAAAGATGCGGCATTTAAATATCCAATCAATTCAAAAATGTTAATACAAAAGATGCGGCATTAAAATATGATTTGCTCTGATAAAATAGGGTTAGATTCCTTTTTAGATGCTTAATATTTCTTATGTTCAAAGTTTTAGGATTTGACAATTTATTTTTGTTTGAATTGAATAATCAAAATTTATATGTAAGTGTTTTAATCATTTTGAAAATTTTCATGTAAAGTAAATATAAAATGTTTTTACATGAATGGATAGATATTATTTTTCTGAAAATTATGATATATTATTCATATTTTTCTGAGTTGAAATGAAAAAGATATGATTTTTTTTAATTCATATCCTATTTTTTGAATTAAAAATGGCCCTTTAATGCATGAAATAAATGCCCCCCTTTAACACCGGTTCCAGACACGAACCGGTGTTAAAGGGGGGGAACCGGTGTTAAAGGGGGGGTGGTGTTAAATGCGCGCGCGAAACAAATTCCCCCCCCCCTTTAACACCGGTTTCAGCCCCGAACCGGTGTTAAAGGGGGGGGGATTAAATGCACCTTCCCCCTCCTTTCTTCCCCCCAGAGCCAGATCGAACCGCCCACCGCCGCGCGCAGAGAGCAAAACAGAGAGAGCAGCGGCGCCCGCGTACATCCTCGCCGTCCGTCGCCCGTCGCCCTGGCCACGCAGACCGCCACAGCGCCACCGAAGCCGACAACGACGCCGGCGCCTACAAGAACCCCACCGACGCCGTCGTGCTCGTGGTGAGGAGCTCTGTTTCCTCCCTCTCTGTTTCCTCCTTTGGCGGCGGTGTGGAGCTCGCGCGCGGTGGCATCGCCGGCCGGCACTCAATGGAGCTCGCGGTGTCGCCACTCCGTCCACGCCTCTGCGTCCGGCAGTCGTCGGCGGCACTCTCAGTGGAAGCAGGCGGCCGGTAGTTCGAGGAAGCAGGCGGCCGTCGGCGCCCAGTCTGTTTGGCGTGGCATCAGGCGGTCCTCTGTATTTTTTTGACAGGTCTTTGTTACTTATTTGTAGTGAAACTTTGTAGAAAGAAATGACATTAAAACATGAATAGACTTTGAATCAATCCGATTAGAAATAGAGAAATAAACCATGGGCATATATTTATCTCAAATACTACATTTGTAGTCCATCTGTCCACAAATATTGACCATCATTTGGTGAACAATGTGGGGAATATGTGTGATGTATAACAGATATAGTCGTGTATTCATATTTGAGTAAAGTTTCTGATGTTGTAACATCGATAATATTGTTTACTTAGTGTTGGTGGTGAACTTGATGGTCAAAATCGGGAAACTCGAAACTAAGATGGCATGTAATTATGGAGGGAGTAGTAGTATATATAGGGTGTCAAGCGGGGCGGGTTTGCGGGCAACATAGTTTCACCGGCTAATATAAATTGTACTACATGCATAGATTAAAACTTGTATACAAATTGGACCGTGTGTAGGTGTAGCTGTCTGAGACTAAATAATTGTCCGCAAACCCACCCCACTTGTATACAAGCTTGCATCCTGCCAACGTTACCCTCTTGGGGGTGTCGTTGTGGAGCTCTGACTCATCCTGATTAGGGTTTGGACCCCTCGGAACTCGTTTAAAACGATCAAGCATCCTTAGGGTTTTAATTTCATTTGTGTATTTATTTGTGTATTTTTGTATGAATAATATGTATATTTTTGTATGAATCCAAGTCCACTTGAATGTTTACACTCTTACTCTAGATAATATTATTGTTTTAGAAACTATGGATCCACTTAGTAGAAACATTGAAGAAGAAGAAATAATGGAGAACATTATTGATGAGGACACCTCACTATATCTGAACTTGGAGGTACATGATGACAGCTCAAGTAGTCATGGAGAAGATGAAGACTCCGGTGAACGCAATTTAGTGATTACAAAGTCCGGCGAGGTATATGCATTGATTAAGCCTCTGCTGACTTCCACCAACAATCTTCTTCTACATGTATTAATTAACGCTTCTTTCTTCTTTTAGCCCTCTGGATCGACCAGCCAGCAACCATCTTCTTCTACGAAAAAGAGCAAGCGAGGCGCGAGCCATCGGTTGAAAGATCGTGCAAAGTTCACGATCGAAGCAGTCTGTGTTGATGGCAGGCCGATGGAGCCCAAGAAGGCCGCAGACAAATTTGTACGTCAGGCTGGAGTTCTTGTTAGGGACCAAATCCAATCATAATTGAAAATTGGAATAAGCCAAAGAAGGGCGACGGTACCTTTGTCGATGAAAGATCCAAAAAAAACGCTTGGAATTCGTTGTTGGTAAATTTCACCCTTCCGCCAGAGGAGGATGAAAACAACCCGGTTATAAAGGAAAATGTCAAAGAGTGGACTCTAAAGAAGATGGCTGACGCTTTCCGCAACTAGAAGAAAAAATTGAACAAATTTGTCAAAGCTAGCGAGACTCCAAATTTTGAAGACGCATATTATGCGAAGATAAGACCTCACTAGCCCGAATTTGTGACATATAAAAAAGGTACTATAGCTAAAAAGAGGTCAGAAACCAATACGCTTAATGCCCAGAAGAAGGAATATCACCAGAGGACGGGGTCAGGTGGCTACATATCTCAGAGGCCTAAGTGGGAGGAAGTTAAGAAGGCCCTGCGCGCTAGAGGGATCACACCCCAGACAGATGGGTGGTACCTACGTGCAAAGACTTGGTTCTACGGAATCGGGGCAAGGTTGGACCCAGAAACATGATTGTGTATCTTCCCAACCCTCCTTGCCAAACCGGTCACTGAACTCATCACAACATACGAGGAAACATCCGTCAGGACCTTCCATCCCGACAGAGAGAATGACCAGCTCACACGCGCCATCGGTAAAAAAGAACACCCTAGACATGCACGAGGCACAGGGGGTATGACGTGGAAGGATGGGTTTGCCGAGTGGAGCGACTTTTACAGATGGCGCTTTAGAAAAGAAAACGAGCGTACAGAGCGGATGACACAGATAGAACATGCACTTGTGGCGCTGCAGGCGCAAGTGAATGCACAACAGAGCCATCAAGCTACCGGCCCATCTCAGCGGCACGAAGAGCCTGCATTGGAAGCTGCCGGCGGCCCAGACTCTGCGTGGAAAAGCAGTATGGCTTCCACGGAGAACGTGCAGCCCACGCTTGAAATGGCGGGTCCTCGATACCCCGTGGATGAGATCACGGAGAGCGAACACACTGAGCTGCATGTGAGATTAATGGGCTTATCCATTAAGGTGGCTGTCGGCTATGCCTTACCTCCTGTAGCTGGTGGAACTTACCACTGCCGACCGATTCCAGATGGCTATGCTATTGTCGGGGTGGATGAGGTTGTGAAGGAATATGAGGAAGCACAGCTTGACCATGCTACAGGTGAAGGGGAAACTCAACTCAAATTTGCAGTGCAAACAACCATTCTTTGGAAGAAGGAACACATCGTGCTTCCAAATTGGAGGCCACTGGCACCCCCGCCGTCTCTGCAGCGTCAGCAGTCTGAGCCTCTTCAGCTATATCCTGCGTGGCAGCCATCTCCGGCGCTTCAGCCTACTCCTGCGCGGCAGCCATCTCCGGCGCGCCAGCCATCTCCGGCCCGTCAGCCATCTCCTCAGCGTAAGCGGAAGAGCACTGCCACGAAGAGCATCAGTAGCACTGCCATAAAGAAATCCGCAGGAAACCGTACGCCAAAGAGTTCAAAAAACTACGTCCCGTAGCCTTCCGCCAAGCCATTGCCGGTTTTACCGTGGAATTGCAGCGACGAGGAGACCAATAGGATCTCAGAAGAAGAGGTCAAGAAATTCTTTGCACCTAGACGGGCCGAGCCAAAGGAGAAAATAAATCCGGCGGTGGTGGAGAAGTTTTACAAAAATCTTTTGAAACCTGAAACCCCACTTGTGCCGGACTACGAGCGCCAGATTTTGAAGGCGGATGCAAGGAGACGTAGGGAGACTGAAAGTAGCAGTCGTGAGGCACCCCAGAAAATAGTTCCCATGCTCGGAGAGTAGGAAAACCAATCATGCGCCCCGCTCCAAATGTTCGACACACGGGACGCTCCTCCCGTAAATGATTACGAGGCAGAGCTACAAAGAAAGGCCAATGAGATGGGGATGACTTACATTGCATACTTGAACATCATGGGAGACAACTTGCCCAAATGCGATGCCAACCCCATACAACCATGGAAGTATGGGAAGAATCTCGTCAAGAAAGAGGAGCTCAAGAATCTACCAACAAAGATGCGAAAATTGCACAAGTGGTACCTTGATTTCTGCAAGACGAGAAAAGAAGAATGGATCACGACGCATATAAGAGATGAGATTTTCTTGTGTGGAGACGACGGGATCGACTTCAACATTCAAGACTTGCATTTTCTATTCAATCAGAAGGAACTCGACGAAGCTGCCATCAGCCTTTATTGTGTGTAAGTACTATTTCTGTAATTTATATCTCATCTCATTCACTTCATTAATTGCATGTATATATATGCTCACCATATATGTATATACTATTATGCAGGAAAAAGGTTATGGAATGCATGAAAGGAGGCCCTTTTGACATTGGGTTCGTTGACCCAAATAGAGTTCATGAAGAAGTGGTAAGAACCAAACCCGGGCAAACAGAAGATTACTTGCTAAGGTCTTTACTGAGACAACAAACCAAAAGGGAAATACTATTGCCTTACAACTTCTCGTGAGTACTGTTACCCTCTCTTGTACACATTCTGTTTCGGCTTACTCGATGTTAAGTGTAACTGATGATGAGTTATGCGTGCGTAGGTTCCACTTTATTCTGCTAGTCATTCAACCCGACTCAGGAAAAGTCCTTGTCATGGACTCGTTACGAAAAGAAAAAGAGATATGGGCAGACTTTAGAGAGATGCTCCAGAGGTAATTTCAATCATATTATCGCACTAGATCGGCAACTTTCGTGACAACAAGTAATTAATTACTCCTTTATCCATTTTCTTTGCCGGACAGGGTTTGGAAAAGGTTCACGGGCAGGGCCGTGGGTGAATGGTCAGAAGAACTAAAATTTGTAGACCAAAATGTAAGTAATACTAGCTAGCTAGGTCTGCGTATCTCTTTGATTCTGCTTCCAATTCCATTATATCATGCTTTATTGATTATTATTTTGATTGAACTCTCTATTCTCATAAAGTGCGCACATCAGGGACCCGGCAATAACTTATGTGGATACTATGTTTGCGAGATCATTCGTAACATGATATGTGCGACGGGCCAAGCCGCACTAGAACAACTTAGAGTAAGTAAACAAAGTACACAACATTATTTTATTACCATCAATTGTGTTGAGTTTTATTCTTATATATATATATATTGACCCAATTCTTTATATTTAGATCGAACGGGCGCGGGACCAACTCCTACCATTTGACCGCATACGAGCTATTTAAGAGGAACTGGCGGGGTTCATACTTGATGGGATCGTCACGCCTGGCGGAGAACTCTTTAGATATCCACCAAAACGAACGATGACGATGTATGTGCCGATGACGATGTATGTGCCCATGACGATGTTTGTGTATAATAATAGTTGCTTAATTATTCATGTACTAGTATGTACCGATGACGATGTACGTGTATACCGCTCCCGATCGATCCCCCCTCCCGCAGAAATACGCCTAGAACAGGGAAGAGGCTGCCACGGCAGGAAAACGGCCTAAATCTCTGCTACGGCAAGTTCTGCCGTGGCAGAGATTTAGGCCGTTTTCCTGCTGCGGCAGAGAACATTTAACACCGGTTCGTAACCCTGCGGCAGCCCCACGTGCGCCACCCTTTAACACCGGTGTCCCCTCTAACACCGAACCCTCAACAACTGTTGTAGAACCGCTGTTAGAGGGCCCTCCCAACCGGTGTTAGAGGGGGCTCTGCACTAGTGACAACTTCTCCCCAAACTCGTATAGAACTCATACGCAATCAAAACACAAGGTATCTAATATTAACCGGGTATACGTAAGTCCGACCAAATTATACTTCTTTCTAGCAAAAGTATGTGTACTAGTACGCATGTACGTCAGCTCATCACCCACGACGGTTGTGGCCAGCGAGCTGGTGATGGTGGTGGCGATGACTATGAGGTGGATCTCGCCGAAATACACCTCGGCCTTGCCTTGTAGCTGTGTGCCGGTGGAACCGGTGGCAGCGGCGAGTTGACCCGCTGGATAGTCCGGAAACATGTCCGCTGGATTGTCCGGCGATCCGCTGGATTGTCCCTGATATGTTCGGCGACTTTTCCGGCGATCCATCAGATAGTCCGGTAACATGACCCGTGACTTGCCGTCGATACAATGGACTGTCCGGCGACTTGTCCGGTGACAAGACGGACATACATGGCAGTGGTTGCGAGGATGGCCAGCTGCGGCTTTGACTCCGTGGTCGCCTCGGCGGCTGCGGTGATCGGCACGGACAAGGTTGGGCGGCTTGGGTGGCGTGCGGAAAAACTGTTGTGTACCTATAAATGGGCATACTCCCGATCCGGATGCATATAGATATACGGTGTTTTGGGTATGGCTATGGACCGGGCTTCTACGTGTCTTGGGGGATTAGTTATAGTGGTGCAAATCCCTTTGTATTTTTTCTATGCCAGTTTGTAATAGCTGGCTAAGCACGTTAGGCTACTGACGCAGCCAGATGCACTCTCCGAATTAAAATGTCTGTTTAAGCATTAGTTTTGTATGAATACTATATATGTAGCATAAATGGTGCTGATGTTACCACTAAGGCTTTGTTTATTTCTAAGTTATTTGAGGGGATGAGAGGTGATTATTTAAACTAAGTTTTGGGTATGGCTATGAACGGGACGGAGAGTAGTACTTTGTTTAAGGGGTAGGTGTTGTTTGTTTACCTCTAAGTTATTTTCCCGATAGGTCGTTTACTAGACCGGGTTTGGAGGGCATAATCCCGAAATATCCCCATAAATCCCCTCCACACTAGTGTATTTTTGGTTAGATTAAAAACTATCATGATAAAGTATTTTTGAAAAAGGGTATTTAAGAGGATTGAAGAGTATTTGATGAACACCAAATCTCCGCATATCTCCACCTTTTGTAGTGATAGAAATACCAAAGAAATAAACAAGCCCTAATTGCACAAAGTCGAGGATTGCAAGTTGCACAGTTGCACTAGTGCACGTTACAGAGAAACCGATGCACGTTGCAAGATGTGCATTCAACACCTAGATCAGTGTGTTTATATTTTTGGATTAACTAGCAGGGTGACCCTCGCAAATGCGAGGGCATCATCTTCCAACGCATTGAACATGTTTGTGAAATTAATTTATGGTTTGAGAGATGCTAAAAGGATATGAAATTACATATTACATTCTTCTATGACCACCAATATGTTAACCAAAACAATACCCATGTGAAAAAATCTTAGAAAAATTTTAATTTTGAAAGAGTACCAGCCTAACCGGTCCAAATCCTAGCCGTCGACGTGCTTCCTCTGTGCTGCCCCCGGCGGATCGATCTCCATGATCTCCGTCAGGGGGCCGCGCTATCCGTCGCAGGGTTCGTCCGTCGATCTGTAATCGACAATCTTACAAATTTGTTGATCGGCTAATACTCTAACAAATTTGTTTCAAAATATTTAGTTCTAGATTTCCAAAACATCTAGTCACCGTTTTGTAAGGTAGGTAGCATTATTCTCATTATTAATGTGTTACTTCCTTCCTA
Organism: Avena longiglumis; assembly: GCA_030063025.1. Lineage (NCBI taxonomy): Eukaryota > Viridiplantae > Streptophyta > Magnoliopsida > Poales > Poaceae > Avena > Avena longiglumis. The sequence continues at coordinate 31,719,989 of CP125978.1, forward strand.
TTGCCGCCCTTCTTCAGTCGAGATGATCGATAATCTTACTAACATGTAATTTTTTATGTCATGTCGGATGACTACGCAAAATTAAATTTGTCATAATTTTTAAAATGTTATTTTGTCTCAAATTTACTACATATCCTCACGTAATTAATCTCTACGATATTTCATGGTGCCCGGAATTCCCTCCAACCTTTCATCAACACTCCTCTGTAGCATCATCATTATGCCCCATTACCTTGGGAAAAATATTTGATTCACTTATGTAAAAGAGCACAAACCAAATAAAACTTAAGAATTATGATCACACTGGTACGTTCACTAAAATCTTAAATATTTCAAATTTATACCCAACAAAAATCATATTTCAATTTCAAATATTACACCAAATGAAAAGTTTAGTCTCTGGTCAGGAGAGAACCATTCTTACTACCAATGGTAAAAGAGTATGTGCATCCTATGGTGTTATCATGTCAGAAGTTAAGTATGCTAGAAACCAATGAATTTAACATGTTGAATTGACAATATATAGACCCATTTACAGAAAATTTTCTAATGGATCACTGATCATATTTGTGCGTTCCCACGATGATAATTTTTGAGAGGCACCAAAACAAATAGATCATCTTATCTTGCATATGCATATTGCCCTGGTGTATTATATAGAAATCAAGATTTAGAAAAAAGGAAAATACCTACCACATGCGCCTAGGTTTCAGATATGTACAAAAGGCGAACCTTGGATTAATCTTCCATAGCTGAGAGAGTGGGGCAAGATTTGAAGCTTTCCTTGCTAGCCTACATGCACGGAAGCATGGCCGGCCGGCCGGCCGGACAACGGCATCGAGGCCAGCGCCATGAGTAACGTCTCGTCGCTGCTGCTGATTATGCACACGAAGAGGGGCCGGCCTGTCGGTCAAGAAGGGTATCGGGGCCAATCGGTTGCGACCCGTCTCCGGACTCCGGAGATTTTTCGGAGCTATGTGACCAATTAACGTGACATAACACTTTGTTTGTACATATTTATTTTCTTCTACTTAACACTACTTAATAGTTAATTTCAGCCTTTAAATTTAAGATCAAAGGAGAATATCAATTTAGCCTATGTGGGTGAACCTGGTGCCTCGAAAAACAACCTTATATTGCTTTTAGTATATAATACATAGTACTCTTATCCGTGCACGTTACTCCACGCCCGACGACTTCACATGGTTGTACATTTCCACGACCTTTCCTGTGAACTTACTCGGGCTCAAAAAAGAGCAGCGCCTCGGCACCCAGACCAATAGCTAGCAAACTACTTTGCCCTTCTGAACCAAACAACAAAGCAACCAAACCGATCTACAAGCTAAAGCCATGGATCTGGTGACTGGCGCCATGGGCTCCCTGCTCCCAAAGCTGATTGAGCTCATCAACGACGAGTACAAGCTGCCGAAGAGCGTCAAGGAAGGCGTCAGGTCCCTCGAGAAGGAGATGAAGAGCATGCACGGTGCCCTCTGCAAGGTGGCGGAGGTGCCACGGGACCAGCTCGACGGGCAGGTCAAGCTCTGGGCTGGGGAGGTGAGGGAGCTCTCCTATGACATGGAGGACGTCGTCGACAAGTTCCTAGTACGTGTCGATGATGATCCTGAGCTTGCGGACAAGTCAAACAAGCTCAAACGGCTCACTGAGAAGATGGCCGGCTTGTTCACTAAAGTGAAGGCTCGCCATCAGATCGCCAACGCGATCAAGGACATCAATAAGCAAGTCCAAGAGGTAGCTACCAGGCGTGGAAGGTACACCGTCGACAATATTGTCGCTAACCCTGCAGGTGTGACGCCTATCGATCCCCGTCTTGGGGCTCTCTACACGGAAGTGGCAGAGCTTGTGGGCATCGCCGGCAAAAGAGACCAAGAACTAATGAAGTTGCTCTCAGATGGAGATGAAGAAACCAAAAAGAAGTTGAAGATTGTCTCCGTTGTCGGGTTTGGAGGATTGGGCAAGACCACGCTTGTCAAAACTGTTTATGACAATATAAGAGGAGATTTTAACTGTAGTGTTTTTGTTCCCGTCGGCCGAAGTGCTGATGCAAAGAAGGTTTTCATTGACATTCTCCTAGATCTTGGTGTATACCAAAGTCATTTCACCATGTTGAATGAACGACAACTCATCGACCAACTCCGTGAAAGTCTCAAGGAGAAAAAGTACGTACATCTTACTCACCTAATTATGGCAACGAGCTTACCTTGTTAATTTCTTTGCTATAATAGTTTACAATGATGAGTAAATTCTGGAGTTAAAAATTATTGACCGTTTTAGAGTAATTTCACTTCCTACCTCCTTGTTCTTACCCCGTAATGACTTTTACAGAAATACTGTCATACATCACACTTACTTCTAACAATCAGACAATATTTTCTTGATTTAATTATTTTGAACAAAACTACAAATCCAGATCAACGTGTTTGGACAATGAGGCAAATAACTAGCTAGATAGCAATAACATGTATACTATACATTGCCAGTGTGCCGAGGTATCTCGGATTCAAACAAATTTATTCAAATCCTATGATTTGTTTTAGCTAGATAAGGGCCGCTGGCTACAATATACTGCTATTCCTCTATGTCCGATACACCCCAATATAATTCTGAACTAAATTGCCGATCATGGTGTCAGCCACATCATCCTTAGACTGTGGTATGTCTTGGTAGGATATTTATAAATATACATTTTTTCCTATGAAAATTTCGTTAAATTGTAGGACTCATTTGATTCAAGAAATTTCATAGAATTTTTGTAGAGAATATAAATCCTACTTATTCTTTTCGTAACCAGGCCAGTTGATCCGCACGATTCAGATCCGTAGAAATATTAAGAAAAAACATCCGTTTTACCTTACTTAGGAGGGACATTTTCATCCACTCATGTCTCGTTGCATTTTATCTATTTACTACTTGATGTTAAGATATATTTAATGCCAATCTTGTAGTTTTCCAATCTTATAGAGTGAACATGACACTCAAATTTTATGTTTGTCCTATTAATGAGTTTGTGAATCATGTGAATAACATAGCCCCCGTATTGTTTAGAAGAATATAAAACCCAAACATAATTTTGTTTACTAAGTTTGTAACCGTGTGTTTTAATAAGATATTATATATGATACTACCGTGGGGATCCTTGATGTATCTTCTCTTGAGCTCAAGAATTAGGCTTTGCAGTTGTTAGAAACATTTAATATAGTTTTACCGTGAAAGGCATATATATGCTCATGATTTCTATTGATGAGCGCATGATTGATATAGGTACCTCATTGTAATTGATGACATATGGGATGAAAAACTATGGACAATTATCAACGTGGCTTTCTCGAGCAATAACAATTGTGGCAGTCGGATAATCATGACCACTCGTAAAGTTAGCGTGTCTAAATTATGTTGCTCGTCTACTAGTGATTCTATTTACCCAATGGAACCTCTTAGTGATGACGATTCCAAAAGGCTCTTCTATAAAAGGATATTTTCCCAAGAGGGTGGATGTCCTCGTGAATTGGAAGAAGTTTCCATAGATATATTGAGAAAATGTGAAGGAGTACCATTAGCCATTATTACTATAGCTAGTCTCTTGACTAGTGATCAGCAAGTAAAACATGTGGATGAATGGCATGCTTTGCTCGAGTCAATTGGTTGTGGTCTTACGGAAGACCCCGGTGTGGAGGAGATGTTGAGGATACTATCTTTTAGTTATTATGATCTTGCTTCTCATCTAAAAACATGCTTACTATATATAAGCATGTTTCCAGAGGATTACAGGATTATAAAAGATAAGTTGATATGGATGTGGATTTCGGAAAATTTTGTCCATTGTGAAAAAGAAGAAACTAGTCACTTCATGATTGGAGAAACTTACTTCAATGAGCTAGTGAACCGAAATATGATCCTGCCAGAATATGATGATGCTGAAGGCACAGTAGTAGCTTGCAAGGTACATGATATGGTTTTAGACCTAATTGTTTCCTTGTCAAGTGAGGACAACTTTGTTTCCGTATTGGATGGCACTAGAGATAGCAAGTCTTCTCAAAGGAATGTCCGCAGACTGTCTCTACAGAATGCTAGAAAAAGAGAAGTTCAAACCAAGGCTCTCGAATCTATGAGCATGTTACAAGTGAGGTCCCTAGTCGTATTTGGACTTGCTATTGGTCTAATGCCATCTTTTTCGAGCTTTGTTGTTTTACGAGTATTGGAACTGAGTGGATGTGATCTTAGAGATCATAATCATCTCAAACTTCGGGAGCTGGGTTGTTTATTGCACCTAAGGTACCTAGGTCTGTCGGAAACAGGAATTTCCGAGCTCCCAAAAGAAGTTGGAAAGTTGAAGTTTTTGCAGGTGCTTGATTTGAGTAGAAATGCTGGTATAGAACTGCCATCGACTGTTTTTAAGCTGAAAAGATTGATGTGCCTACTCATTGACTCTCGCCATAAGAGGCTTCCAAATGGAATGGGAAACCTTAAAACAATTGAAGTGCTGAGTGACATCCATGGTGAATCCTTAAGCACCATGGAAGAGTTGGGAAGCATGGAAAGGTTGAGAAAGCTTGGAATTAGTGAAGTCACTGGGTAAAATGTGCAACATCGAAATTTTAAGAATTGCTTATGGAAGTGACGATGTTGGACTAATGGATATTTTGGGGGAACAGTGGATGCCCCCTCGATGTCTCCGAGTATTTGTATCCGGAAACTGTTATCGCCATATTTTGGCCAAAGGAGGAGATGGGCCGTAATCAAGATGGGCTTGAAAGATACATATATGCAACGTGTTGCTGAATCGGCCTTGTACGAGGATTTGGGCTAAATTGCCCGTGTATCTGTATATTGTAGTAGGTTACGTTTCGGTTTAGGTAAGAGATAGAGTTGTAGAGTTATTCCAAAGATAGAAAGTCTCCGGACTATAAATATGTACCTAAGGTTATCGAGAAAAGGAGGACAATCACGTTCACAACAAACACAATCGCCACCCCTTGTTTCTAGGGTTTCTTTCGGGTAAGTGCCATGCTGCCTAGATCGCGTCTTGCGATCTAGGCAGTATTTTGCTTATGCGTTTTGTGGTGTTACTCGTACTGAAGCCTTGTTGATGGCGAGTAACACTTTTATCATAGATTTGTTTAGGTTAGCATCGGTACTTTTTGCTATGATTGTTTAAATTATGCTACCTCTAGTTACCTCGCTATCTTTGCACCTTTTCCCGGGTGTAAGGGTAGCATCTTGCTTGATCTTTATTCAGTTGTTTCGATCTGTTATAGTTATGCCTTGTTCCCCAAGGTTTAGTTTGATATCCACGCAGTCAGGCCTTGCAAATGGGTTGAACGATCCAGTAGTACGTAAGGATATGGTTTGCTAGTTCGAGGGGAGTTGTTCCGGTAATTGATTTTACATCGGTTGTTAGGCCTCCTCTAGGGTTAGTTTTCTATCATCTTTTGTATCTACCAGGCTCAATTACGTGTAGGACGTTCCAATTAAGTGGTGAAAACGCTAAACTGTCGTAGATCGATTTAACTTGTAATGATGAAGCAAAACCCCATGTTATCGTAGATCTAATGCAGAACCATGGGATAATCGGCTCTAGGAGCCGATTCACAGGGAAACCTGGGAGCCGGTTACGGCTCGAATTTTACGTATACTTGTTTACCATGCAGGAAACTGATCGAAGCAATCCATCACCTTCCTGACCAGGTATAGGTCAGGTGGCACGCCCTTGAACCAAGCCAGGACGTGTGCCGGAGTTTTGCGGGCCGTTGCCCGAGGGACCAGGGCCCACCAGCAGTTCTGGGAGCCTCCCGGCTCTTCGTGTTGCTCGTCGCTGCTCGCCGGTGGGTTTTGACAGGCAACACATTCTGGCACGCCCGGTGGGACCTTCAACAGCATCCGACGCTGAGATGGGGGACAGACCAGTCACGTACGACGAGCTGCCTGAGGAGCACAAGGCGAAGTATGATGACATCAAAGCTCTCTTCGAAGCCGATCTCATCGGCTCTTTTGAGAGGACCCGCAAGCATGGCATCAGGTGGAAAGGTTTCTCACCTGAAGGTGCTCTTGATGAGGTGGATCTGTCTGTTCCTTCAGAGGAGCGCACCAGAGCTCTGCGACAGGAAGTCAACTACATGGTGGCTCATTCTCTTCACCGCCATTCTGAGAGCCTGGTGAACGCTTTCGAACGGATCGCAGTTCGTGTAGTTCAGGATATCATGAAACATCAGTACTCTCCGTCGGGGCCTACTCTGGGACTCACCAGGGAGAAAGACCGCTCCAGACCAGGCCACAGCTGCCGTTCACACTTGCAGCTCCGGAGCCACCAGGGGCAGCGGCGTACGTCGTCTACAAGGTCGGAGGCGACCCAGCGATTGCCGCCTCTGTTTGAGCCACCTAAAGAAATCCCACATGGATATGTGTGCACCTACGTGCCGGACTGCAATAACCTGACACGCACCAACCAGATTGCAACCGCAGGGATTTCTGCGGCAGGAGTTCCTGGAGCAGGGGCTTCAGGAGCAGGCGTTTCTGGAGCAGCGATGTCTGGGATGGACGCCGACAAACAGGCGTGGCTAGCCAAGTATGCCACTGGAACGAGTCATGAGAATCTAGCCCCTGCAGCTCAAACAGTGGAGCAAATCCGTACCATCTTGAGAGACCAGTTCGGCTTCGTGCCGAAGAGAAGGACAATCGGCTATTCAAAGCCGTACCCCAACGAGTTTGATCTGATTCCGCTGCCACCCAAGTATCGGCTCCCTGAGTTCTCAAGGTTTAGCGGATCAGAAGGGTCGAGCTCGATCGAGCACGTGAGCCGATACCTGGCACAGTTAGGCATGATTTCAGCATCGGATCAGTTGCGCGTAAGGTTCTTTGCGCAATCTCTGACAGGACCAGCTTTTGGGTGGTACACCTCGCTGCCACCTGATTCGATCCAGACCTGGAAGCAACTGGAAGAGCAGTTCCACATTCAGTACCATTCAGAGGCTACCGAGGCTGGCATTGCAGACCTGGCACAGGTGCGGCAAAAGCGGGGAGAAACTGTAGCCGAGTACATCCAACGCTTCAGGACTGTCAAGAACCGATGTTACTCAGCTCGTTTAACCGAGAAAGAAGCAGTCGAGCTAGCAGTGTTGGGTCTCTCAGCACCCATCAAGGATCTGGCTTTCCAAGTGGAGTACAACTCATTGGCGCACATGGCCCAGAAACTGACGATGTATGAACAGCGCCACCCTGAGTTGTACCAAGACAAGTTCAAACGTCCGATAGGCCTGGTCGATACAGAAGAAGATGATCCTACACAAGACCAGGAGGTGGCCGTGGCTGAATGGGCTCGGGGGGCAGATCCTGTGTCCTGCAAATGGGTAAAGCAGCAGGGGCCTGCAAAAGGGTTCGACTTCGACGTGATCAAAGCTGAGCAGATATTCGATTTACTGCTGAAGGAGAAGCAGCTGAAGTTGCCCGAAGGCCACAAAATCCCTACGGCTCAAGAGATGAACGGAAGACCATACTGCAAGTGGCATCACTCGTTCACCCACACCATGAATGATTGCAAAGAGCTACGTCGCCAGATCCAAACAGCGATAGAACAAGGCCGTCTGATCCTTGGGCAGTTCGCCATGAAAGTAGACACAAACCCATTTCCCGGCGTCAACATGGTAGAACACAGTCACTCCACGAGGCGTCGGCTGGATTTCTCGTTCGATGTTAATATGGCAGGATCTGGGTACCACCATGGCACATATAAGGATGAAGGCGGTCGCTCTCGGGGCAAAGAAAGAGAGGAGGCTGGTCCACGCGACCGGCCCAGCCACGATGACAGGCGGTATTTAACTGAGGAACAGGTGAGGAGCGTGCGATATCAGAAGCCACACTCCACGCATCTCCTTAACAAGTATGGGCGTCAGTATGATCGACGTCGCCGGCGCGATAGAGACGATGAAGGATATGAGCACCTCTCTAGGGGAACGTCAAAAGAAAAGGAAGGCGTAGACAAGCATTGGGATTGTCCTTTCTTCAAGTATTGCTGGGATGCGGGAATGAGCCGATTGCCTACAATCGATAACTGCCCGGAATGTGGACAGCAGAAGGAGGACACGGGGCCAGTTTCAGTGTTCAAGCGTCTAGGGCCTCTCCCACCTCAGAGCCGATACAGGGAGTCCGCTCGAGCAAAAGATCTCGAGGAGCCAATGGATGACAAAGAAGAAGACAGATATCACCGTCCAAGGTGGTGTCCCGACTCGAGACACACCCAAAAGCGTGAGTGCAGCGGTGCGTAACGGAGGAAGCCGAGCGCGATTCCATGCTTTAAGGAAAGCACGGCCCGATCTGGCCGTTAAAATTCGGCAGACCTCGAAAACAGAAGATCGCCCGAAAAGGAAAGAGTGGCGCCCTAAACAGGTAAAAGCCGATGCAAAGACATCGGCTGGCACAAACATGGTGTTCATACCGCCGTAGTTCTGCGCTCCAAGAACCAACGATCTACCAAAGGGCACGGTTGATCGCGGCCCACGGCCGGTTATCTTTGAGAAGCCACGTGAGAAGGGCTACAAACACCTGAAATCCCTGTACCTACGAGGTTACATCAATGGGCAGCCTGTCAGCAAGATGTTGGTGGACACCGGAGCGGCAGTCAATATAATGCCATACTCCATGCTACGGCGTTTGGGACGCTCCACTGCAGATCTGATCAAAACCAACGTCACGTTAAACGACTTCAACGGCCAAACTTCAGAAACGCAAGGCGTACTGAACGTGGATCTGACTGTGGGTAGAAAAACCATCCCTACGTCATTCTTCGTCGTGGACAGCAAAAGCACCTACGCTGTCTTGCTAGGGAGAGATTGGATTCATGCTAACTGCTGCATTCCATCCACGATGCACCAGTGCCTAATACAGTGGGATGGAGATGAGGTGGAGGTCATTCATGCAGATGATTCTATCGAGATCTCCATAGCTGGCATGAACATCTGGGAAGCAGAAGACCAAGAGCCGATCTCTGGAATCAGTCTAGACGGCTGTGAGCGCATTGAAGCTACAAAAAACGGGGTGAGCCTGGTCTTATCCACTGTCCTAACAGAGTAGCAAAGACCACGATCGTACGTGGTACGGCCGATCCCTGCGATCGGCCACAAAAAATAAAAAGCAGCAATCTTACGACAAGCAGATCATGTAGTCGTAGTAGGGAGATTCCCTGCCATTGTAAAGTACAAATAAGGTGTAAACCGTCCTTGACTAATGCAATCAAAAAGGGGGCCGATTCAGGCAATCGGCCCAAATTATGTTTGTTGTCCTCACCAACTGTTTGCCCTGTGTTTAGCATCGATTTAACAGGTGACGGAAAGCTAGGGTATGGGTTTACATCCGCTGATGAACTAGAGGAAATCGACATCGGTCCTGGGGATAAGCCACGACCAACATTTATCAGCAAGAAGTTAGATCCGAGTCTGCGGGGTCCGATGATAGCTCTGTTGAAAGAATATCCAGACTGCTTCGCCTGGGACTATACAGAGATGCCTGGGTTAGACAGGAGCATCATTGAGCATCGACTCCCGCTTAAAAAAGGATTTCGGCCATTCCAGCAGCGAGCACGACAGATGAAGGCCGAAATTTTGGAAGAAGTCAAGAAAGAGGTCGAGAAAATGTTGACAGCCAAGTTAATCAGGCCATGCAGGTATGCTGAGTGGATTTCTAGTATCGTACCTGTAGAGAAAAAGGATGGCCGCTGGCGTGTTGCCATAGATTTTCGGGATCTCAACAGAGCTACTCCAAAGGATGAGTATCCGATGCTTGGCGTAAACGTTAATCAACGCAGCGGCTGGTCATAAGATCTTGAGCTTCATGGATGGCAATGCCGGTTACAACCAAATTTTTATGGCTCCGGAAGATATACACAAGACTGCATTCAGAGTCCCAGGTTCGGTGGGGTTGTTTGAATATGTAGTCATGACGTTTGGACTGAAGAATGCCGGCGCCACGTACCAAAGAGCCATGAATTACATTTTCCATGATCTGATCGGCAAGCTGGTGGAAATTTACATCGATGACGTGGTGGTCAAGTCTGCTTCAGTACAAGGACACTTGGACGATCTGCAACGCGTCCTGGACCGAACAAGAAAATTCGGCCTACGGATGAATCCAAAGAAGTGTGCCTTCGGGTGACGGTCGGTTCTTGGGTTTCTTGGTCCATGAACGCGAATTGAGATCGGCCTGAAAAGTCGAGGCGTCACGAACAATGAAGCCACCTACCACGAAGAAAGAACTGCAGTCTCTCATCGGCAAGATCAACTTCGTCAGAAGATTCATCTCCAATCTGTCAGGAAGAATAGAGCCGTTCATGGGACTAGTGAAAATTAAATCTGACGAGGAATTCCGCTGGGGGGCAGAACAACAACGAGCCTTCGACGAGATCAAAGAATATCTGACGAAGCCGCCAGTGTTGGTTCCGCCCCAGCCGGATAGACCGTTCTACATTTACTTGTCAGTCGCTGACACGTCCATCGCCTCAGTGGTGGTGCAAGTTTATGACGGGCTGGAGCGAGTTGTATTTTACATCAGCAGAAGGATGCTGGATGCAGAGACAAGGTATCCCGAAATCGACAAGTTGTGCCTCTGCCTGTTTTTCACCTGCACCAAGTTGCGCCACATTTTGCTATCAGCGGAGATTGTCATCATATGCAAATCAGATGTCATAAAGCACATGCTGTCGGCTCCTATGTTGAAAGGCCGACTGGGCAAATGGATGTTTGCATTATCGGAGTTTGACATCCGGTATCAACCCGCAAAAGAGGTTAAGGGTCAGGCATTGGCCGACCTTATCGCTGAAAGGATCAACACTAATATAGCAGCACTGTCAATACGAGCGTGGGCTATGTTTTTCGATGGATCGGTTTGTGACGATGGGTGTGGCATCGGCATGCTACTCGTGTCGCCCCGGGGGGCAACATTTTCCTTTTCCATCAGGTTATCTGCCCCTCGTACCAACAACGTCGCTGAGTATGAGGCGATACGCAAGGGAATGGAGTTGCTCATCAAGGCGGAGCGTATGTGGAAATTTTTGGAGACTCCAAGTTGGTGATTTCTCAACTCACGGAGGAATACAAGTGTGAGAGCGAGTCGCTCTTCCCATTATGGCTGCAATGCCGCGAGCTGATGGCACAGTTCCGGTACATCAACTTCACCTGGATCCCGCGATCGCAGAATACCGAGGCGAATGATCTTGCACAAATGGCTTCAGGCTACAAGGACGTAGCAGAGGAGCCGATGTTCGCATGGTTCACGGAAGCAGACGACTGGAGAGCCGATATCTTCAATTACTTGAAGGATTCGGCTCGGGGGGCACCTAAACGGATAAGGTACAAGGCCATGAAGTATGTGATTATTGGGGACGACATGTTTTACAGGACTCTGGAGGGGTTATTGCTCAAATGTCTTGGGACAGCCGAGGCCAATCGGCTCCTACACGAGGTACACGAAGGCGCCTGTTGAACTCACCAATCGGCTCACAAGATGAAATGGTTGATCAGGCGATCAGGGTTTTATTGGCCCACCATGCTTGAGGACTGCTTCAAGTACTACAAAGGGTGTCAAGCATGTCAGAAATTTGGGAAAATTCAGATGGTACCCGCGTCAGCAATGAACCCCATCATCAAACCTTGGCCATTCCGAGGTTGGGGCATGGATATGATTGGCAAGATCAATCCTCCATCAAGCAAAGGCCACATGTGGATTCTGGCCATTACTGATTATTTCACTAAATGGGTGGAGGCTGTCCCGATGAAGTCAGTGAACTCAAAGGATGTTATCAATTTTGTGAAAGAACATGTCATTCATAGATTCGGGTTTCCCCAAAATATCACGACCGATGGAGGTTCAGTTTTCATTTCTCACGAGTTTAGAAAATTCTGTGAGGACACGGGGATTAAGCTGATTCGATCATCTCCATACTATGCTCAAGCAAATGGGCAAGCTGAAGCGTCCAACCAGAGCCTTATCAAGCTGATCAAGAGGAAAGTCGACGAGCACCCTAGGCGTTGGCACGAGGTTCTGTCAGAGGCTTTATGGGCTTATCGCATGTCATGCCATGGAGCGATAAAAACCTCGCCATACCATCTAGTCTATGGACAAGAAGCCGTATTGCCTTGGGAAATTACGGCTGGATCGAGACGTGTCACTTTTCAGAACAATCTAACAACTGAAGAATATGCAACCCTGATGAGTGACAGTGTTGAGGATTTAACTGAGCTCAGGCTGTGGTCGCTTGAGAAGATCAAAGAGAACAAGGCCAAGGTAGCTCGTGCATATAACAAGAAAGTGAGACCAAAGGAGTTCCACGTTGGCGATCTGGTATGGGAAGCTGTGTTGCCATTAGGGACTAAGGATGCAACATATGGTAAATGGTCTCCAAATTGGCACGGGCCATACAGGGTCGATCAGGTTTTAAGAGGGAACGCGTACATGCTTGAGGAGCTGGACGGCACAAAATTCCCAGTGGCTGTCAACGGCCAACATCTCAAGAAATATTTCCCAAGCATGTGGGATGATGGACAGTGAAATGTGGGGGCCGATACATGAAATCGGCCAAATAAAAAAACAGAATATATAGCCGATGCACAGTCATCGACTCTAGAGGTTCAAACTGTTACAAGCAGATGCCAGTGTACATAAACGAGCTACTGAAGAAATGCCTCGAAGGCGTGGAGGGCGTCAGCACGGACACGATCCACCTCGGCGATCTCGGCTTCGTCATCTTCGTCCTTGCCCGTCACTAGCTGCTTGTTCAGGGCACATATTTCTGCCAGATCGGTCTTCAGTTGAGCTTTGAGGCTTTCTGCTTCGTCTTGGGAGCGGACGATGGACTCTTCCTTGTCGCGAATGAGCTGTTTAGTCGCACGGACCTTCTCTTCAAGATCTTCCAACTCCCTTTTCAAGGATGCGAGCTCGGCGGTACTGACAGAGGTGTCAGTTTTGGCATCCAGAGACGCCTTTTTCTCGTTGAGCTGCTGACATCTGGCTGCGATATTGGCCTTCAGTGGAAGTTTGGCGCGGCGCAGACTGATCCTCTCACGAGCTAACTTCACCCTTGACCCGTAGAAAGACAGAGTTACGACTGGCCAAAGCTTCACCTGCAATGCTACTGGGAGTTGGTCTTTTATTTCAGCAAGAACGCTCTTCACCTCCTCAGAACCCTCGATCAACTCTTCGATCGGAGAGGACAGCAGGGCTTTAAGACGGTGGAATTGAGGTGGAACAGCCCTGGCTCGTGGTTCATCATCGGCAACAGAGGGAGTTGGTTCGATGGATTCAGGGTCGAACCTCAGCAAGCCTGAAATATCATAACTCTGGCAGCCCGAAAGAGCGTCAGTATGCGTCCAACGTGTAAGGATGAGCCGAAAGAAGCTAACGTACCTCTCCTAAGATCGAGGGGATAGCAGATGAGGAGACGATCGGCTTGTGTATGGTTGCTGGGGGCTTGGCCAAGGTGGTAGCCGTTTCATCTGCACCTTCAGGGATTGCTAGGTCCGGTTTGGCTAAAGGCATCGGCACTGCCCCAGCTTTCCCACTAGAAACGTCAGTCGTCTGCATGGAAGGTGTTTAGCCGATGTAAATGATGATGAATCGGCAGATAAAAGAAGTAAGTGGTAAGAGCATGAAGGATGATTATTTTCGAAACCTCCTGGCTCGACGAATAAGCTTGCAATCCTTTGCGAGCTCTCTTGGGACCCACAGCTGGCCCCGCCTCGACTGGTGCTCGGGGGGCAGTAGGTTCAGGAACCGACCTTTTCCTGGAAGCCGATGGTGGTGAATCTGGATGGCTCGGTGTGATGGTCCTCTCAGAATCTGTTGGGCCTAGTTCTCCTCGATTGGTCTGAGTGTCCTCGCTAGAGGTGTCTTCGACGGAAGCCTGTAAAAAAAAGGGAGAACCAGTAAGCACGAGCATGTCTGCAAGAATGGAAGAATGAGAAGGATTGACCAAGGCATGGATCAGCCTACATGCGAGCTTTCTGGAGAAGGGCTCCGGCGCCTCAAGGTCTTCCTGGCAGCTACCTTCCTCGCCATCGTTCTTGTTTTAGTTGGAACTCGAGGGGCAGCTGACTTAGGAGTTTCTTGGTTCTTGGAAGCCGATTGTAGTGTTATCGGCTGGTTCTGCATTATGACCTTTTTCAAAGGTGGCGAGTTTTTGCAGAAAAGAACCACAGGAGCTGGCGGAAAGAACTCGAAGGGGGAGCCATCGCTGTGCGTAGGTTCAGGGCCATCTTGTTGCTGCAAAGAGAAAGAGTGGGTTAGTAGAAGAATCATTTGTGAGCTGCATCAAGAAAATTTACAAGTAGTGGTACCTGTTCCACGGGGATGTCATAGTCAGCGTCGAGCTGTTTCAGCAGCGGTCCCAGAGCTCTCCTAAAGGCGTGAGTCTTCCACATCGACCACCAGTCTTCAAAGCCATCGGTTGAGGAGGCGAAGGTGAGGTCGTTAGGAATTGGGATGGTCAGACCATCAAAGAAGGAATAACACCTTTGGCTGGTGAGAGGATCAGGCAGGTCGGCTCTACTCTCTGTAAGGTGGTGGAGAAAGAGATGGGGAGGTACTTGTCCAAGGCCAAATTGCCGAGCCACTACGACCGGCTGGTAGAATTCATACCCAGGCTTGATTATTCTGTTGGATGTACTCATGCCAACTGGAAGGAAACAGGGACTGATCACAGTGCAAAAGAGTTGCCGAGTGCTGGTGTCATCGGCAAAATTGTCTAGCCTGAAGGAGATTGGATTTTCGAAATGTTCCGATTCTTCCATGTAAGGGAAAAAGGTAGGATTGTCCAGGCCTTGAAAGAAAATGCTGAACCATTTAGATGCCTCCTGAGGGGTCAGTTTACTACCTGGCAGTCTATACAAAGCTTGGACGTAGCTGGTGCATCGGATCTGCTTCCCTTTTACATCTGGAAAGGTGCAACTCGCCAAAAGGGGGAAGTTTGGGACGTGGTTTTGAAAATACAGCTGAGCCCATAGCTGAATGAACCACCAAGGACCACCTGTTTTGGCGCTATGCGAGAAACGCTTAACAGACATCAACTGGAGATATCGATAGACCTCTCCAAGGAACAGTTTGCCGATGCCAAGTTGAGTGCCTTTGGCCAGTTCGTGGGCTAAGGAGAGATAATTCTTGGTTGGAGCAAGGGAAGGGCCACAGAATATGAAATGTTCTAGCCAGAAGTTGAGAAAGGCTGTGTGTTCTTTCTCTGTGACAGGGCCCTTTGTTTTCATATGGCGCTCCAGTTCGTGTAGTCTGTTTTAGAAGACAGTTTGTAGGGGACTTTGGTCAGTTTAAAAGCAGAGGGGCTGGGTGATGTAACATCCAGACCAGTAATCATCACTACGTCTAACAGGGTTGGTGACATGGTGCCATGACCAAACATAAAGCAGTTCAAAGCGTCAGACCAGAAGTAGCCGATGGTTTTTAGGAGGTTCTCGTGTTTCTCAAGAGGAGACAATGACAAATGCAAGGCATCGGCTATTCCCGTGGTTTCCCATTGGGATTGATAAGCTCTAGCTACCCTACTGAACCAAGAGACCCAATGTTCAGGGGGATTAGGCCAGGCTCGCAAGCAATCGGCCCAAGAGTTCAGATCTAGGTCTTGGCTTACGAAGGGGATTCTGTTTGCTTCGCAAGAGACCAGATGGGCAGGACTAGATTCTGTACGAGGGCCAAGACAGAGAGAATTTGGGAGAGAAGGATGCGGCAGCAGAATGTCTGAAACCTAAAAAAATTTAATGGTGGAATAAGGCATTAATTCAGGTGTTCGCCATTAATTCTAGCATCGCGTTCAGACTGCGAGGAGTAGGCGTACCTTCAGACCGGAGACCTCTGGGTTGGTGTTGGACGATTCCGCCATCTAGTTTGCCGGCGGAGATGGATCTATGCAGTTGGGGATCGAGGGTTCTTGTCGCTGTGAGCTCGATCTGGTCGGTGGGCAATTGGAGATCTGGGTCGCCCTTTTTGAAGAGGGTCGCAGGTTACCGTTTGAAACTGAAAAGTGGCCGTTTAGATTTGCCTAAGTATGCGACCAAGTTTTGACCTTGTCAACGTTTTTTGGGAAAGCCGATGTGTTGCCATCGGCTCTTTGAGATTTGACTTGTTTGACTGTATGAGCGCAGTGTGGTGAAAGCCGATACAGTACTATCGGCTTCTGGAGCATCGACCTATTTTGACTATCGGCGAAATTGGGTCGGAAAAGCAATCTTCGAGTTGGAAAAGTAATCTTCGTTCATTCAAAAGACGATTATTTACAGTGGGGCTGATTGCTTACAAAAGGAAACCTACTACTACTACTACTACTACTACTACTACTACTACTACTACTAGTTCCTAATCTAGAGGCCGAGGTCGTCGCCGCTGTCTTCGCCGTCGTCTTGTTCGCTGTCATCAGCGCTGCTGCCGGCGTCGTCTTCGCTGCTGCTGCTGAAGAAGCCAGCGGGGGCCTCCTCGTCCTCGTCGTCGTCTTCGGTGTCCTCGCTGGACCCGGCGCGGAAGCGCTTCACCGGTGGATACTCGTCGGAGGTGTCCTCCTCCGACTCCTCCTCCTCGTCGGAGGATTCGACGCCGTCCCAGGACCAGGCGTCGTCGCTGCTCTTCGCCTCCAGTTCCCCGTCGACGAGGAACTGCAGGCCCTCCTCGCCGTCAGTCAGGGACGCGTCGTCCTCCGACCAAGCGGCGAAATCCCAATCCCTCTCGTCCCACCATTGTGGGGCGAGAGTCTCGTACGCCGCCGTGGGCGGGTGCTCCGGCGTCGGCTCCCGGTCGCTAATGGTGTTGGAAGACTGGGAGGAACGGGCGGAAGAAGAGGAGGCCATGGCGGAGGAAGAGGGTTTTTTCGGCGGAGGAAGAGGGTTTTTTGGCTACTGGAGGAAGATGGGGACTGCAAACTGCTCAGATGAATTTAAATAAGGGGAATAGTGGGAGGCGGTTCAATGCCATAGCGGTTTCCCAGAATGTGCTGCCAAAATCGTCAAATCATGCACTGCGAAGGAGTTGAGAAGACAGGGCATAATGACGAGGGGGTGGCGTGACGATTCTGCTCTGCAACGCGTAACCCGATGTGAAGAAAAAAAAGAGGAAGGGAAAGAAAAAACATCAACAGAGTGGTTTTGGAGTTATTATTGCCAAAACCAGGAGGGCATGTGTTATCGCCATATTTTGGCCAAAGGAGGAGATGGGCCGTATCAAGATGGGCTTGGAAGATACATATATGCAACGTGTTGCTGAATCGGCCTTGTACGAGGATTTGGGCTAAATTGCCCGTGTATCTGTATATTGTAGTAGGTTACGTTTCGGTTTAGGTAAGAGATAGAGTTGTAGAGTTATTCCAAAGATAGAAAGTCTCCGGACTATAAATATGTACCTAAGGTTATCGAGAAAAAGAGGACAATCACGTTCACAACAAACACAATCTCGGCGCATCGCCACCCCTTGTTTCTAGGGTTTCTTTCGGGTAAGTGCCATGCTGCCTAGATCGCATCTTGCGATCTAGGCAGTATTTTGCTTATGCGTTTTGTGGTGTTACTCGTACTGAAGCCTTGTTGATGGCGAGTAACACTTTTATCATAGATTTGTTTAGGTTAGCATCGGTACTTTTCGCTATGATTGTTTAAGTTATGCTGCCTCTAGTTACCTCGCTACCTTTGCACCTTTTCCCGGGTGTAAGGGTAGCATCTTGCTTGATCTTTATTCAGTTGTTTCGATCTGTTATAGTTATGCCTTGTTCCCCAAGGTTTAGTTTGATATCCACGCAGTCAGGCCTTGCAAACGGGTTGAACGATCCAGTAGTACGTAAGGATATGGTTTGCTAGTTCGAGGGGAGTTGTTCCGGTAATTGATTTTACATCGGTTGTTAGGCCTCCTCTAGGGTTAGTTTTCTATCATCTTTTGTATCTACCAGGCTCAATTACGTGTAGGACGTTCCAATTACGTGGTGAAAACGCTAAACTGTCGTAGATCGATTTAACTTGTAATGATGAAGCAAAACCCCATGTTATCGTAGATCTAATGCAGAACCATGGGATAATCGACTCCGATTCACAGGGAAACCTGGGAGCCGGTTACGACTCGAATTTTACGTATACTTGTTTACCATGCAGGAAACTGATCGAAGCAATCCATCACCTTCCTGACCAGGTATAGGTCAGGTGGCACGCCCTTGAACCAAGCCAGGACGTGTGCCGGAGTTTTGCGGGCCGTTGCCCGAGGGACCAGGGCCCACCAGCAGTTCTGGGAGCCTCCCGGCTCTTCGTGTTGCTCGTCGCTGCTCGCCGGTGGGTTTTGACAGGCAACAGAAACATCGAATTTTCTTCACTGCCAGCATGGATAAGGCGTAATCCCTCACATATGTGGCAGCTCTCCAAGATTCAAATCAACTAGGTGGACAGGCGCGCTTCGCCGCGCCGCCTACAACACGTTTTGATAGAACTACCGATCTCAAGTAAAATAGTCCTTTAAAACGTATTAATTATATGAGTCAAGTTTTTAATCCAAAACTACAAAAGCATATATACTTAAGAGGCATAAAAGTGAGATCGAGACAAAGAAATAGGAAGACACTTAACACCTTTGATGTTGTAGCCTAGTGTTTCACGACCCTAGGCATTTCGCCACCAAAATCAAGGCCAAACTGAACCAAAGGCATAACACTGGCTTCGCAACACAAATGAATGATAGTACACTGATCAAAACATCTGATGTTGCAATAAACATAGAGAAAATAGAAAGGAAAAAGGGCGTGTCACATAGAATGTGCGAAAATGTAGGAAAAGAGTGTATTGGTAAAATCTTAAATTCCTGATATCAAATTAGGAACACATCATTAATTTTGAAACGGTTTCAGCATTTACCTCGCAACAACTATTTTGGTTAATGTACCAACACTAACCCTTGTGACATTTGCGGGAAGAGATTTATTTGCACTGAATATCAATCGTCCCCTTCAACCGATATTATCTAGGCCCCGTGCATAACTAATATATGTACCTTTTAAGTAGAGCAAAAGATTAGTGAAGATTAAGCAAACAGCTACATCCGCATAAACAGTTTCAATATAGCTTACATGAAATACCCATACACAAAAACAGTAGTATGTCCGGTATTCTTGATGCGAACAAACCATGATATGATACAACATGAAAAACCGAATATAATTAGGTGTCCTAGTATTATAACTGTGCAAATGATAATAAACAAAGTAAGTACCAACAGAAATCAGATACATATACCTCACCAACACCCCATTCCCATTGTATGAAAGTTGAAGTAAATTCAACAAGACTCATTTCAATAATAAATATATTATCAATTTTAAGTATAGCTAATGATGGTTCCAAATTGTGGATTCTATCGTAGTTTGTTTTCTGCACAGCCTCTGTAATGAGTACATGAGTATATCAAACTTGGATTCCGTGCAAAGTGATGGTCAAATGAATGCTTTAATATCCAGAATACATGAACCTAACTCTTATTCATAACAATTCTCATGAAGATCAGAAACAGACCGACACCTCACCCACCACTGCAATGTGGTGGATAAAAGATCACCCTGAAACTTTCCTCTAGTAGTGACTCCCACCTTTGATTTCCGGAAGTCAGAATCTGGCCTCAGAGAGCTTGCAGCTAACTGGAATTACAACTTAGGTATTTTTGTCATCGACATTCCACCTTAACACTGAAACTGCAACAGAGGTGTTCGCTTATGTATGACATCTAAATAAATTGGTGTAGTACAGCTGAAAATGGCCATAACTTTCGAGGAGCCCTAAGATCATCTATTCTGGAAAATGTAAATAAAATATAGTTGTTTTGAATTAACATAGAGGTAACATAACTCTAGATATACGAAGGTTTCAGTTTAGAGAACCAAATGCTCCAATTTCGCAATTTGATTGAACAAAATCAAGGTTCTCTTTCATAATTGACTCCTGGAACTAAAATTCACATTTTGTTGCCAAGATTCCATGTTAAACTGAAACTGAAAGCAATTTGACAATTCTCAAGACATAGGCCATTTCTGCTAATTCAGTCTTGTACTTGACTGTATACGTGCATGTGTGCATGAGACACTTGTGCTATCGGACTCGAGGAAGAAAAAACAACAATACTTAATCATGGATGCAGTATTCTGCTATTTTGCAGACTGAAACCGAAAACAACTCAGCAAATCTCAAAGTATAGGCCATTTGTGCTGATTCGGTCTTGCACTTGACTGAAGATGTACATGGGACAGCTATGCTATCGGACTAAAGGAATGAAGAACAGTCATAATCAATCATGCATGCAGTATTCAGTTGTTTTTGTAGAGGAATATTCATCATATATCAATTGCTTCAAGAGTTACAAAAACGGAAAATAAAGAAGCAAAAAACCTGGTACATCCAAGCGTGGAGAACTCCAATTTTATAATCGAGTGCTCGTTCATTACAAAAAAAGATGCGTCAATGGATCACCGTTCAACGCCTTCCTAGTTCTTCCTTCGTGCTCTGTGGAAAACAAAATGCATTACTTTCTTGAAATATATGATGCATATATAGGTTTTAAAGACTCCCACTAAAAACAAAATCTTTTCTGCTAGTCAAAATATTCCAGGCCACGTCTATAGTAATCCCCACAAGAAAAGGAACTGAAAGAGCATCTGGCAGATTACCCACACCAAGTAGCATATTTAAAAGAATGTAGATGCGGTCTTTGCATCTTCCTTAGATAACACAAATAGAAGCAGTAATCTCAGAGCGTAGCAAATCATTATGCAAAACTGCAAAAATTCAGCATCACATTCATCTCCGGTTTCACTTGAGCACAAAATTTAAAGAGGAGCATGTACAGATAAGTAGATTCTGAATTCGACATGTGCAACAATATCCTATAGGTCCAGCTTATGTTCAGAATTTCATACACCTGGATGTCCTCAAACATATTATTCAGAATATGACCAAATTCCTCTTCTTTGAAATTCAAACTAACCCTACTAATCGTGGAGGTAGGGCCAGAAGGGAGGATAGGGCCAAAACCGCTAGACGCAGACACCGTACTTGACGACACCCGACACCGCCATCTATCTCGCCACTACCAATCACCAGCATTGCAGATGGGGAGAACATGCCGAAGGGAATCGGATCAGCGTAGCGTCTGCTGACCTGTGAGGGTAGGCGGGCAGGTAGCGAGCAATCTCAGAAGCTGTTGTGCGCCGGCCGGACCTAGATCGGAGAAGGAAGGAAAATCCTATGCGAGGGGCGGCCGAGAGGAAAGCGTAAGGAATCCTTTTCCAGAATAAATAAACTAAGAGTGAATAATACTACTACTGTGATCCTTTGTCTCTGATGCCTACCTTTTTTTCTAGAAAAATGAAAATCCAACAGAAGTACGCTTCCCATTTCTCAACAGTTTCTAGATGGATAAACACATCTTGTCAGGACGATGTAGGCTGAACTATTCAACCCATTTGACACCCGTGACAGCACACGAATGCATACACTAAGTAACAAACTAACAACCAGTCGGTCTAGCATTCAGGCCTCATCGTGCTCCATAGTTTGATGCCTACGGCCTACCCAGCTCGCGAGTATTGTAATGGGAGAAAGATAAGATAATTGGAAGGAATCAACACTTAAGCTATAGAATTATGTATATAAACAGAGCAGACTTGCAAATTTCACACACCGCTAGGCATTAAAAAGATCTTGAAACAAAATCAACCTATGTATATTTTTATATAATATCTGCTAAATTTTTTTTTCAGTTGCAGCTGATCGGATCATGTATGGTGCTTGAATAGGTAACAAAAAGGGCATTTGACCTTTGAAACATCATAGATCTTTCCTACGCCACATCCATGAAACAGAATCTTGTACACCATTCCAAATGTTGTCTACTACTATAAACAGAATCGTATACCAACTTGTCGATATTGAATGCTAGCATCATGAATCATTGCACTGGATATCTTGTATACACAACTCTAAATTACAAAGCAAGTCAAATCAAACCGAGGGAGATTTTGCCAAGATATAGTACGATAGATACACATACCATATGGAAATAGATCATTGTTCTTCATCCACTGAGAATCAGAGAAGCTGGTGCAAGCAAGTAAGCCACCCAAGACATGTAGATCATGGGCGGCAGCGTCGCTCGCTGCCGGCACCCTCCATGGCGAGGCTGCGACGTCTTGAGTGTTGCTGGAGCGGATGGACGGCAAGGGCATGCGCTGGACTGAGTGCCGACAGTGAGAGCACAACGATCAACTCAAGGTAGTCCATGGTCTACATGAATTTAATATGCAGGTCATTCCTGCCTCTCGGGATATGACTTTTATATAAAACATCGACAGCCAAATCATATCAAAGAACACCTCCAGATGAGCAGGAAAGGAGAAAACAATACAAACAGTAGTGGTTATATACTCCCTCCCGTCCTAAAAAAGATGTCACAAGTTTGTCTCAATTTGAATGAATCTATATACTAATAAAGAGTGTCTAGATACATTCGAATTTAGACAAACCTGGACGGAGGGAGTATAACATTTTGTGCGACCCCAATTGATTTTACTTCGAACTGAAAATTTCATATTCTCCTGAATCCAAAGCGGAACTTGTGTGTTTGCTTGGAAATAGGATGATTTTCTTTAATCTGCATTTACATAACATCATCACACAAAGTTAATTCCAACATTGAACGGGCTATATTTCTCCAAGAAAATCTTCAGCACAAATGCATCACTTGGCGTAGTTGGTAGTCTAGTGCGAACTCAAATTTAAATTAATCTAGATTCTAGAGTACTACATTAGCATGACCTACTTGATGGTTTTGACAAATGAAAAATCTTGATTAGCAAATATAGAAAGATTGTACTGTTCTAGGAATTTGAGGAGCCCATGACAGAAGAACATACTTAGTTAGGTGGTGGTCTCGTGAACCCCATAAGGAGTAGGATGAGGAGAAATGCATGGCAGTTGCATTTTTTGAGTGGAGTCTTGCTGATTCGTCCTCTTCTCTATTGTCTCGCTCCCCCAACAACATTGCAGATAAAGCCCATGCTACAGCAACCTTAGCTAGAGGGCAGATAAAGCCATCCGGTGCCAAGAAAAGAGGTCGGGTACACTTGCAGCCAACCGGCAAGAAAGCCAGAATATCCATAGGATGCTGGCCGTTCAGCCGGCCAGGCGCAAATACGGGGCAAAACGGCCGGCCGGCCGGCCAGATGAAAAGGGAGGTCTACAGAGGAGAGAAAGGGGATACCTCTGTGACAGAGGGGGGGAGGACGCCCTAGTCTTCCCTGTCGTTCCCATCACCTGCGCGTTGATGCTGCCTCTGCCCGATTTTTCCGCTGCCACCGTTGGGGCGGTCAGAGATCAGAGGAGAAAGGGATAGAGAATTAGAGGTGTCCTGGCCGCATCGGGGGAAGATCTAGATGTGAGAGAGAATATGTAGAGCATCGGCCGAGCAACAACACAGCACTCGTTGGCGCCGACGAAAGGCCCACGCACCATCGGAATAGGAATCACCGCCGCCCGGAACCACTATCCAAATCAATGCCCGGAAATATGCGCTGGAAGGAGGCATGACCTGAGGCCCGAGGTGGGTGGCGACCGGAGATGGGTGCCTGGGTGGCGACGGCGAAAAACCGGGGAGCTCAAGAGAGAGGATTTGGGGAAAGATTGAGAGAGAGCGCGAGAGTCGAGATGTGGAGGGCCCAGCCACCGCTCACTGCCCACGGCACCTACATCGGACGCGGCCCCTTGGCACACAGGCAACAGTATCGTGTCTACCATCGTGTGTCAGAGGGACTCAGCTAGCTCTCTGCTTGCCACGCGTGAAGCCCAACGTCCACGGCAGGGAGAGGCAACGCAGCAGCGCCACGACGCATTCACAGGGGCACATGCAGCGACAACAAAAAAAGAGACCCACACGCGTAGACAGAAGATTGCATCGCGCACCGCATGAGCTCCGAAAAGCACAGGCTTAAACAATTTACGAGCGATACGCGCCTCAGGAGCGCTCACAGAGCTCCCTGTTGCTCACGCTTAACTCTTTAGATAATGTCGCAGAAGTGCGACAGGAGGATCTGGATGTCCTTGGAAGGTTACAAGCGCTGCAAATTCTTTACTTGTCGGGCTACAGCCAGAGCAGGCTGCTAATCGTTGCTGCTGATGGGTTTCGTTGTCTAACATCAATCAAATTGGTTTCCGGCTCACCTGGCCAAATCGTGTTACAGCCAGGAGCTTTGCCCAGGGCTGAACGAGTTGATCTCCGTACCAGCTTGCAGGTCGCAAAAGAGGAAGCAACTGCTGGATTCTGCAGGCACATGAGTATTCGTGTACGGGAGTATACGTCTAAGAGGACCATATGGACTTCGGGTGGATTCGTACGGTCCTGAAAACAATTGATATGAGTTTTTGTTTGTCAAAGTTTGAAAAAGAGGGGGAGGAGGGGGGGAGGGGGACCGAAGCAAAAGTGCTGCTGGAAACTGTGGAAAATATTAAAACCCTAATATTTTGGTGTGTATTGATTTGACCCTCATGAGGAGTATATATAGACGTACACAGGGTAGGTGGAGACTTGGAGTACAAGATGTAGAGTCCTAGTCTATCTCTAGTTGATACCCGTATACATATTCTAACATCCCCCGCAGTCGAAGCGGGAGTGAAGCGGACGCTTGCGACTGGATTTGAAGTCTTGTGTTTCCGTCGTCTTCACCTTCTTTTCATCATCACCTGCGTGGACATGATCATGAGTGGCACCTAGGGGCGGTGACTACGTCCCCTTCCATTGTCTCTCTTCCCTCCCGCAGTCACAGCGGGAGTGGCGTGGACGCAAGTGACGACGCGGACGCTGTTGACTGGAGTTCTTAAGTTGCTGTAGACGTTGTTCTTGATGTCGATGTCGAGGTAACCGATCGTGATATAGCCGTGGTCGATGTAGGTGCGGTCGATGTCGTAGTCGTCGTAGTGGTGTGGCCGCCATTGCCGGAGGCGCAAAAAATTGCGCGGTTTTTGTTGTTGTTGACAAAGCTGCAGTTGTGGACGTTTTGCACCTTATAGAGGTACCGTCGGGGGCGTCTCTTGGACGCGGTCATAAGTGAGACCACCGGTTTTGCCAGGACCGGAGAAACCCACCAAGCACACAAGGTTTTGCCAGAACCATATGCGCGGTCGTAGGGGCGTCACAATTGTGATGCCGGTTTGTAGTTGCAGTCGTCGGGGTCGTGGACGCGGCGATGCCGTCGTCGTGCCTTGCAGTTGTACTGTCAGAGGGCGTCGTAGTTGTATGTCCATCGTGTGGACGGGTATAGCGGCGGCGGCGGTGTGTCGACGAAGAGGTTGATGAAGACCACGTTGATGTAGACCTTGGCGATGATGTGTCGTCGATGAAGAAGTAGGCGTGTCGGCGATGATCGTCGCTCGAAGGCGTCCCTTGTGGCGGCGATGATGTCGAAGCCTTGGTGTCGGAGAAGTCGGTGTACTATTGTTCCACACCGGCCTGGCGAGTGGATGATGTTGATGTCGTTTCTTTGTGGATGTACTTGACGAAGATTTTGGTATAGTCGTACAGCTTGACATAGATGTTTGGATCGATGTAGTCCGGCTTGATGCAGTGCAGATCTTAATATCGGTGCAGCAGCGTCTCAAAGCAGTGCAGATCTTGATGCTATGTAGGCGGCATGTCAGCCTTAGAAGACCCATAGGCCCTCCCAGCGTTTGATGCTGCCCTTGTTCCTCCACAGACGATCTGCAATACGGGATGTGGACGTGTTGGCCGTAATTCGAGTAGCAGCAGAAGAACCGAACGTGGCCTTGTGTGTCACGTCTTGAAACATCATGCATGCGAGGCTTGATCCACACGTGAAGTTCCTTGCGTGCAGGAAAGATCTGGTACATACACATCTGATCCTAGATGCCGGTGAACTCCATGGTCTCCTTTTGGCCGTGTCCGCACGCGCTCACGGAGTCGTCGGAGAGCCTGGACTCCTGAGGCGAGGAAACACGCGTACGTGCTGCAACTGGGCGCCGCTGACGGCGCGCACGGCCGTGTGCGCTAGCCGGCTGGACCGGCCGGCGGACGCGTAGATGATCCGACGGAAACTTATGTCGTCCGGGCACACGCCGATTTGTGCAAGATTTTCAGCGAAGGGTTGTAGTCTTGATCTAGGGATTTATTTTGGGCTAATTGGATCTAATCTAAAACTGGGAATTGATCTAATCTAGTCTAAAGAACCGGCTAGATCTTTGATCGAGACCGGGTGCCGCGCCCCCGAGGAGTAATCTCCCCGGGGGCGGCGCGTTGCGGAAGTGGTGGAAGAACCTAGGATCGGCGCCGTGAGGCTAACCGCTCTGATACCATGTGGAAAATATTAAAACCCTAATATTTTGATGTGTATTGATTTGACCCTCATGAGGAGTATATATAGACGTACACAGGGTAGGTGGAGACTTGGAGTACAAGATGTAAAGTCCTAGTCTATCTCTAGTTGATACCCGTATACATATTCTAACAAACGGTAGTGATTGTTTTGACATGTGCATGGACAGACTGCCGTCCCTTCGAAGAGCCGTAGTCACATTCATCTGCTCGGGAGTGACATTCGGGGAGGCAAGCGGAGGCTGCACCGGAAAACGCACTCCGGGCCCATCCTAACCGACCAGGCTTCTACATCTCCTTCCACCGAAACATATACCACGAGGTACGTACTCGCAAAAAACCCCAGTACTAATTAATACTTCCTCTGTTCTAAATTATAACATGTTTGAGTTTGGTCTGTTTTACGGTACCTTTTACAGGTCACAGAAGTGTCGAAAGTATGATTTGTACCGACGGCTGAGATTAACCGGTATAGATTAAGCCTAGCTGGCCTAAAATTGAGTTTGCCTAAATATAATCTGAGAAAAAAACTTTGAAATCAATCCGGTCATAGTCCTCCCCGACCTCCTCGCATACACCGCCGCCGCAACCTCCACGCCGGCAGCGCGACCTGCGGCCAGCTCTTCCAGGCCGCTGCCGTCGCCATCACCACCACACCGCTGCGACCTCCTGCCAGACGCACTCGCCGCGACCTCCACGTCGGCTTCGCCGGACAGACGCCATCGTCGCGACGTCCATCGGACCCGCGACAGCACTTCCACGCCACCCGCCGTCTCCACCTCAGACTGGGAGATCCCAGCTCTTCCAGGCCGCCTCC
The DNA here is from genome assembly GCA_030063025.1 of Avena longiglumis. Taxonomy (NCBI): domain Eukaryota; kingdom Viridiplantae; phylum Streptophyta; class Magnoliopsida; order Poales; family Poaceae; genus Avena; species Avena longiglumis. Next base: position 31,747,191 of record CP125978.1, read on the forward strand.
GTCACCATTACCTCCACGCCGCCGCGACCTCCACGTTGTCTGCGCCGGACAGACGCCGCCGTCGCGACCTCCATCGGACCCGCGGCAGCGCTTCCACGCCCCAATCGCCGACAGTAGCTATCGGTACGTGTTGCCCTCAATCCTCGCTCCTTGCTCTCTCTCCATATAACACATAGGAATTTAAAATCATGTTCATATAGAACATCTTTGGAGGTGCCGATAGAACTGGACAGTCACTTTACCTGGCACTACTTTGTCAGTCGTCCCTACAGCCGGTCCAACACAAGTTCTGGAGCTTCAATTACCATGCGCCGAGTGTTTTGCTTGTGGTGCTCCGCTGGGACATCATGGCTTAATTGATAGGGATGAAAATCTTTATAATTACTTTAGGACCGTGCTATGTAAAGACATATATTTTTCTGTTTTGTCTGCTGATTTTACATGATTTGTGACTAACTTTTAACAAAGAAGCAAACAAAACTCCAATATGGTTGATATAGTATACCTGTATATGTCTACAGAAGTTCCAAGAATTGCATAACAAATTAGTAAACGAAGTTTGATTGACAGCTCAGGGGTTTGGCTAGCCTCTTAAACTGGAGACACTTGTAGAATTGCATACATTGTAATTGGTGACAATGAATAAGATGTAAATATCCCAAATTATTCGGTGCTTGCTTTGCAGACTGCCAACATGCATTGTTCCTAGTGGTGAACCTTGAGCATCATTACAGGAGGGGATAAAAGACATTAGATGATAGTTGAGGGGGCTAACTTGAAGTATTTTGTGTTTTCTATGGTCAAAATGATAAATACTAAATAGTATAGTGCAAATTGCAATTGAGTAGGGGGGCTATGGCCCTTTTGGCCTCCAAGAAGGTCGGCCAGTGATTGCTCCATATATGTTTGACTAAACAATTCTGAATGTTATCGATAAAGTAGTAATAGGTTCTTGAATAATTTACGACCATTTGCTAGTACTCGTAATAAATGATCGCAATTGAGCATAAGGTTGCATTGATGATTGTGAAGTATATTTTGAAGTTGTTTTTGTAGATATGATTTACTGGGGTGGTAACATCAATTTTTTCTTTGATGGTTGCAGTTCGCATACACGGAGCATGAGGAGCATGATGAGTACCTCTGCGTGGTCAACAAGACCTTCAGAAGTGAGGAGGAAGGATATGAGTTTTATAACGAGTATGCTAAGATCAAAGGGTTCAGTATTAGAAAGGAGAAGGTGAAATATTTGCCATGCAGCAAAACGCGGTTCAGACGGCTGACACATGCTTTAAAGAAGGACACCATATGTTGGCGAACTTCAAAAGACCTGACCCGAAAAGAACCCCAAAAGATCTTACTCGTTGTGGATGCAAAGCTCGTTTAGAGATCGAGCTTATTTCGGCTACTGGCGAATGGTTCGTGAAGGATTTTGTGGACAACCATAACCATCAACTCCCTAAGGAAGGCGATGCTGCTTAATTTTATTCGCATCGCCGGATGACAGATGGTCAAAAGGTTGATGTAGTTGGGTATGGGATTGGTGGCCTCCGCACACATCAGATAATAAATGTTATGGAACATACAGCAGGTGGTCTTGACAAGGTTGGGTTCATACCCCGATATTTGTATAACTTTGTGGCGGAGTACAAGAAGAAAAAGATAGAAGGTAGAGATGCTGAATCCGTGCTGAACTAGATGGCGGCACAGAAAGATAAGGATGCAAACTTTTACTAATAGTGAATGTAATTGTACCTTTTGCATATTCAGGCTGAAATGGCATTGGAAGATTAGTTGAAAATGAAATTTATGAAACTAACTTCGTTCTCATATTACACGTACAGTTCTTATATTTGGAGTAGTTGAAGAGTCATTTCTATGTAGCCTGAAGTTCCATGTTTTGCTTTGCTGTCATAATGCTTTTTCTGCTAAATTTGTTGTGCTATCACTATGCAAAATATTAAATGTCTCCTTTTCACTTTAAACTAGGTGCTTGGTGATCTGGGGAAGCATTGCTAAATTTGCGAGAGTCAAAGAATGGCTATATTCATAACAAACAATTTAGCCATAATGTGCCAGGGTCAGCTTTCTCCCTTCAATTACAAATACTCCATAAATGAGTGAACTCAATTAAGAAATTACGGTGGCGTACTCGATAGAAAGACTTAACCAACAGAATACATTCATTACAACACAAAGGGGAACAAATTTAACAAACATCTCAACAGGTTCTTATGCCGATCACTCGGCCTATTGCCTTATGAGCAAAGTACTCGTTGAAGAAGTTGCAGATAAATGCTCCGGAGTCCTTTTCAGACAGCTCTATCAGATAGGAAGCATGCATAACTCCAGGTTCATGAATCATGCCGTGAACTGAACTATTCCAAATGTAACTTTAGTTGCTAAATTTCTGTAACTAGGTATCTGAAACTTCAAATCTGCAAGGAAAACATAACAATATTGTCATTTAACAGCATCTCACTAACAATGATGAAATAAACAAGATCGATAGCCCGTTCTTTTACGGAACCACTATGAAATCCAAATAACAACATCGTTTGTTATTCTGAATAGAATAAACAAAGTACAGTCTACCCTGCTAAACCATGTCAGTTCCATCTGAGCATCCACAGGGTTATACATTAAACTCCGCGGCTAAAAGTGCCGTCTACATGGCTGCCGCCGTGCACACTATAAAAGTGCAAAATCTAAGCAAGCTAGCTATCCTATAGTGGAGAAGAATACACTGTCAAAATCTTACATATATACCGAACAATCAACTCGACTATTTGTCAAAATTTAACCATAAATACGTCCAGAACTATCAAGTTTGGTGGATTGCTATATTCCATTGCCTATCTACTGTTGAGAGCTTTTTGATTTTTAAATCAATTCCATGCATGCTCTACTTGATCTGCCGTACATATTGAACCGTACCATAACAACACAACACGCACCACTCTGAATTTTTTAGAGATCCATGGACACGATCAAATATCGATGTTCTGTTTTGACCTCTATGTACATGAACTATCATTTGAATTTTTCAGTACAAACTAAGCTAAAATTTTCAGTACAAGCTAAGCTAAGCAATATTATTTGAAACCTGGACTCAAAAGTACTTGACTGCAGACAGGATGAAGAAGGATGGAGCGAAAAGGCCACAGCTAGGATCCAACTATAATTGTTATTTTGACAAATAAGGAGCAGACTTGCAATAAAGTACATGCCAGAATATGATCGATAATAATATCATCTGTATATTTTGCAGCATATACTACTACTACTACTACCATCTGCAGCAGTTGAAGGTGAACTACCTGGTCCAGGAAGTGGTCTGCATTCCTTGATTGGACCGAGCAGGTAGAAAGGGGGGCATGTACGTACCGATGATGAGATCTTTGCCGATGAGGAGCACCGGGAAGGATCAACGCCGGAGACACGGAGGAGGCGACGCGCCAGTGACACCTTGGACCACCGGAACACGTGCGGGGAGCCGCCAACCTCATCGAGGAAACTGTCCCCTGCGCCAACGCCTCGCTGACCTCCTCCCTGTCCACAACAGATCCACCCCGCAGTCGACGGCAAGGGAGGCGCACCGCGATGAGCTACTGCCCCTCCTCTGAAAACGCGTGACGAGCGAGGAGGGTGGCGCCGTGGGGTCGTGGATCGGGTCCGGGGACGGGAGAGGGAACCACGGGAACGATGTGGCTGGGTTGGGATAGGAGGGGGCGGCGCGTCGGGATGGTGGTCTCGGCGGCGGCACCCACGCAGCCGGGGAAGAAGATCCTTTTTTTTTGCTAACGATACTGCAGCGGCAGAGCAAGTTGGACTCTGTTTGGGCCGGGGTCCATCTTGGAGATTTTTCGGTGCGGTTTCGGTTTTGCCCACGCGAGGTCACTAGTATGAATCATACCGATCATCTATTTGGTATCAGTATGAATTGTTGTGAGCCTTTAGATGAACAAAAATAGATGGCTGGTATTCATTTTGGCATATCACAAAACATCTGTTTAGTTTTATGAATAAAATGTATTTAGACTTGTTTTAATGTGTAGATTCACTACAAACAAGAGTGAAGCTATATACTAAAATAGTCTACATATATTTGCTTCACAATACTAAAACATCTTATATTTCAAAACGGAGCGAGTACATACATACTTTTATGCATGCATGCGTGTCTGATTCATCTTCACTATTTTGCAAGATGGTGGCCACCATGACATCTGCTATCTCTTAGTCTGGCTGAACTGAACAAACCGCAGGTTACTTTCCCATCTAACGATTTCGGAAGATGTATGCAATTTTTTTTTCCTTATCATTCTCTTAGTTACCCCCTATAGCCATGCATCCGTGTATCTTGTTTAGCTCTTTTAGGGTGATTGTAACGGTACTCTCGATTTATAAGAGTTATAAGTCATTACTTCATCAGATCCAAATTAATCAAATTTATCTAGATTCGGATATATCTAATCTAAAACATGTCTAGATATATCTGAATCTAGACAAATCCAAGTCAATTAATTTAAATCCGAGAAAATATTTAACTTCTATCGTGATTCTACGTCGTATACGCAACGGCCAACCGGGTCCGGGCGTGAACCGCACCAAAGTAGTGCATGTTCGTCAACCAGGTCGACCGGGGCGCCTCTGTCGCCGGTCGAAGCACCAGTTTCGAAGCCGCGCCTCCCAGAACTTCGTAGTGGAACACCGCCGGGCGGGCCCAGCTCAATTCAAGGGTATTCAACTGAATACCCAATATTTTTGACATAAAGAATTTAGATATGTAGCGTATGTATGAAGTAACTTCCGTATTCAGTGAATATTCAGCTTTTTTTAGAGCAGTGAATATTCAGCTTGTGTATGCCTCTCGAGCATGGGATGGCACAACCAGATCTGCACGGCCCACTTGGTCCACTTCTCTGCCTAAAATACACCGGCCCCATGGCTCCATCCATCCATCCCAATTTTTTTTTCTCCAGCATCCGGCCTAAATTAAGGCTAAACTAAAAAAACATCACAAACTCATAATTCTATACGAAAGGTGCACTATGGAGACCTCTCGGTGAGACTGCTAGGCTGCTAGGGTACGAGGCAATAAAGCTGCCTAATGTTTTCACAAGGTCGGGAAGAAAAAATGTTTTCACAAGGCGATCAATCTAGCTGACTAAATGTGTTGCCTTTGATCATAAAAATGTTTTAGTCCAATAAATCAGTGTATTAACAATTTGTAGTCTGTACAAACAATTTGAACCTTCTTGTGTTAGGTTTTTTAAAACTTTGAATACCCGATATCAAAATCATGTGCCGCGCCGCTGCGTGCACCTCCTCTCCGAAGCTAGCCGTCGTACCTGAATATCAGCGCTGCACGCCCCTCCCCTTTGAAGCCTCGCCTCCAAGGACTCTGGTTGATATGTCGCCGTGGCAACCTCTCTCGTTGTGCGACGCCGATGTTGTCGCTGTTAAATATGCGTGTAGGACTCCTGTTCCGGTACCGTATATACTCCTGTATTTGTGCCGTGTTTTTTTTTGAACGGATTACGGGTGCAGAGCACCCGAAATATATTGCTGCAATAACGTCGCTGGAGTACAGGAGGCCTAAGAAATAAAAATTACACAGAGGCCCAGAAAATAAGCACCGAGGACCCTAAAAGAAACTTGAAAAAGCAATCAAGTCCACCATCTTCTTCCTCCTCCAGATCGACGAAGAAGCTCCGGTATCGGCCCGCACCTTGCCACAGGGGACGACCGACACACAGGGCGAAGCAGCGAAGGAGCGGCAGCCCTACTGCCCTTGAGTCCGACGTGTTGACGAAGCATCAGCCGCCAAGAAGCCGCCGGAGAGAAGCTCCCAGATCGAAACCGCCACGACAGAAAGCCAACACCTACACACCACCAGCCACCACCATGGTCGCTTGGAGAAGCAGGAGGGGGACCCACCGCGACAAGAACCGCCCCCGCATCCAGGCAAGAAAGAGGCAGACAAGCTCAGCACTTCACATCCCCCTCGCCTCCACGGCCGGCCGGGAAGGAGAAGCACACAAGCCATCCGCCACCACACCTCACTCCCCCGCCACCACGGCTGGCCAAGAGAGGGTCGCAGCTCCAGCTTCCACACCCGATGCCAGGTCCTAGGCCTTTATTGAGAGCCTCCGGCGGAAGATCTACACACCCCAAACAACTCCGACCACCGGAGTACTGCAGGGGCGAAGATCAGCACCGGCCCGCTCCAGATCTAGGCCAGCAATCTGGAGACAAAAACTCAAACGGCATCTCGCCAAAACACCAGAAGGGCAAACACAGAAAACCTAAACCTAGTCCTATGACTCCTACGGCGAGAGCCCAGCAACCTAGACTACATGCGCCGGAGCTCCTCCTCCACCTCCCTCGACCGGCAGTGCCGGCGAGTTTGGCTTTGGAGAGGCCCGGCGCCCTCGAGAAAGCTTAGAAGAACTATAGCAGGGAGAGGGGGGGAGAATAGAGAGCCGTGTATCCGTGCCGTGTAGGTTAGGTATTGTTGATATACCGACCGATTGTAATCCTATATGTCTTGATCGAATATATAACATTTCAGTATGTTAAGGATACAATACAGTCATACAGATGTCCACAATTCATTTAGAGTTACTTAATAGCCTATTTCTTATACCATATCTCTATCCCGTGAAATTATCGAGCCGAAAGATGGATGCATATGTTGTGTTTTATTTTGCCAAATGATATCAATTAAATGGTGTATCAATTCCATAAATTGGATATAGCAATAAAAAAACCAGCAAAATTCTTTCTAAGCACTCGTCCATCCGTGGTTTTGGGGTCTTGCACAGCCCATACAATTTGATATTGTACCAGAGCTTTCCTTCTTCTAAGACACATCCTCCGTTATTGCCCTCTCTTCCGACGATACCTCCGGCGCCCTGAGATCGCGCCATCGAATTTCAAATCGCCCACGCCCTCTCGCAATCATGTGAAGCGAGGGCGACTCATCTTCCTCTTCGGGTGGATCTGCGCTGAATATCTCCGTCTCGGAAAAACTCACCCGAGAGAATTTCTTGTTGTGGAAAACTCAGGTGCTCCTTGAAATCTATGGTGCGCAGCTGTTCGGTTACCTAGATGGTTCGTAAGTCGCACCAAAGAAGGAGATGAAGATCAAGGACAAGGACGGAGTCCCTAACCCGGACTATGCACGGTGGGTTGCCCAAGATCAATCTGTGCTGGGTTTTCTGGTCACGAACATGGCCAAAGAGGTGCTCACGCAGATGGTTGGCCTCCGTACGTCTGCAGAAGTGTGGAAAGCTTTCATGGAGATGTTCTTCTCTCATTCTCAGGCACGGGTGGTGCAACTTCACACCAAGCTCAACAAGTGTCGCAATGAAGACAAGACATGCCTGCCTTGATGAAATCAAGAGTCTCTCCAATGAGATGGCTGTGGCAGTCAAGCCCTTGGACAACTTGGATGTGGTCTCATACATCCTTGCAGGTCTTGATGATGAGTATGATGGATTTGTTGCTGCAATCACTGCCTTGATCAAGGAGGAAACCAATGTGAGTGTCGTGGTGTGGAACACGGCAGTGCCATCGGGGATGGCTTAAGAGGAGACACTCAAGATGCTATCGATGGTATCACAACGTGTTGAACACAAGAATTGCAGACACAGTGAAGTACCCAGGTTCGGTCCTCTCGGTGAGGTAACACCCCTACTCCTGCAGGGATCTATTATGTCAGGGGCGTATGCCCAATACAAGTGCTCTTTGAGTTATTTCCTTAGATACTAAGGAGAACTAGAGGAAGAAGATGAACTCGAGGACACTTCCTGAACCCTAACTCTACCCTCCCTTATATACTAACTGGGAGGAGCAGGTTACAGTGTGGGTTCTAGGGTTTACAAAATGGGCCTTGGGTTTACAAAGCGGGCCGGTGATGGCGTGTTGTCAACGCCTCGTTGGGAGACCCCAAGAGCAAGGTGTGATGAGCATAGCAGCAAGTTTTCCCTCAGTAAGAAACCGAGGTTATCGAACCAGTAGGAGGAAGGAAACGACTCAAAGGTGTTGATAGCAACTTGGAGACCTACACAACACAAACTTAAGACTTTGCCCCAACGAATAACGAGGTTGTCAATCTCACTGGTTTGTTGCAGAAAAGGATTAACTGTATGGTGTGGAAGGTAATAGTGGTTTGCAACAAGTAACAGTGGAAGATGTATCAATGGTAAAGATTGGACCGGGGTCCATAGTTCACTAGAGGTGTTCTCCTTAGATAAACAAACATGGCATGCTGTGTAAACAAATTACAGCAGGGCAATTGACAAGACTGAGCAAGGCATAACAATGCAATACTAGACATCAAGATCCTATGAGATTCGATTGGGCAATACAATAAGATACATAGACCGCCATCCAACTGCATCTATGACTAGAAATCCACCTTCGGGTTATCATCCGAACCCCCTCCAGTATTAAGTTGCAAGCAACAGATAACTGCTTTAAGCAAAGTGTGTAAGGTAAACAATCACTTGTTCCATGAACAAGAGACCGTTGTTTTCTCCCTAGTGGCAACAACACATCTACAACCTTAGAGATTTATGTCACTTCCCTTGGATTAAATAGAGGCTTGAATCCAATATCGAACATAAATACCCCCTCTTGGAGTCACTAGCAACTACTTGGCCAAGATAACTACTAACAACGGAGAGCATGTAAGATCACAAACAACACAGACATGATAAAATCAATAAGACAAAACCATTAATCAATCTGACATAGTAATCTCAATATCCATCGGATCCCCGCAAACACAACATGCATGATTACAAATAGATGAGATCTTGATCATGAACGGAGCTCACAAGATCTAAACATGAAAGCACAAAGGAGGAGATACAACCATCTAGCTACTACATTGACCCATAGTCCAAGGTGCAACTACTCAAGCTTCATACCGGAGGCTAGCATGATAAAGAAGAAGGCCTCCGAGATGATCTCCCCTCCGGCAGGGTGCCGGGAAGAGCTTCAGAACCCCCCCCCCCGATCTAGGGACGATGGTGGCGGCGGCTACAGACGTTTTCGTGGAATATTGATCGGATACTTAGGGTTTAGGCATCGGGGGTCTTTATAGGTGAAGAGGCGAGGCAGGGGGTCGCCAGGGCGGCTACAACCCCCTCTAGGCGCGGGGTGGACCCACCCGCACGGCCAGGAGTTGTGGACCCCTGGTGACTCTCCTCCATATCGTATTCTGGCTTCGTGTTCCCCACGGTAAAATATTGACTTTGGCTTTTGTCCCGTCCAATTCCGATAATATTGATTTTATGCCTTTCTGGAACCAAAAATAGAATAAAACAGGCAATTGGTACTGTGGCATCTTGTTAAAAGGTTAGTACCAGAAAACATATAAAAACACTTCAAAGTGTAGACAAAGCAAAGCAAAGTAGATACTAATCAAGCATGAAACATCAAAAATTATAGATATGTTTCCGACGTATTAAGCATCCCCAAGATTAACTCCTGCTCATCCGCGAGTAGGTAATTGATAAAAAGAATAATTTTTGAGGTGACATGTACCATCAAAATCAAGATCAAACCATTTGCAAGCATTTAAATATGGGATCAAAGAACTCTAAACATGATCATGAAAGATGGAGTTCTAACAGTAAGACAAAGTAACTATGCATGCAACATGAGTCTACAAACAAAGATCATGAATAACATGCATTGAAAAACGTTTGTTTGTTTCACATACAGGAAATATAGCATAGTGGCATTCATCTTGTCCCTCATGGAGTAGCAAATAAATGCATAGGACACCTTCGAAATTCATAAGAGTGACAAGATACATAGGACACCTTCGAAGTTCATAAGCTTGATTTTTAACTTCTCGATGAAACCCTTGCTCAGCTTGTGATGGATGTGTCCTGAACAGTAAAAAAATGAAAAACAATAGTTTTAGGTGAACACCAAGTGGGTAAAGTTCACGAAACGATTAACAATCATATCAACAAGTTCATTTGTTTAATTTATTCAATAAGTTGTAGACACGATCATGTGTGTCGGTTTAAGTTTTTTCCGCTGAAGCACCACGAAGGGCCTTCAGCAAGAGAATTCCCAATGGAACCATCTGTCACGCATTTAATTGGATTTATTCGGGTGCGACTTGCAGGTAGTAACAGCTAGAAGAGAGAGGTATGGAAGGGAGAAGCAAGGATGCCAAAGCGTAAGTCTGATGGGCGCGTTTCTAGTAGGTGAATCCTCACCCTTGTCACCTTTATGTCATCATGAAAGAAAGGAATGATAGATATGCTATCTGTATGCTTGATTTAATGACCAACCCTTCTGCCGATGGCCGCCAAGTCGTGGAGCGCTTACCATCCCCTTTCATTCGCTTCGAATCTCCACCGCGTCAATTCTTTGCGGCCATTGGCACCAAGATCATGGTCTTGGATGCTAAATCAATCAAGCGCAGCATCGTCTTTGATGTGCGCACCCAATGCATTGGCCACGGTCCTCGGCCTAGAACGTGTCCTTCTCAGCCCATTTATGTGCCCTTTGGCGATAAGCTACTTACTCTAGACAAGGACAACACGGAGATTCTTGGTCCTCCTCCACGGGAAGGGAAATGGTCGTGGTGCAAGCTCGGGAAGCTTCCATTTAAACTTGAGGAAATCACCACCCACGCTGTGCACGCTGATGGTCGTACTATCTTCCTTAGCATGAAGAGTGATTCCTGCACCTCCACTTTCTCCATTGATACATCGTTGGAGAGTGCTAAGTGGGAGTTCCATGGAAATTGAAAGTCAAAAGGAAAGTTTGAAAAGTCAAACTGGGACAATGTGTCCTGGTGGAGGAAGGAAAGAATCCTTCTTTCCCTCCACCACAAGCCAACAAGGAGAGGGATTTGGGGAAGGATTCAAACTCCCCTCTCCCAAGCTTCCCTCCCTCTCATAAATAGAGGGGAGGGGTGCCCCAAGGCCACACAACACCAACCCCTCCCCACCTAGTCGCACCACCGCCGCTGCCGCCCTAGCGTCGCCGCCACCGCCAGTCGCCTTCGCCGCCATAGCCGCCGTCGGCCATGCCTCCTCCTCTCCGGCCCTCTAAACCCTAGATCACCAGAAACCCTAGTCCACCATAACCTGCCCTGGCTTAGGCGAAGCCCTGCAGGATTTTCCCTAGATCTACTTCCGACACCACGCCATCGTGCTGCCAGAATCGCGAGGGGAGAACTACAACCTCTGCTGCCTGCTGGAACAAGGGAGAGGAAGGTGTTCATCGAGTACCGAACGTGTGACCGACTGCGAAAGCGCTGCCGGAACGTAGCGCCGGAAGGATCGTCTACGCGATTTTGAGATCGGCAAGTGTACGCTACATCACCCACGAGAATCTGCTCTCGTTAACCGCTTTGGAATCTTCGAGGGTGAGTATTCTAATTGGTTCATTACTACAATCTAGTAGATAGATCTTGGCTTGTTTGTGTGCATGCGATAGAAATTTTTTGTATTCCATGCTACGAACCCCAACAAAAATTACTCTGAGCATATGCTTGGATTAATGACATTCTCTCTGATGTATGATAAATATGGAGATCTGTTGACTTCTGGAACTCCGAAGTATAGCGAGAATGGAGAGCTGTGGACTAACGTGTGTACCTATTCACGCCGCCGACATAGATGGTACAAGCTTCCCAACGCAGAAACCATCATGGATGGTGAGCTGCGGGTTTCCGTGGAGTTTTGGATGTAATAAGAACTCATTACTAAGGTTTTAGTCCGGTATTGTTTTTATTTCGAGTGGCATGTGTGCTGCGTTTTGTGGCACCTAATATAAGTTACATTATTTTATTACAGTATTAACTTTATCATGCAGTTTCGTAACTCGTCATAAAACCTGATGAAAACTAATTTTGTTAGTTGATTTCCTACTTTATGGAGGCATGGAGTCAAGTATGTTTTACTTTCTACATCGATGATATCACTGGTAGAAAACACCCCATTGGTCCCGGTTGGTAAGAGGCATTAGTCCCGGTTACCCAACCGGGACGTGGCAATCGGGACTAAAGCCCCAACCTTTAGTCCCGGTTGTCCCACTAACCAAGACAAATGGGGGTACACGTGGCGGCGTCAGAGGGCGAGGGGGTGGATCATTAGTCCCGGTTCGTAACACGAACCGGGACAAATAACCTTCTCTGCAGAGATTTACATTCTCTGCTGCGCAGAATTCATTTTGCACATTTTGTTGCCGCAGCAGCATTTTCGCCACTTTTTGTGCCGCGGCAGAGAATTCATTTAGTTTGTTTTATTGTTTATTTAGTGTTTTGCACTCATTAATGAAGGAACCATTATATTACACAAGATCATCATGACAATATTACATTCGATACACGGATCGAGTTCATGCACTACATACAAAAGTTGCTCTTTTTACAATCCCTATTGTCTATACACAGCCGAATAGTATTCCCCTTTTGGGTTAAGGACTTATGCATCCAAGAATCCCGCCAATTCCTCCTGAATTGCTCGTACGCGATCCTTTGGCAGAAGACCGTCCCGTAGACGTTCGATCTGATTTAAAAAAGGAGTCAGTCTATGTGAATGAAACTAAACACAATTTGATTGTAATTAAAAACTATAGAAATTGTTTACGTACGTGGAGTTGCTATAAATTTATGCCCTTCTCATCGCACGTCTGCCGGATGAACTCGCAAACATAGTATCCACATAGATTTTTACCTGGTCCCTGCGTCAGGAACTTTACGAGTACAGAGTTCAATCAAAATAATAATCAAGCATGATAATAACTGTATCAAAACTAGAATCAAAGAGATGCGCGGATATAGCTAGTGGTGCTTACATCTAGTGGTTGAAATGTAAGCTCCTCTTTCCAAACACCCCTAGCCTTGTTGGTGAACCGTTTCCAAGCGCTGCCCGGCGAAGAAAACGAATAAAAGAAGTTATTAATTACCTGATATCATAAAATTCATGAACGTTGCCGATAGTGTCGTAATGATTAGAATTACCGCTGGAGAAGCATCTGCATGTCCTTCCACGTCTCAAGGGGTTTATGTTTCGAGTCCATGACTAGTACACGCCCTTTGTCAAGTTGAATGATTAACAGAATATAGTGGAAGCTACGAATGCATAACTAATCAATTATATACTTAACATCGAGTAAGAGAAATAGAAAGTGTATACAAGACAATAACACTCACTCGAAGTTGTAAGGAAAAAGTATTTCCCTTCTAGTTTCTTGAAACCTTAACGCGTGTACTATATTATCCACCGTATCTTGGGGGCTTGTTTTGAGATTAGCTTCATGAACCCAATATGGGTCAATGAAGCCAATGTCATAGATTTGTCCTCTGATGCATTCGAGAATCTTCATTCTGCATATTGCAGTATGATTATATACATGCAATAAACAAGGTGAGATAGCTAGAGACTAAATTAATTACAGAATTAGAACTTACAGACAATAGGCACTGATGATCGATTTGCCCAAGGCGTCTTGATTGAATAATTGAAATAGTTCATCAAATTCAATGGATATCATGTCATCCTTTTCTTTCCCATAATGCTTTTTTTAACCCTCAGCACTATCCAGTTAGCCCCGACCTTTGTGGCATCCATGTACCAGTTATGCAATCTTCGCATTTTTGTTGGAAGATTTTTTACCTCCTCAGGTTTGATGAGAGGTTTGCCGTACTGGTATTTGTATGCTACTTCACTCACGGGGAAGTACTCTGACTGGGATAAGTACTGGGCAATACTCATACCTTGAGCAGCGGCAGCTTCTCCGTATTCTCCAACTACCTCTGGATCATGCTGCTCTTCGGCCCCATATTTGCTCGACCCCACATTGGTTTGGGAAATCACCTTGAGAGGGGCGCAAGACTGTTTTGCTTGTTCTCCGAGCTGGGCAAAATATTTCTCGCTTGCATCAGTACTACTCTTCGAGGCTTTTTGTGTCGCATGTGACTTGAGAATAGAACGCTCATAGTCTAATGACAGCTTTGGCTCGGGTTGATGAAGAGTCTTTAGCATTTTCAACACTTTGGCCTTTTCTTCTTTGGTGCTGGGGAACTCTGGCTCTTTCGGCCGCCTCATCTTAGCGAAAAACGCTGTCGTTTCCGCATCAACGATCGCCGCAGTCTCCTCTTCATCAGATACCATAAGCTCTCTTGGGAGGAACCTTTGGTACTTTTGGAAGAGGCTCTTGTTTACGTTTCGCGATCGCTACCACGACATAGAGTAGGTACGCCACGCTTTTTATCCCGAGGCGCCGGGCGCTCCTTGGCGATGGCTGCGCAGAGATTGGTGAGGCGACGGAGCCGGTGAGGCGACGAAGGCGGCCGTGCGACCTCGCTGGAGACGGGTGAGGCGGCGGCGAAGATGGCCTTGGCGTGTGATTTCGAAGCACGATACATTCCTTCGGCCATAGAATGGTGACGTTTGTTGCGTCTCCTAGTACAGTCACATCCCCTTCACATGCAGGGTAGTGAAGATCCAAAACTGCATGATTTCATCCACCCCGACAACAGCGTAGCCCTCTAGAACCGGACGACAGTGGTATGTTGGTGTGGGTACAATTGGTAAGGCATAGCCGACCGCCACCTTCATTGATATGTTCACAACTTTGACATGTAGCTAGCAGTGTGTCATCTCTGTGATATTATCTATTGGGTAGCCAACAGGAGCCATCGTCGGTGCACCATCGTCATCGCCATTGTAATCACCTGGGACCTCGGTGGAAGCCACACTGCTTTTTTGATTATTCGATAGGCCGGTAGCATCGAATGCAGTGTGCTGCTGAGATGGGCCGGTAGTACTTTGCTCTTTAAGTGCATTAATTTCATCTTGTTGTTGCTTTATTCATTCTTCAATTATACGCATTCGCTCTTTCTGAATATCTGCTTCAACTTCCGCCCTGTCCTTTCTCCTCTGACGGCTTCTATCAGTATATTTCTTCCTCTCTTCGGGAACCCAGTCCTCCATGGTTGGAAGCCTCTTGTGCCTCGTGTTCGTCCATCATGTTCCTTATTTCCAAGGGCGGGTGTGAGCTCATCATTCTCTCTATCGGTAATGAAGTCCCCATCTTTAACAGCCTTTACTGCTTTTCTCATCCTCTCGATTGGCAAGGGGTCTTCTTTATGTCGTATGTTATATATACACATCCCTTCCGAGTCCAACGTGCCCCCATGACCGTAAAACCAGTTCCTTTCATGTTCTACCCAATTGTCTGTCTCTGGGGTGATATTTTTAGCATGCAGTTCATTCTCAAGTTTCTCCCACTTAGGAATGCCAGCCCTGTAGCCACCTTGCCCCATAGTATGGTGATACTTCTTGTTAGCAGCATTCAGCTTATTCGTTGCAGACATTTTCTTAGCTTTTTCTGATGTCTTGTACTTTACAAACTCAGCCCAGAATGGTTTTATCTTCTCAAACTGAATCTTATTGAAATCCGGAGTCTTCTATTTCATGACATAGTCAAGGTGCAATCTTTTCTTCCAGTTGGTGAAACACTTGGCCATCTTCTTCATAGCCCACTCCCTGACCTTAGCCTACATGGCTCTCCCATGTTCTAAGGCGTCCTAAACTGGATCCTCCGCATTTGGATCCAGCTCTATCTTGGTAGTTTGAAATTAACTATGAGCCTCTTACACAGTAAATCTTTGGCCTTGTTAGGGAAAAACAAACATGTTCCCTCTTCTTCCGCATCAGCAGGCCTATTCCAATTTTGAATGGTGATCGGGATTAAGTCCCTAACGATTACTCCGCATTGTGCCACAAATTTGATTGTGACAACTTCGGGAGCCGTCGGTTTGCCGTCTTCAGCGATATCTTCGATCCTGAACCTCTCATGGTCTTCCAACATTTTGGTTGGGCCTCGTCCGCTCTTTTCAGTAGATTTGTTCAATCCGGAGGGCTAAAAGAAGAAAGATCGTCGTTACTATTTCTATATAGATAGCAGATGATTAATTAATGAATTAATTATATTACATGCACCTCCCCAGAGCGGTCGTCTTCTCGATTACACAAGGCATCGCCTTCTCCATCGCGGAAGGAAACACCTTTAACCTCAAACAAGTCGTCTATTCTGGCAAAAAGAGGATCACCCTCACCGGAGTTGTTCAGAAACGTCGATACATCTAAATTTTCTTTCCCACGGATCACACCTTGGATCAACTCTTCCTTTTCTTCGTCTCTGACGTGTGGGTCCATATTTTCTGCATAGGTGGAAAAACGGATAAGTCAAAACAGATAAACCCTAATTCAGAGAAACCCTAATATATACATACACAATAATAAAAATATATACATACACACTATATATACATACACACTAAAAGGGAAGGGGCGGCTGAAGCGCGTGGCGATGGACGGAGACGAAGGAGCTGTGGCGGTCGGGGAGGAGGGATAGGCCGAATGCTCAAACAAGGATGATGATATGACAAGTTGAATTGCATTGAAATGAAACCATAAAACTTGCTCGGCAATTTAAACGGGGTTGCGAGGGTTGAAAACCCTAACTCGAGAAACTCCGGAAACACATGAGAGGGGTTGATTTAGTTATCTAATTAAACTTATCATTAAAGTTGATTATCAATGCATGATTATAGCTTTAAAAGGTAGAACTCATTTTTCTGAACATTTTGATATATTATTTGTATTTTTCTGACTTATAAATAATAAGCTATGAATTTTACAATATTTAATAATTTTCTAGAATTATAAAACAATTTATTACATCAGGCGCGTCGTTATAAAGCGAAGAACCAATACCGGAAATAAAGGCGGCAATTAATCAACCCTCGGGTTCAGGATTCCCTAGCGAGGACACACCGGCTGACCCTAGGTGCAACATCGATTCAAATAGGGTCTATGATAACTAATATCATATACAAATACAAAATATGATAATATACATATACATATACATATACAAATACATATACATATACATATACAAATACAAAATATGATAATATATAGGACACTCTATCTATCGATAAAAGACCACAGTAGAATTGTATGCATCATGGCAAGAATTGAAATGCTTTCGAAATCATAGAATTATATCATGGTAGGGCTATGTTTGCCTTTGCCTGTTGATAGCCGAAAGCAGAGCTGTAGGATCCTTGTACCTGACTTGATTACAGTTGGTCAAGTATTTTTCTTCGAGCTTCGACGGTGTTGATCTCTGTCTTCGATCTCGATCTCGATATCGTATTCTACCGGGAAGAACCAAACACCGGAAATTCAGGGAAAAAATCAACACATGGCATCGATGCAATGCTCAAGCAAGTATGATGATATGACAAGTTGAATTGCATTGAAATGTAACCCTAAAGCATGCTCTACAATTAATCGGGGTTCCGAGGGGTGAAAACCCTAACTCAGAGAAACTCCGGAACACATGAGAGGGGTGAATTTGTTCTTCTCATTAAACTTGTCATTTAAGTTGTTGAACAATGCATGATTATAGCTTAGATAGCTAGGTTTCATTTTTCTGAACATTTTGATATATTATTCATATTTTTCTGACTTATAGATTAAAAGTTATTGAATTTTCAATATTCAAAACAATTTCTGAAAATAAATAAGTCTGGAATTATTTAATACACCCAGGCACACCATACCCACAGCAACTGACTGATGGGCCCTGTGCCACATAGGTAGCCACATGAGAAAAGTGGGACAGAGGAGGCCGTTGGGTGTTTTTCACCAGGGCAGGGGTTACACACTACCACTGATGGGTGGGATTGGTCCACACGGGCAAGCCACGCTGGCGCCACGCGGGCGTCGCCGGAGGGAACGGCCAGACGGCAGCGCGGGACGGCGACAGAGGCGATGCAAGGCTACAAAACCTAGCTTGTTCGAACCAGGGCACCGGGGCATACCTAATAAGGGTGGCGCCACCTTGAAATGGTCACCGGAGCACCGACGATGACGATGAATGGCGGCGGCAGACGGTGAGCTATGGTGGTAGCAAGCTACAGAGGGACATGGAGGAAGAGGAAGGGTCCCTGCGGACCAGTGGCTCACCGTGATGCCGATGAAGGGATCAGCAAGTTCGGAGGCACGGCGAGGCCGGAGATAGGCGGCGCGGAGCTCCTCTCCAGCGCGGCGGGGACGGGCGGCGGCGGTTCGTGACGCGCGGCTCCACGGGCGCAAGCGGCGACGACAGCGGCAGCCTCGGCGTTCGGGGATCGGGCGGCTCCCTCATTGCACTGCAAGGTTGCGTCAGAGAAGTGAGATGGGGAAGAAGAAGAGGAGGCGAGCCAGTTATAACCAAAGGACCTTTTGTCCCGGTTGGTGGCTACCACCGGTACTAAAGGGTCATACATCCCGGTTTACTCCAATTTTTTCAGCAGACCAAGGGGCGCGCGCAGGGAGTCTATAGTCCTGGTTGGTGGCTCCAACCGGGACATATGGCTCCAACCAGGACATATGACCCTGTTTTCAAATTTTTTCAGGAATTTTCTCTCTGTTCCCGCCTTATTTTTTATTTTGGGGTTTAAATTTGTAATGTTTTTTAAACAATAATTACTTTGGAATTTAGAAAAACTTTAAACATAAAAAGTGTTTGAATTTGAATAACTAATTCAAAACCATTTACTATTTTTAAAAAATAATTAATGTAACCATTTAACATATGAACCATTTAAAATTAAAAATGAATTAACTTATATTTTTTGAATATTAATTTGGAATTTTGAAAAACTTTAAACATAAAAAGTGTTTGAATTTGAATAACTAATTCAAAACCATTTTCTGTTTTTAAAAATAATTAATGTAACCATTTAAACTATGAACCATTGAAAATTAAAAATGAATTAACTTATATTTTTTGAATATTAATTTGGAATTTAGAAAATCTTTAAACATAAAAATTGTCTGGATTTGAATAAATAATTCAAAACCATTTTCTATTTGAAAAAAAATTAATGTAACCATTTAAACTATGAACCATTTAAAATTAAAAATTAATTAACTTATATTTTTGGAATATTTATTTGGAATTTAGAAAAACTTTAAACATAAAAAGTGTTTGAATTTGAATAACTAATTCAAAACCATTTCTGTTTTTAAAAATAATTAATGTAACCATTTAAACTATGAACCAGTTAAAATTAAAAATGAATTAACTTATATTTTTTGAATATTAATTTGGAATTTAGAAAAACTTTAAACATAAAAAGTGTCTGGATTTGAATAAATAATTCAAAACCATTTTCTGTGTTTTAATTTGGATTTGAATTAACTTATATTTTTTATATATTAAGGGGCGGGGAAAAAAGGACGGGAAATAATGGGCGGAAATAAAATTTTATAGGATAGAACTGGAATTAAAGTACATAACGCAACTAACACAAAGTTACATAGAAGAACTGGAAATTAAGATACATGGCCAGATTAAGCCACAATCGGCCGAACTTGTTTTGCAATGTTGGAGTGATTCACCATGCTCCGCCTGTAATACTCGCCATCGTAGTCGCCGTGCCTGCCACGGCCGTCGTCATTTGCCGTCGTCGGGGTCGCCATAGTTGAACCTTGAAGGCTGAGTACGAGTGGGCTGGACTTGAGGGCAGCGCAGGCGGGGGCTAGAGTTGGCGGCCGTGTCATAGGCCATGACGCTCTGGAGAGTCCGACCGCGCCACCACAACCGACGGCCGGCCTCGTTGAAGTTTGGAGGAGGTGGGCCATCCTCCTCGTGCCTGGCGATCACCCTCTCACGCCGATCCACGAAGAAGGATTCCCAGGTCGGGAAATAGTCATCTGGGATTCCTCCGCTGCTCCGGCGTGAGTTCGAAGTAGTAGTGGTTCGTGATGGCCATCCGACGCGCCACACTTAGAGGGACAGGAGGAACCGGCACGCCTCCGGCGCTCAGCATCCAGCCGACGGGGACACAGTAGCCCGGCGGGCAGGGGTAGTTCGACAAAGCGCCTCCGCCTCCCTGGGAGTTAGTGCTACAGTGGAAGTCATGGGAAAGAGTGATGAGGTTGCAGATATGAGTCTAGAGATGTGCAATGACAATGGAGGCCAACCCTACATATATATATATATATATATATATATATATAGTGAGAAACGGCAGGAAGATAACTGAAGGGAAGGACTGGCGGGAAGAACTAGCAGGAAAAACTGGCGGGAAGAAATGGCGGGAGAAATGCCGGGAAAAAATGGCGGGAAGAAAAATGGCGGGAAGAAATGGCGGGAAGAAAAATGGCTCATTTAGAACTTGCATTGGATCTCTGAAAAACCACATATTGCAAGTCTAAAAATGATTTTTTCAAAAAATCACGAGCGATAGATCATGTACCTGTAGTACAAACCGGACCCACTTCCTACCGATTCGGCGGAAATTTGTCCTTTTTACCCGGGATGGACGAAAAGGTTTGAGATGTTCCGGTTGGGAGATAGTCCATGTAAGGTGGTATAGTATTTTACGAAAATGGGACGGTAGCATTCTGAAACGGCATTTTGGTGGTTACTTCACAAAACAACTCGTTTTTTGCGCTCGGAAAATGGAAAAAGGCTTTTCCGTGCGACAAAAAGGAAAACTTACTCTTGCAACATTGTTCTCCATACCAATGTCCACATGCATGCATAATATGGGCACATCATCACAAACTATGCCGTGATTCAGCACATAACATCGGTCATTTGGACCGAAAGTCATGAAACCTCGAAATGATAGGTCATTTTGTGAAGGTTTTTTCGAGACATGATCAATATACCAAGTCTGGTATTTTTCCTTTCCACTATGTCACATAGTATGACACCACGCGAAGGATTTTCATTGTTCGGATTTTTTTGAATTTAGTATGCCCGTTTTGAATTTTCTGAATTTCTAACTATGGTCGAACCGGCGTGCATGAAGATAGGGGACGAGCATCGTTAGAACTTGCATTGAATCTCTGAAGAAACCACATACTGCGAGTCTAAAAATGATTTTTTCAAAAAATCACGGGCGATAGATCATGTACCTGTAGTACAAACCGGACCGACTTACTACCGATTCGGCAGACATTTGTCCTTTTTACCCGGGATGGACGAAAAGGTTTGAGATGTCCCGGTTGGGAGATAGTCCATGTAAGGTGGTCTAGTATTTTAGGAAAATGGGACGGTAGCATTCTGAAACGGCATTTTGGTGGTTACTTCACAAAACAATCCATTTTTTGCGCTCGGAAAATGGAAAAGAGCTTTTCCATGCAACAAAAAGGAAAACTTCCTCCTGCAACATTGTTCTCCATACCAATGTACACATGCATGCATAATATGGGCACAGCATCACAAACTATGCCGTGATTCAGCACATAACATCGGTCATTTGGACCGAAAGCCATGAAATCTCGAACATGATAGGTCATTTTGTGAAGGTTTTTTCGAGACATGATCAATATACCAAGTCTGGTATTTTTTGTTTCAACTATGTCACATAATATGACACCACGCGAAGGATTTTCATTGTTCGGATTTTTTTTGAATTTATTATGCCCGTTTTGAATTTTCTGAATTTCTAACTATGGTCGAACCAGCCTGCATGAAGATAGGGGACGAGCATCGTTAGAACTTGCATTCGATCTCTGAAGAAACCACATATTGCGAGTCTAAAAATGATTTTTTCAAAAAATCACGGGCGATAGATCATGTACCTGTAGTACAAACCGGACCCACTTCCTACCGATTCGGCAGACATTTGTCCTTTTTACCCGGGATGGACGAATAGGTTTGAGATGTCCCGGTTGGGAGATAGTCCATGTAAGGTGGTTATTCTTTTAGGAAAATGGGACGGTAGCATTCTGAAACGGCATTTTGGTGGTTACTTGACAAAACGACCCGTTTTTTGCGCTCGGAAAATGGAAAAGGGCTTTTCCGTGCGACAAAAAGGAAAACTACCTCCTCCAACATTGTTCTCCATACCAATGTACACAAGCATGTATAATATGGGCACAGCATCACAAACTATGCCGTGATTCAGCACATAACATCGGTCAATTGGACCGAAAGCCTTGAAACCTCGAACATGATATGTCAATTTGTGAAGGTTTTTTCGAGACATGATCAATATACCAAGTCTGGTATTTTTCCTTTCAACTATGTCACATAATACGACACCACGCGAAGGATTTTTATTGTTCGGATTTTTTTTGAATTATTATGCCCGTTTTGAATTTTCTGAATTTGTAACTATGGTCGAACCGGCGTGCATGAAGATAGGGAACGAGCATCGTTAGAACTTGCATTGGATCTCTGAAGAAACCACATATTGCGAGCCTAAAAATGATTTTTTTCAAAAAATCACGGGCGATAGATCATGTACATGTAGTACAAACCAGACCCACTTCCTACCGATTCGGTAGACATTTGTCCTTTTTACCCGGGAAGGACGAAAAGGTTTGAGATGTTCCGGTTGGGAGATAGTCCATGTAAGGTGGTCTATTATTTTAGGAAAATGGGACGGTAGCATTCTGAAACGGCATTTTGGTGGTTACTTCACAAAACGACCCTTTTTGCGCTCGGAAAATGGAAAAGGGCTTTCTCCGTGCGACAAAAAGGAAAACTTTCTCCTGCGACATTGTTCTCCATACCAATGTCCACAAGCATGCATAATATGGGCACAGTATCACAAACTATGCCGTGATTCAGCACATAACATCGGTCAATTGGACCGAAAGCCATGAAACCTCGAACATGATATGTCATTTTGTGAAGGTTTTTTCGAGACATGATCAATATACCAAGTCTGGTATTTTCCTTTCAACTATGTCACATAATATGACACCACGCGAAGGATTTTTATTGTTCGGATTTTTTTTGAATTTATTATGCCCGTTTTGAATTTTCTGAATTTCTAACTATGGTCGAACCGGCGTGCATGAAGATAGGGGACGAGCATCGTTAGAACTTGCATTGGATCTCTGAATAAACCACATATTGCGAGTGTAAAAATGATTTTTTCAAAAAATCACGGGCGATAGATCATGTACCTGTAGTACAAACCGGACCCACTTCCTATCGATTCGGCACACATTTGTCCTTTTTACCCGGGAAGGACGAAAAGGTTTGAGATGTTCCGGTTGGGAGATAGTCCATGTAAGGTGGTCTAGTATTTTAGGAAAATGGGACGGTAGCATTCTGAAACGGCATTTTGGTGGTTACTTCACAAAACGACCCTTTTTGCGCTCGGAAAATGGAAAATGGCTTTCTCCGTGCGACAAAAAGGAAAACTTCCTCCTGCAACATTGTTCTCCATACCAATGTCCACAAGCATGCATAATATGGGCACAGCATCACAAATATGCCGTGATTCAGCACATAACATCGGTCAATTGGACCGAAAGCCATGAAACCTCGAACATGATATGTCATTTTGTGAAGGTTTTTTCGAGACATGATCAATATACCAAGTCTGGTATTTTCCTTTCAACTATGTCACATAATATGACACCACGCGAAGGATTTTTATTGTTCGGATTTTTTTTGAATTTATTATGCCCGTTTTGAATTTTCTGAATTTCTAACTATGGTCGAACCGGCGTGCATGAAGATAGGGGGCGAGAATTGTTAAAACCTTGCATTGGATCTCTCAAGAAACCACATATTGCGAGTCTAAAAATGATTTTTTCAAAAAATCACGGGCGATAGATCATGTACCTGTAGTACAAACCGGACCCACTTCCTACCGATTCGGCACACATTTTTCCTTTTTACCCGGGATGGACGAATAGGTTTGAGATGTCCCAGTTGGGAGATAGTCCATGTAAGGTGGTCTATTATTTTAGGAAAATGGGACGGTAGCATTCTGAAACGGCATTTTGGTGGTTACTTCACAAAACGACCCGTTTTTTGCGCTCGGAAAATGGAAAAGGGCTTTTCTGTGCGACAAAAAGGAAAACTTCCTCCTGCAACATTGTTCTCCATACCAATGTACACAAGCATGTATAATATGGGCACAGCATCACAAACTATGCCGTGATTCAGCACATAACATCGGTCAATTGGACCGAAAGCCATGAAACCTCGAACATGATATGTCATTTTGTGAAGGTTTTTTCGAGACATGGTCAATATACCAAGTCTGGTATTTTTCCTTTCAACTATGTCACATAATATGACACCACGCGAAGGATTTTTATTGTTCGGATTTTTTTGAATTTATTATGCCCGTTTTGAATTTTCTGAATTTCTAACTATGGTCGAACCGGCGTGGATGAAGATAGGGGACGAGCATCGTTAGAACTTGCATTGGATCTCTGAAGAAACCACATATTGCGAGTCTAAAAATGATTTTTTTCAAAAAATCACGGGTGATAGATCATGTACCTGTAGTACAAACCAGACCCACTTCCTACCGATTCGGCGGACATTTGTCCTTTTTACCCGGGAAGGACGAAAAGATTTGAGATGTTCCGGTTGGGAGATAGTCCATGTAAGGTGGTCTATTATTTTAGGAAAATGGGATGGTAGCATTCTGAAACGGCATTTTGGTGGTTACTTCACAAAACGACCCTTTTTGCGCTCGGAAAATGGAAAAGGGCTTTCTCCGTGCGACAAAAAGGAAAACTTCCTCCTGCGACATTGTTCTCCATACCAATGTCCACAAGCATGCATAATATGGGCACAGTATCACAAACTATGCCGTGATTCAGCACATAACATCGGTCAATTGGACCGAAAGCCATGAAACCTCGAACATGATATGTCATTTTGTGAAGGTTTTTTCGAGACATGATCAATATACCAAGTCTGGTATTTTCCTTTCAACTATGTCACATAATATGACACCACGCGAAGGATTTTTATTGTTCGGATTTTTTTTTGAATTTATTATGCCCGTTTTGAATTTTCTGAATTTCTAACTATGGTCGAACCGGCGTGCATGAAGATCGGGGACGAGCATCGTTAGAACTTGCATTGGATCTCTGAATAAACCACATATTGCGAGTCTAAAAATGATTTTTTTCAAAAAATCACGGGCGATAGATCATGTACCTGTAGTACAAACCAGACCCACTTCCTATCGATTCGGCACACATTTGTCCTTTTTACCCGGGAAGGAAGAAAAGGTTTGAGATGTTCCGGTTGGGAGATAGTCCATGTAAGGTGGTCTAGTATTTTAGGAAAATGGGACGGTAGCATTCTGAAACGGCATTTTGGTGGTTACTTCACAAAACGACCCTTTTTGCGCTTGGAAATTGGAAAAGGGCTTTCTCCGTGCGATAAAAAGGAAAACTTCCTCCTGCAACATTGTTCTCCATACCAATGTCCACAAGCATGCATAATATGGGCACAACATCACAAATATGCCGTGATTCAGCACATAACATCGGTCAATTGGACCGAAAGCCATGAAACCTCGAACATGATATGTCATTTTGTGAAGGTTTTTTCGAGACATGATCAATATACCAAGTCTGTTATTTTCCTTTCAACTATGTCACATAATATGACACCACGCGAAGGATTTTTATTGTTCGGATTTTTTTTGAATTTATTATGCCCGTTTTGAATTTTCTGAATTTCTAACTATGGTCGAACCGGCGTGCATGAAGATAGGGGGCGAGAATTGTTAAAACCTTGCATTGGATCTCTCAAGAAACCACATATTGCGAGTGTAAAAATGATTTTTTCAAAAAATCACGGGCGATAGATCATGTACCTGTAGTACAAACCGGACCCACTTCCTACCGATTCGGCACACATTTGTCCTTTTTACCCGGGAAGGAAGAAAAGGTTTGAGATGTCCCGGTTGGGAGATAGTCCATGTAAGGTGGTCTAGTATTTTAGGAAAATGGGACGGTAGCATTCTGAAACGGCATTTTGGTGGTTACTTCACAAAACAACCCGTTTTTTGCGCTAGGAAAATGGAAAATGGCTTTTCCGTGCGACAAAAAGGAAAACTTCCTCCTGCAACATTGTTCTCCATACCAGTGTCCACACGCATGCATAATATGGGCACAACATCATAAACTATGTCATGATTCAGCACATAACATCGGTCATTTGGACCGAAAGCCATGAAACCTCGAACATGATAGGTCATTTTGTGAAGGTTTTTTTGAGACATGATCAATATACCAAGTCTGGTATTTTTACTTTAAATTATGTCACATAATATGACACCACGTGAAGGATTTTCATTGTTCGGATTTTCAATATACTAAAGGTTCATCTTTAGTCCCGGTTGGAGGGATTTCGGCAGGCTGGGCCAGGCAACACTAATGATAGGGGTGAGTGTCGACATTATGTCGTGCAGCGTGTACCTTGTTCCGGATGGTGTCACTAACCGGGACTAAAGATGAATCTTTAGTCCCGGTTGGAGACACCAAACGGGATAAAACACGAGTCAGCACTAATAATAGGGGTGAGTGTCGACATTATTTCGTAAGTGTCGACACTATGCCGAGCTGCTTGTACTATAAATAGGCATCCTTGTGAGTCCAGTCCTCCAGCCAGTTTGAGGCATCTCCAAGATGGTTTTGGAGAGCAGGGACACCACTACGGACAGTTTTAGGGAGATGCCGACGGAGCACAGTCCTCCGGCATCTCCGAAAAACTGGTCATAGAGGCACTCCCTAATATGTGAAATTAGTTAGCTCCGAGGCGTATTGATCTAGTTAGAGAAGTTACAAGCTGTAATATGGTTTTCGAGAGCAGGGACACCACTACGGCCAATTTCAGGGAGATGCCGCCGGATCCCCGTCCTCCGGCATCTCCGAGAAACTGGTCATAGAGGCACTCCCTAATATGTGAAATTAGTTAGCTCCAAGGTGTAGTGATCTAGTTAGAGAAGTTACAGGCTACAAGAAGGTTTTCGAGAGCAGGGACACCACTACGACCAGTTTCAGGGAGATGCCGCCGGATCCCAGTCCTCTGGCATCTCCAAGAAACTGGTCATAGAGGCACTCCCTAATATGTGACCACGCGCGTTTGGAGATCAGATCTTAATGGTAAGTACAAATCGGGACAACTTCTTCATAGTCCCGGTCCAGCCACAAAACAGGACTAACACTCAAGACATTTATTAATATTAAAAACTGAGACTACAAAACCGGGACTAAAGGCCCCCTATATATAGTCCCGGTCAAGCCACAAAACGCGAAAGATATCCTTCGGTGATGCCACAAACCGCGAAAGACATGAACTAGAGTTACATAATATGAGCATGAACTTCTTGGCATATGTCCTTCCTTATGATCGCTTCAGACGTAACCATGGAGCATCTTCTTTACTTAACGGAATGCTTGGGTCAGTTTTCACTATGAAGGGCGGAATTTCATCAAACTTATTATAATCTTTTGACATATCTGTCTTGTCCTTGATTCCCACGATGTTTCTTTTCCCTAAAAGAACTATGTGACGCTTTGGCTCATCATATGATGTATTCGTTTGCATATTTTTTCTTTTTTTCGTCTGGAGGACATGTCCTTCACATAGAAAACCTGAGACACATCATTGGCTAGGACGAATGGTTCATCTCTATAACCAAGATTGTTGATATCCACTGTTGTCATTCCATACAACTGGTCTATCTTTACTCCTTCCCCATTCAGGTTGACCCATTTGAAGCGAAACAAAGGGACCTTAAAAGAGACTCCATAGTCTAGTTCCCATATCTCCTCTATGTAACCATAATATGTGTCCTTTTGTCATTTCTTGTCTATTGCATCAAAACGGACACCACTATTTTGGTTGGTGCTCTTTTTATGTTGGGCGATCGTGTAGAAAGTATTCCCATTTATTTCGTACCTTTGGAAATTCAATACAGTAGAAGATGGTGACTCGGCCAACAAGTATAGCTGATCTCCAACAGTGGTGTCATTCAAGAGATGTGTCCGCATCCAACCACCGAAAGACTTCATGTGTTCATCTGTAATCCATGATTCGGGCTTCCCCGGGTTTTTGGAGCGTACAATATTATTGTGTTCCTCGATATACGGAGCTGCCAAGGTGGAATTATGTAGAACTGTGTAGTGTGCTTTAGGGTTTAGTGAAAGAATACCCGTCCCTACATATCATTGCTTTCTTTCCCAGCGTGCCTTTTCCACTTAGTCTTTCCTCATGCCGCGAGTCAGAAACACCAATCGGCTTAAGGTCAGGAATAAAGTCAACACAAAACTCAATTACCTCCTCTGTTCCATATCCCTTGGAGATGCTTCCTTCTGGTCTAGCACGGTTATGAACATATTTATTTAAGACTCCCATGAACCTCTCAAAGGGGAACATATTGTGCAGAAATACCGGACCGAGAATGGCAATCTCTTCCACTAGGTGAACGAGGAGATGCGTCATAATATTGAAGAAGGATGGTGGGAACACCAATTCAAAACTAACAAGACATTGTACCACATCCTTCTGTAACCTTCGTAGAATATCTGGATTCATTACCTTCTGAGATATTGCATTGAGGAATGCACACAACTTCACAATGGGTACTCGAACATTTTCCGGTAGAAGCCCCCTCAATGCAATCGGTTGCAACTGCGTCATAATCACGTGACAGTCATGAGACTTCAGGTTTTGGAACTTTTTCTCTGCCATATTTATTATCCCCTTTATATTAGATAAGAAGCCCGACGGCACCTTGATACTGTAAAGGACTTCAAAAAAGATTTCCTTCTCTGCTTTGGTAAGAGCATAGCTGGCACGACTTAAGTGACGCCCTTTATCCTTCTTGTTCTGTGTATGCATGTTCTTTGGGTCTTTCATAATTTGTTGGTCCTCCCGTGCTTCTGATGTATCTTTTGTCTTCCCATACACGCCTAGGAATCCTAGCAGGTTCACGCAAAGATTCTTCGTCACGTGCATCACTTCGATTGAAGAGCGGACACGCAGGACTTTCCAATATGGCAGCTCCCAAAATATAGATTTCTTCTTCCAGATGGGTGCGTGTCCTGTAGCGACGTCGTTCGGAACTGATTGACCGCCGGGACCCTTTCCAAAGATTACTTCTATGTCCTTGACCATACCAAATACATCCATCACCAGCAGGGAGTTCAGGCTTCTTCCGGTGATCTGCCTCACCTTTGAAATGCTTGCCTTTATTTCTTATGGGATGATTGGTCGAAAGAAATCATCGATTCGCCAGGTACACAACCTTCTTGCATTTATGCAAATATGTACCTTCAGTCTTATCTAAACAGTGTGTGCATGCCTTATATCCCATGTTTGTCTGTCCTGAAAGCTTACTAAGAGTAGGCCAATCATTGATGGTTACGAATAACAACCCTCGTAGATCATATGGCTCCTTTTTGTTCTCATCCCACGCACGTACACCTGGTTTGCCCCACAATTGTAAGAGTTCTTCAACTAATGGCCTAAGGTACACATCAATGTCGTTGCCCGGTTGCTTCGGGCCTTGGATGAGCACTGACATCATAATGAACTTACGCTTCATGCACAACCAAGGAGGCAGGTTGTAGATACATAGAGTCACGGGCAGTCTTTGTGGATCGCAACTCTGCTCCCCAAAAGGATTCATGCCATCCGTACTTAGACCAAACCATAAGTTCCTTGCGTCACCTGCAAAGTCTGGGAAGTCTCTCTCGATTTTTCTCCAATGTGACCCATCAGCAGGGTGTCTCAACTTCCCGTCTTTCTTACGGTCTTCTTTGTGCCATCGTAACAACCTGGCATGATCTTTGTTTCTGAACATGCGTTTCAACCTTGGTATTATAGGAGCATACCACATAACCTTAGCAGGAACCCTCTTCCGGAGGGGCTCTCCCTCAACATCACCAGGGTCATCTCATCTGATTTTATACCTCAATGCATTGCATACCGGGCATTTATCTAAATTCTCATACTCCTTACTACAGTAGAGGATGTAGTCATTAATGCATGCATGTATCTTTTACACATCTAATCCTAGAGGACAAAGAGTCTTCTTTGCTTCGTAGGTACTCTCGGGAAGTTCGTTATGTTTTGGAAACTTCGGCTTCATTATTTTCTGCATCTTTTCAAATGAGGAGTCAGTTAGACCACACTCTTCCTTCCATCGCAACAATTCCAGTGTGGTACCAAGCTTTGTGCTGCCATCTTCACAATTTGAGTACAATAATTTCTTGTGATCTTCTAACATGACCTCTAACTTCAACTTCTCATTTTCTGTTTCACAGTCTCGCTTTGCATCAGAAATGACCCTACCAAGTTCATCAGCCGGCTCATCTGATGCCCGTTCTTCACCACCTTCCTCTCCATTGTCTTCCATTGCAGTATCACTGTATTCAGGAAACATATGATGATAGTTGTTATCATCATATTCTTCTTCACCATTTTCCATCATAACCCCTCTTTCCCCGTTCTTGGTCTAGCAATTATAGTTGGGCATGAAACCTTTCATAATCAGGTGGCCACGAATGATTTTCGAGGAAGAGTACTCTAAAGGGTTCGCAACATAGAAAACAAAAAATTTCCTACGATGTGAACTATGTACCAAGATCTATCTATTAGATACAAACAACGGGCGGATGTATATCCGTAGAGAACATACCCTTGAAGACCGACAAAGCTTAACTAGTTCAACTCGTGGTTGATGTAGACGATCTCTTGCCGATCTAAAGATCGAGAGGAAGTCCCAGCGCCGCAAATCAGCAGCGCATCCGTGCTCGCACACACGCTCGAGGCACCGAGAAACCTCCGCCTCCTCGCTCCAGCGATGCAGCGGAAGCACAACTCTTTATTGCCGAATAGCCACCGGGAACATGTATCTCGCTAGTCCGAGACCATGGGGGATAAATTCTAGAGGGGAGAGAGATCCTTCACGAGGAGGTGTGTGTGAGAAGTGAGGAGAGGGGTGCCTTTTATAGGAGGAGGGGGGCACCCAAGGGGGTGGCCACCGGCCATGGGGGCTTCCCCCTCCCCTCCTTCATTCATGTGGGTGGACACTCCACTCACAAAAATCCATTCATATCCCTCCACTCAAAATCCCACTCAAACTTGCCATTAAATTTCCACCAAATTTAATACAAACTCTCATTAAATAAAACTCTTTTATTTTATTCAGAATTTTGTCAATTACTTTAATGACAAACAATCACAAATAACCCCTTGCTAGAATTCTATTTCACACGCATAACCACTTTATGCAATTTCACCCGAAAACATGTTTCGGTATCTAGTGAAATAAATTCCTGCACTTGTTCATTCTTTCGGCATGAAACTTTTGCTCCAATTGGATGTCGGTGTCTCTTAAGTGTGTCACCCTACGGTTCGTGAATAATGCGGACATGATCGAGACCCCTCTAGGATCAATAATCAGAAGCGGGATCTGGAGACCCATACTGACTCCCACACATTCAATGATGACTTTCTTGTGATCGTCGGAACATTTTACGCTAGTATCTTAATCCCTTTGTTTCACGATATATTACATGTCCGAGATTCGATCATCGGTATCTCCATACCTAGTTTGATCTCGTTACTGACATGCACTCTTTTCTCGTTCCCGTGATATAACATTCTAGTGATCAAATCACTTGCTTGCAAGCTAATCAATGTGATATCACCGAGAGGGCCCAGAGTATATCTATCCGTCATCGGGATGAACAAATTCCACTCTTAATCCATGGGCCTCAACATAACACTTTGTTAGTTCTGAATCCATCTTTATAATCACCCTGTTACGGTGTGATGTTTGATGTTATCAAGAAACTCTTCCGGTGTTAGTGATTGACATGATCTCATGGTCTAAGGATTAGGATCACTTCGTAAGTTCTTATGGAAATATAAACTCAATGACTTTGATCGTAATGCTATACTTCGGATGAATGTTCATCACACCAATACACTAATGTTGTGATCCCGTTATTAACAACATCCAATGTCCATGATCAGGAAACCTTGATCATCTTGTTAATCAACGAGCTAGTTTATGAGAGAGGCATACCTAGGAACTTTCTGTTTGTTTATTAAACACACATGTATTAACGTTTCCGTATTAACACAATTATAGCATGCAAAATAAACATCTATCATATACTTGGAATACACATAATAAACACTTTATTATTGCCTCTCAGGGCATATTCCCTTCAGTCTCCCACTTGCACTAGAGACAATAATCTAGTTACATAGTGATAAATCTAACACCCATCGAGTTTTGGTGTTGATCATGTTTTGCTCTAGGGAGAGTTTTAGTCAACGGATCTGCTACATTGAGATCCGTGTGTACTTTACAAATCTTTATATCTCCATCCTTGACATGCTCGTGGATGGAGTGAAACCGGCGCTTAATATGCTTGGAATGCTTGTGAGACCTTGGCTCTTTGGCATTGGCAATGGCACCATTGTTGTCACAATAGATCACCATTGGGTCCAACACGCTTGCAACCACACCTAGTTCGGATATGAACTCCTTCATCCAAATTGCTTCCTGAGCCGCTTCTGAAGCAGCAACATATTCGGCCTCCGTTGTTGACCCCGCCACCACAGGTTGTTTGGAACTCCTCCAACTAACCGCTCTGCCATTCATGAGAAATACGTATCCGGATTGATACTTAGAGTCATCCGGATCGGTGTCAATGCTAGCGTCGACATAACACTTAGCGATGAGCTCTTCTTCACCTCCGTATACAAGAAACATATGCTTAGTTCTTCGCAAGTACTTAAGGATATTCTTGACCTCTATCCAGTGTTCCGAACCTGGTTCCGATTGGTACCTACTAGTCAAACTAATAGCATGTGCCACATCCGGTCCTGTACATAGCATGGGTACATTATAGAGCCTACGGCTGAAGCATAGGGGACCTTGTCCATTATCTCTCTTTCTTCCGTCGAAGCCGGACTTTGAGTCTTACTCAATGTCTTGCCTTGTAACATAGGTAAGAACCCCTTCTTACTTCCGTCCATTTTAAACTTCTTTAAAATCTTATGAAGGTATGTACTTTGTGATAGCACTATTAGGCGCCTAGATCTATCTCTATAGATCTTTATGCCTAATATGTATGACGCTTCACCTAGGTCCTTCATTAAAAATTTGCTGTTTAGATAACTTTTAACACTGTTTAAAAGATCTATATCATTTTCGATCATTAATATGTCATCCACATATAATATCAGAAATGCCACATTGCTCCCACTCACTTTCTTGTAAATACAAGCTTCTACATAAGTTTGGACAAATCCAAACTCTTTGATCACCTCATCAAAGCGGAGATTCCAACTTCGTGATGCTTGCTTCAATCCATAGATGGATCGCTGAAGCTTGCACACCTTGTTAGCATCCTTAGGATCGACAAAACCCTATGGTTGTATCATATACAACTCTTCTTCAATATTACCATTGATAAACGCGGTTTTGACATCTATCTGCCATATCTCATAATCGAAATATGCAGCAATTGCTAACATAATCCTAACTGACTTTAGCATCGCTACGGGAGAGAATGTCTCATCATAGTCAACTCCTTGAATTTGTCGAAACACCTTTGCGACAAGTTGAGCTTTATAGACGGTCACATTACCATCAGCATCAGTTTTCCTTTTGAAAATCCATTTGTTCTCCATGGTCTTTAGGTCGTGAGGTAATTCCACCAAGTTCCAAACTTGATTTTCATACATGGATTCCATCTCGGATTTCATGGCTTATAACAATTTGTTGGAATCCGGGCTCATCATCTCTTCTTCATACGTCGCAGGGTCATCATTTTCATCAACCATGAAATTCATGACAGGATTTCCGTACATCTCGGGAGCTGCACGCGTCCTGCTAGACCTGCGCGGTTCGGTAGTACTCTCTTTCGGAGTTTCATGATCATTATCATGAGTTCCCTCTTCAACAGGTGAAGCCAACTCCGGAACAACTTCCGGTGCTGCGCTACTCGCCATACTTTGAAGAGAAGGTTCAATAACCTCTTCGAGTTCTACCTTCCGACTACTCACACCTTTCGCGAGAAATTCTTTCTCTAGAAAGGATCCATTCTTGGCAACAAAAACCTTGCCCTCGGATCTGTGATAGAAGGAATACCCAATAGTTTCCTTAGGGTATCCTATGAAGACACATTTTTCCGCTTTGGGTTCGAGTTTATCGGGTTGAAGTTTCTTCACATAAACATCGCATCCCCAAACTTTAAGAAATAACAGCTTAGGTTTGTTTCCAAACCACAATTCATACGGTGTCTTTTCAATGGATTTAGATGGTGCCCGATTTAAAGTGAATGCAGCAGTTTCTAGTGCATAACCCCAAAATGACAATGGCAAGTCCGTCAGAGACATCATAGATCGAACCATATCTAATAAAGTACGATTACGACGTTCCGACACACCATTTCGCTGCGGTGTTCCGGCAGGCGTGAGTTGTGAAACAATTCCACACTCTTTCATGTGAGTGCTAAACTCGTAACTTAGATACTCACCTCCACGGTCGGACTGTAGAAATTTGATCTTTCTATTACGATGATTTTCCACTTCATTCTGAAATTCCTTGAACTTTTCAAAGGTTTCAGACTTGTGTTTCATCAAGTAGATATAACCGTACCTACTCAAATCATCCGTGGAAGTAACAAAATAACGATATCCACCTCGCGCCGACACACTCATTGGACCACATACATCATAATGTATGATTTCCAATAAATCCGTCGCCCGTTCCATTGAACCGGAAAACAGCGTTCTAGTCATCTTGCCCATAAGGCATGGCTCACATGTATCAAATGATTCAAAATGAAGTGATTCCAAAAGTCTATCTGAATGGAGCTTCTTCATGCGTTTAACACCAATATGACCTAGACGGCAGTGCCACATATATGCGGATATATCATCATTAAGTTTAATCCTTTTAGCATCAACATTATGAATATGTGTAACATTATCATCGAGATCTAATAGAAATAAACCATTCATCATCGGTGCATGACCATAAAAGATTTCATTCATATAAATAGAACAACCATTGTTCTCGGATTTAAATGAACAACCACTTCGCATCAAACACGATCCAGATACAATGTTCATGCTCAGTGCAGGCACCAGATAACAATTATTTAAGTTTATAACTAATCCCGACGGAAAATGGAGAGGCAGCGTTCCGACGGCGATCACATCAACACTTGATCCATTGCCGACACGCATCTTGACCTCACCCCTTGCTAGCGGTCGCTTGTTCCGCAGCCCGTGATTCGAGTTACAAATATTAGGAACTGAACCGGTATCAAATACCCAGGTGCTACTGCAAGCACTAGTCAAGTACACATCAATAACATGTATATCATGTATACCTTTGTTTGCCTTGCCGGCCTTCTTGTCTGCCAAATACTTGGGGCAGTTGCGCTTCCAGTGGCGAGTCCCCTTACAATAGTAGCACTCGGTATCAGACTTAGGTCCAACTCGGGGTTTCTTTTCAGGCATGGCAACCGGCTTGCCGCCATTACTTCCCTTCCATTTTCCCTTCTTGTCTTTCTTGAAACCAGTGTTTCTATTGATTATCAACACTTGATGTTACTTTTTGATATCCACTTCTGCAGTTTTAAGCATTGACAGAAGCTCGGGGAGAGACTTCTTCATGCCTTGCATATTATAGTTCATCACAAAGCTCTTATAGCTAGGTGGCAGAGAATGCAGAACACGATGGATGCCTAAGTCAATGGGAATCGTTATTCCCAAGGACACAAGCTTATCGGCGTAACCCGACATCTTGAGTACATGCTCACTAACGGAGATGTGCTCTTCCATCATGCAGCTAAAGAACTTTTCTGAAGCGTTGTAGATCTCTACAGTAGCATGTGTGTCGAAAATCATTTTTAACTCACCCATTGTATCAAAAGCATTGCCGTTTTCGAAACGCTTTCGAAGTTCCGGCTCTAGCCCATACAATATTCCGCAATGAACTAAGTTGTGGTCCTCCTGACGAGTCTGATAGACATTCTTCTCCTCGTCAGGGGCATCCTCAAAAGGTGGGGGGCCTAGTGGCGCTTCTAGCACGTATTGCTTTTGTGCAGCAGAGAGGAGAATCCTCAAATTCATGGCCCATTCGGTAAAGTTGCTACCGTTCGTTGCAAGTTTCTCTTTCTCCATGAACACATTGAAATTAAAAGTAGGTGGTGCCATCTACAACAGAACTTGTAAAGTTTAGACTAAGTGTATGATAGATTGAGTTCAACTAATCCATATTACGAATGAACTCCCACTCAAAAACGACATCCCTCATGCCTTTTTGGTCATTACATGAACCAAATCCACTATACCAAGTCCGATCATCACGTGAGTCGGTATAGCTTCAAAGGCGAGCATCAAATGGGCATCATATCTACTATATGACTCATACTTAACCTTTCGGTCTGTGTTCCGAGGCCATGTCTGTACATGCTAGGCTCGCCAAGTTAGAACCTTAGTATTTACGTGTGTAACTGTTTTACACCCGAAATATGGTCGTGGATCCAAGAACACCCGATCATCACGTGATGTCTTGGAGCGATGAAACATAATCGGTGCATACTGAAGGAAG
Source organism: Avena longiglumis (assembly GCA_030063025.1). Taxonomy (NCBI): domain Eukaryota; kingdom Viridiplantae; phylum Streptophyta; class Magnoliopsida; order Poales; family Poaceae; genus Avena; species Avena longiglumis. The sequence continues at coordinate 31,783,630 of CP125978.1, forward strand.
AACACATTCTTATCTTGATATTTAAATGAGGGATCATCTTATTATGCTAACAAAGTGCTAAACAAGCAATATAAGATGCTATCAAACATCACATGTTTATTAGTGGAATGATATGGTTCCCGCATATGATCTCTATCATGTGCATCGTGGTATGATGACTATCATACCTATATGTGTAAGTCTAAGGTCTATGGAGATTACACGTTATGTATGTTGTAAGAGTATCATCTCATACTTCTACTTACAACATCACCATATCATAACACTAGCCCAGCAACAATCTAAACTAGACGCCTCTAATTTATCCATTGCAAGTTTTACGTGGCTTAGGGCTTTCGAGATAGAACCGTTCTTACCTATGAACATGAACCACAACAAGGATAACCAAATTGTTGACAACTCGTTGCAAAATAGATATTGACTATAGTAGGAGAGACAGACACCCGCTAGCCACTTATGCAAACTAGTTGCATGTCAAGCGTGGAACAGGTCTCATGTGCGAAGACATGTAAAGTTTGTCCGGGCCGCTTCATCCCACTATGCCACCAATATCAAAAATTACAACTAAGGAGCAACAACATGATCATCATCGCCCACATATACTCATATGTGTACTATCCGTGTAAAGCATCTACGCATAGATCCGGCTCTGATACCACTGTAGGGTTCGCAGCATAGAAAACAAAAAATTTCCTATGATGTGAACTATGTACCAAGATCTATCTATTAGACACAAAAAACGGGCGGATGTATATCCGTAGAGAACATACCCTTGAATACCGACAAAGCTTAATGAGTTCAACTCGTGGTTGATGTAGATGATCTCTTGCCGATCTCAAGATCGAGAGGAAGTCCTAGCGCCGCAAATCAGCAGCGCATCCGTGCTCGCACACACGTTCGAGGCACCGAGCAACCTCCGCCTCCTCGCTCCAGCGATGCAGCGGAAGCACAACTCTTTCTTGCCGAATATCCATCGGGAACATGTATATCGCTAGTCCGAGACCATGGGGTATAAATTCTAGAGGGGGAGAGAGATCCTTCACGAGGAGGTGTGTGTGAGAAGTGAGGAGAGGGGTGCCTTTTATAGGAGGAGGGGGGGCACCCAAGGGGGTGGCCGCCGGCCATGGGGCCTGCCCCCTCCCCTCCTTCATTCATGTGGGCGGACACTCCACTCACAAAAATCCATTCATATCCCTCCACTCAAAATCCCACTCAAACTTGCCATTAAATTTCCACCAAATTTAATGCAAACTCTCATTAAATAAAACTCTTTTATTTTATTCAGAATTTTGTCAATTACTTTAATGACAAACATTCACAAATAACCCCTTGCGAGAATTCTATTTCACATCTATAACCACTTTATGCAATTTCACCCGAAAACCTGTTTCGGTATCTAGTGAAATAAATTCCTGCGCTTGTTCATTCTTTCGGCATGAAACTTTTGCTCCAATTGGATGTCGGTGTCTCTTAAGTGTGTCACCCTATGGTTCGTGAATAATGCGTACATGATCGAGACCCCTCTCGGATCAATAATCAGAAGCGGGATCTAGAGACCCATACTGACTCCCACACATTCAACGATGACTTTCTTGTGATCGTCGGAACCTTTTATGCTAGTATCTTAATCCCTTTGTTTCACGATATATTACATGTACGAGATTCGATCATCGGTATCTCCATACCTAGTTTGATCTCGTTACTGACATGCAATCTTTTCTCGTTCCCGTGATATAACATTCTAGTGATCAAATCACTTGCTTGCAAGCTAATCAATGTGATATCACCGAGAGGGCCCAGAGTATATCTATCCGTCATCGGGATGAACAAATTCCACTCTCGATCCATGGGCCTCAACATAACACTTTGTTAGTTCTGAATCCATCTTTATAATCACCCTGTTACGGTGTGACGTTTGATGTTATCAAGAAACTCTTCTAGTGTTAGTGATTGACATGATCTCATGGTCTAAGGATTAGGATCACTTCGTAAGTTGTTATAGAAATATAAACTCAATGACTTTGATCGTAATGCTATACTTCGGATGAATGTTCATCACACCATTACACTAATGTTGTGATCCCGTTATTAACAACATCCAATGTCCATGATCAGGAAACCTTGATCATCTTGTTAATCAACGAGCTAGTTTATGAGAGAGGCATAACTAGGAACTTTCTGTTTGTTTATTAAACACACATGTATTAACGTTTCCGTATTAACACAATTATAGCATACAAAATAAACATCTATCATATACTTGGAATACACATAATAAACACTTTATTATTGCCTCTCAGGGCATATTCCCTTCATACTCCTTGTTGTTCCGATATTGAACACATGGACAACGTATAAAACCATTCTCTTTGTTTGCCGTAGCCACATCAATAAATTTATCCACGCCTTCCATATATCCGGCTACGCGCCAGTCACCGTACATCCATTCCCGACCGTTCATCTGCATCATATAAGTAAGTTTATCAAAAAACGGGACATCTTAAATAGTGAAATGACCAATTCACATCGACACATGCATTGTATCGATGACAGAGAAAATATAAGATTGCTAACCTCGATTGAGGGAAATAAAGAGGAGAAAGCTCAAGTGCGTCTCGGACACCTTCTATATTTTTGTTCTATGAGAAATTAAACGGGATTATTCACTCAAACATTTCATCAAACACCTTGAATGCGTGCATAGGAAAAAAACTATCACACCCCTCACACCTTCCACCAAGAGAAAAAACAGAGTGGAGGCAGAGGGTTGGGGCGTTGCATTTATAGAGGGCGGGAGCATATGTCCGGTTTGTAACTCAAACCGGGACTAAAGGTGTGTGCCACGCCACGTGGCTAACGCCCAACCTTTAGTCCCGGTTTGTGTTACAAGCCGGGACGTATGCCCCCTTACCAACCGGGATGCATGCCTCCGGGCCCCGTGCCCGCTCGAACCGGGACGCATGCCAGCATTAGTCCCGGTTGGTGGCGCAACCGAGACTAATGCTCTGAGGGGGCGCGAACGGATGGCCTATTTTCTACTAGTGTATGTACTTGCGCAGCAAAAAAACTTGAGGACATGCCAACAATTGGGGATCGGGAATAGACAAACGAAATTAGAGGATAGGAATTTACCATTGAACCGTGATCCTCAAGCTATTATTCCCTAGTGTGTTTATCGTTAGTGAATTTGGCATGTTTTTGTACAACGGAATCTAATTTGCAAGTCTGTATGTTGAGTATGTTATCAGTTTCAATTATGAGTACTAGGAAATTCGTCGTTGCGACACGTCATGCCCGTCAGATGATGTCGTCCTTTGCATGAATAGATACATAATAACCGCAAACCTATCAAACTGATAAATCAAGGATACATAGATGCCGGGGCTAAGAATCCATGTCACTAGTGAAATATAGATGAAATCTGAAGAGAAAACTCTGAGAACACAACGAGAGGGAGAGCATATGAAAATACCTCAACGATGAGTGGTAACTGACAGACATATCTCGGACAAACAATGGACGGTTCCAAAAGTTGCGTCCCATTAGACCCCCGTTTTCTTTTCCGCCCTCAAATAGGCAGTATCCATCTACAGGACCAAAGACAGCACCCAGGTTTGTATGTTCTCTTTCTAAACTATGCCGGCCTTGTTCAGATTGTACACACCCTTACGACTCGATCGGCCTATATATTGTTGAATAAAAGAGCAATTTACCAAGCAAATTATCCATAATAAATGCTATATAAAATATGATTAGAATAATAGGCAATATACTAATCATGTGAAATAGCAAATACATATTAAGGCATATATCCAAACAGACTGCAAGACAAAGGTCTTGAGATGCGATCAGAACAAGATTGAGAAAGAAAACATACACGGCAGCAGCAGAACAAGAACCACCGGTGTTCGTGTTGGCACCGTCGTTAGCCATGTCGACAAGGAAGAGGGTGCTGATGTCAGGGAAGAAGTCCTCGTTAGGGAAGACGTCGACGCAGTCTCTATCCGAGAGGGAGTCCGTGATGAAGCCAGTAGTCACGCCGATAGCGCTCCCCAAAAACCTTATCGCCCTTCTCCCATGCAGGACTTGAAGCAGCAGGGTCTCGGAGGCCTACTGTCTCGGCTCGCGGTGCACGCCACAAGACGGGATGAGGAAGATCTAGGTAGCGCAGTGCTCTGGAACTGGAGGCGCAAAGGATGTGTGGCAGTATGTCTGAGAGGAGGTGTGGCCTGTCTCTCTTATAGGCACAGAGGGGAAGGTAGACAGACTGCGCAGAAGATGAAAGGAATGGACGGAAGATGAAGCGAACAGGAGGCAGCCCACCGGACAGCCTCCACTCAGTTCTTATTCATTTAACTCGTATTAAAAGTCCACTCAAGGCAAAACGTTTCAGCTTCTATACAACTGTTCATATACCATTCATGCGTGGCAAAATAAAGCTTGGCTCGGCGAGATTCCCGCAACCAGCGGAGCGCGCGCGCGTGTCGTGACGAGGCGAGGCGAGGCGAGGAGGAGGAGCACGCGTGTGGAACTCTCTCCTTCTCCTTCTCATTCTTTTTACCAAGTGGTAGGAAAGATCACCTTATAAGCTGGTCCAACTTTCACTCAACTAGAAATGTGGGACTAAACATTTGTCCTAGCTCTTGCCTTGCATGAATGGGCCAAATGGGCCTCTAGGATTTCAGGAATTTATTGACATATAATAAATGGGCTGGGCCTATTTAGGCAAAAATTCCAACAATCCCCCACCAGATCCCAGAGACACATGAAGTTTGCCTTTGGTTTCAAAACATTGTTTATATACCGGTACTGTAGTTGAGACTGTTAAGTTGAACTTCCACCTAGAGCTTTATGTTATACTAGGCTGCAACTTGTACAGTGGACTATGCCTTGAACTGCATGTTTGCTGCGAACCTAGCTTCACAAAAAGTCTTGAACGATACTAGGCTACCATGGGACTTCCCCGCGGGTGGAGCGTATACGTCATACTTCATGACCTTTCATGAGTTTATTAGAGAGCATCCTACTCTCATAGACTGCGACGTTTTAACAGTCAGACTCATATAGGTGTGTTCTTCAAAAGATGTTCCGAGGGACAACATATTTGCTTAGGATAAGCCACTTAGAACACATTAAGATAATAAATCAACCTGCCGTGCAGAATAGGAAAATATTACATCTTTATGGAGTGGTGTTTATTAAAGTAGGGATACTTTTCTCTCAACTAACCAACAACTTGTCTCCCAATTCTAATTCACGGGATCTCCGATCACATAGAGTGGTTTACCACTGTCTAAAGCTCAAATTGTGGGTCTCATACCCATATCCTTCGATACATTTTCTATCACGTTGCGTGATAGACCCTTTGTGAAGGGATCTGCCAAGTTTTTAGATGTTTGGATATAATCCAATGCAATAACTCCAGAGTTTCTCATTTTCCTGACAGATTTCAGTCTCCTCTTCACATGTCTTGATCACTTCAAATTATCCTTAGAACTATTTACCTTGAAAATCATAGTTTGATTATCGCAGTTCATAAGGATTGCGGGTATTGGTTTTTCAACCACAGGCAAGTTCATCAAGAGTTCACGAAGCCACTCTGCTTTAACAGTGGTTGTGTCTAATGCTGTGAGTTCTGCTTCATAGTTGACCTCGTTAAGATGGTCTGCTTGCAAGACTTTCAAGAAACAGCGCCACCAGCAAGTGTGAATACATATCCACTCGTGGCCTTTATCTCGTCAGCATCAGATATCCAATTTGAATCACTATAACTCTCTAGTACCCTCGGATACCCGGTATAGTGTATGCCATAGCTTGCAGTGCCTTTTAGATATCGCATAACTCTCTCAAGAGCATGCCAGTGATCATCTCCTGGATTTGAAACAAATCGACTAAGTTTGATTACAACAAAGGCGATGTCAGGCCTCGTGGCACTAGCTAAATACATAAGCGAGCCAATTATTTGAGAGTATCTCATTTGGTCTCTAGCATTTCCTCGATTCTTTCGAAGCAACACACTAGGATCATACGGTGTAGGAGAAAACTTGAAGTCGCTATACCCGAAACGACTCAAGATCTTTTCCACATATTGGGACTGAAGTAGTGTAATCCCACCATCATCATCTCTCCGTAACTTGATGTTCAGGATGACATCAGATACTCCCAGATCCTTCATCTCAAAGGAACGAGATAAGAAATCTTTGACCTCCTTAATTTCATTAAGGTTGGTTCCGAAAATCAGTATGTCATCAACATACAAACAAAGGATGACTCCCTCACCCCCACCATGGCGATGGTACACACATTTATCTGCTTCATTTACAACAAAGCCTGCAGTAGTTAAAGTTCTTTTGAACTTCTCATGCCATTGCTTAATTAGGGGCTTGTTTTAGGCCATATAAAGACTTCAACAACTTGCACACCTTTCCTTCTTGACCATTTACCACAAAGCCATCTGGCTGATCGATGTAAACTTCCTCATCCAAATCTCCATTAAGGAAAGATGTCTTAACGTCCATTTGATGAACAAGAAGACCATGAGAGGCAACCAATGAGAGTAATACTCGAATGGTGGTCAATCTAGCAACAGGTGAGTAAGTGTCAAAGAAGTCTTCACCTTCCTTTTGAGTATATCCCTTGGCCACAAGCCGTGCCTTGTACTTCTCAATAGTACCATCAGGTCGAAGATTTTTCTTAAACACCCACTTGCACCCTACAGGTTTGCACCCATAAGGGCGATCAGTGATCTCCCATGTTCCATTAGCTAAGATGGAATTCATCTCACTATGGACGGCTTCCTTCCAGTAGTCAGCAGCAGGAGATGCATATGCTTCTGAAATGGAAGTGGGAGTGTCATCCACAAGGTACACAATGAAATCATCACCAAAGGACTTTGCAGTCCTTTGTATCTTGCTCCTTTTAGGAATTTCATTATCATCCTCCTTAGGAATTTCAGAGTGTTCAATTCAAATGGTAGGTTTAGAGAATGTAGTAAATTCCTGATTAGATGAACTAGGTATCTCCGGATTTGATGAGTTAGGTTTATCTTTCATTGGAAAGATATCCTCAAAGAAAGTTGTATCAGTCGACTCCATGATTGTACCGACATGAATGGCAGGCACTTCAGATTTTACTATCAAGAATCTATAACCAATGCTATGAAAAGTATAGCCTAGAAAAACACAATCAATGGTTTTTGGTCCAAGCTTATGCTTCTTGGGGATTGGTACATTAACCTTTGCCAAACAACCCCAAGTACGTAAGTAAGAGAGTTTTGATCTTTTCTTCACCCATTCTTCGAATGGAGTAATTTCTTTGTTCTTTGTGGGAACTCGGTTTAGGACATGACACACAGTCAATAGTGCCTCTCCCCACCATTACTTAGAAAGATCGGATGTGTCTAACATGGCGTTAACCAAATCTGTTAGAGTACGGTTCTTTCTTTCGGCTACTCCATTTGACTGGGGGTGAGTGTAGGGTTTCGTAGCATGGAAAACAAAAAATTTCTACGGCATACAAACAAACAAGCCAAGATCTATCTACTAGATTGTAGCAACGAGTCGATAGAATAACTCACCCTCGAAGATTCCAAAGTGTTTAACGAGAGCGGATTCTCGTGGGTGATGTAGTCGTACTCTTCCCGATCTCAAGATCGCGTAGACGATCCTTCCGGCGCTGCGTTCCGGCAGCGCTCCTGATCGGTCACACGTTGACTCGGCGAAGACCTTCCTCTCCCTTGTTCCAGCGGTGACGGAGGTTGTATCACTCTCCTCGCGATTCGGCGGCCTGTGGCGTGGCAGGAGTAGAGGTGAGATCTCGCAGGGCTTCGCCTTAAGCCAGATTGAGTATGGTGGAGTATGAGAGAGTCCCTCGACGATCTAGGGTTTAGACACGCAGAGGAGGAAGCTTGGCCGGCGGCTAGGGTTGCTAGGTGGCGGCTGCAACTTGACCTAGGGCGGCGGCAGCAGGTGGCGACGCCGGTGGCTTAGGGTTTGGAGGCGGGGATCTTGTGTCTAGAAGGGGAGCACTGCCCCTCCTTTTATAGGTGGAGGGGGCCGGCCAAGGGGAGGGGAGTCCCTTCCCAACTCGGCTTGGTGGTGCGCCGGCGGTGGGGAGGACGGACTCCTCCCCAACTCGGTTTCCTCCTCCTTTTCCACTTCCCAAAAATAGCCGTTTGACTTTCAAACTTGGCGTTTGACTTTTCAAACAAGGATTTGATTTAATCCTCTATTTTTTTCAGCGATGACACTTAGTACATGATGCAATCATACCAAGTTGATATAACACATTCATGTACCCTTCCCCTCAGGAGTGCCGGACATTCCGGAACCTTCTAGAACATTCCCGATGAAAACACCGGAATCATTCTCCAACTCTGAAACGGGACTTTCTTTATATGAATCTTATTCTCCGGACCATTCCGGATCTCCTCGTGATATCCCGAATCCCATTCGAGACTCTGAACAACATTCAGACTCTTTCTCATCATTCCATAACTACTCAAACAACGTCGAATCCTTAAGTGTGTCTCCCTACGGTTCGTGAATTATGCGGACATGATCGAGACACTTCTCCAATCAATAACCAATAGAGGAATCTGGAAATTCATATGGCTCCCACATATTTCTACGATTACTTTGCGATCGAATGAACCACTTACATACGATATCAATTTCCCTTTGTCTCACGATAGTTTACTTATCCTAGGTTATGATCGTCGGTATCTCTGCATACCTAGTTCAACCTCGTTACCGATAAGTACTCTTTTCTCGTTCCCGTGATATGTGATCCCTTGTGAGCCAGTCACATGCTTGCAAGCTAATTGGATGACATTCCACCGAGAGGGCCCAGAGTATATCTATCCGTCATATGGATGGACAAATCCCACTCTTGATCCATGTGTCTCAACCAATACTTTCTGAACACTCAATGCCACCTTTATAGCCACCCAGTTATGGTGTGGTGTTTGATGTCATCAAAACATCCTTCCAGTGATGGTGATAAGCATGATCTCATGATCGAAGGAATTAGGTTACTATGTATCAGAAAGCATATAACAATTGAACTATTAAAATGACTTGATCTTTATGCTACTCTTATCTATAGGAGTATGTCCATCATATCATTCTCCTAACGATATGATCTTGTTGTTAATAACATCTCAATGTTCATGATAGGGAAACCACAATCATTTATTAACCAACAAGCTAGTATTATAAAGATGCTTTACTAGGGACTCTATTTTAGTTTACAAATCACACAAGTATTAATGTTTCCTTGTTAATACTATTATAGCATGAATGTAAAAATTTATCATAAACACAAAGATATAATAATAACTACATTTATTATCGCCTCTAGGGCATATCTCCAACAGTCTCCCAGTTGCACTAGAGTCAACTAATCTAGATTACATGGTAATATACCGAACACCCATGGCAGTTTGGTGCTGGTCATGTTTTGCCCTCGGGAGAGGTTTAGTCAACGGATCCGCCACATTCTGATTTGTGTGTACATTGCAAATCTTTATGTCACCATCTTGAACATGTTCTCGAATAGCGTGAAAACGTAGTTTGATGTGCTTCAGCTTCTTGTGTGACCTTGGTTCTTGCGCATTGGCTATGGCGCCCATGTTATCACAGTAGATAGACATTGGGTCCAGCGCACTTGGAACCACACCAAGCTCTGTAATGAACTCTTTCATCCATATCACTTCTTGTGAAGCCTCCGAAGCAGCCATGTATTCCGATTCAGTTGAAGATCTCGACACAATGCTTTGCTTTGCACTTCTCCAGCTAACTGCTACACCATTCAAAGTAAATACGTATCCAGATTGTGATTTAGAATCATCCGGATCGGTGTTCCAACTAGCATCGGTGTAACCATTAACAACGAGTTGTTCATCACCTCCATAAGAAAGAACCATATTCTTAGTTCTTCTCAAGTACTTAAGGATGTTTTTGACCGCTGTCCAATGATCCACTCCTGGATCACTTTGATATCTGCTAGTCAAACTAACAGCATATGCAATGTCGGGTCTAGTACATAGCATGGCATATATTAGAGATCCTATGGCTGAGGCATAGGGAGTTTTACTCATCCTTTCTCTATCTTCTATCGTTGTCGGACTTTGAGTTTTATTCAACGTTGTATTGGGCAACATGGGCAAGAACCCTTTCTTGTTGTCTTCCATTCCAAACCTCTTTAGAACTTTGTCCAAATATGTACTTTGTGACAATGATATTAGGAGTCTCGATCTATCTCTATAAATCTTTATTCCTAATATGTAAGCTGCTTCGCCAAGATCTTTCATCAAAAAACTATTATTCAAATATTCCTTGACACTATTAAGAAGGTCTACATCATTCCCAATCAACAATATGTCATCTACATATAGTATTAAGAATGCTACAGAGCTCCCACTCACTTTCTTGTAAATACAATCTTCTCCATAAGTTTGTATAAAACCAAAACTTTTGATTACCTTATCAAAACGTTGATTCCAACTTCGGGATGCTTGCTTCAATCCATAGATGGACCGTTGAAGTTTGCATACCTTGTTAGCATCTTTAGGATCGACAAAACCTTTGGGTTGCATCATATACAACTCTTCATCAATGTCTCCATTGAGGAATGCTGTTTTGACATCCATCTGCCATATCTCATAATCATAATATGCAGCGATTGCTAACATAATCCTCACAGACTTTAGCTTCGCTACTGGTGAGAAAGTATCATCGTAGTCAACTCCTTGAATTTGTCGAAACCCTTTTGCGACAAGTCGAGCTTTATAGACAGTAACATTACCATCAGCATATGTTTTCTTCTTGAAAATCCATTTGTTCTCGACAGCCTTCCGGCCATTCGGTAAGTCCACCAAAGTCCATACTTGGTTTGTACATGGATCCAATCTCGGATTTCATGGCTTCTTGCCATTTATTGGAATCTGGGCTCATCATCGCTTCCACATATGTCGCAGGGTCATCGGTGTTATCCACCAACATGACACTCATCACGGGATCATACCAATCAGGAGTGGTACGAGTTCTCGTTGACCTACGTGGCTCTGTAGCAACTACAACCGATGTTTCATGATCATCATCATTAGATTCCTCTCTTACTGGTGCAGGCACCACAGGAACTTCTTCCGGTGCTGCGCTACTCGCAAGTTCGAGAGAAGGTTCGACAACCTCGTCGAGTTCTACTTTCCTTCCAGTCACTTCTTTCAAGAGAAATTCCTTCTCTAGAAAGGATCCATTCTTGGCAACGAAGATTTTGCCTTCGGATCTATGATAGAAGGTATACCCAATAGTTTCCTTTGGGTATCCTATGAAGACGCATTTTTCCGCTTTGGGTTCAAGCTTGTCCGGCTGTAACTTCTTTACATAGGCTTCGCAACCCCAAACTTTTAGGAACGACAATTTAGGTTTCTTCCCAAACGATAATTCATACGGTGTCGTTTCAACGGATTTAGATGGTGCCCTATTTAAAGTGAATGCGGATGTTTCTAATGCATAATCCCAAAATGATAGCGGTGAATCTGTAAGTGACATCATAGAATGAACCATATCTAAGAGAGTTCGATTACGACGTTCGGACACACCATTACGCTGTGGTGTTCCTGGCGGTGTGAATTGTGAAAGTATTCCACATTTCTTCAAATTCTCGCCAAACTCGTAACTTAGATATTCACCTCCACGATTAGAACGTAGAAATTTAATCTTCTTGTTACGTTGATTCTCAACCTCACTTTGAAATTCCTTAAACTTCTCGAAAGTTTCGGACTTATGTTTCATGAAATAGATATACCCATATCTACTCAAGTCATCCATGAAGGTAAGAACATAACGATAACCACCGCGCGATGCTACACTCATTGGACCACACACATCGGTATGTATGATTTCCAATAAGTCCGTAGCTCGCTCCATCATACCAGAAAATGGAGTCTTAGTCATTTTACCCATCAGACATGCTTCGCATATTTCAAGTGATTCAAGAAGTCCATCAGAATGGAGTTTCTTCATACGCTTCACTCCAATGTGACCAAGACGACAATGCCACATATAGGTCGAGTTATCGCTCGATTTCAAACGTTTAGCCTCAATGTTATTAATATGTGTATTTCCACTATCGAGATTCAACAAGAATAGACCATCTTTCATAGGTGCATGTGCATAAAACATATTACTCATATAAATCGAACAACCATTATTCTCGGACTTAAACAAGTAACCGTCTCGCAATAAACAAGATCCTGATATAATGTTCATGCTTAACGCATGCACCAAATAAAAATTATTTAAGTATAAAACTAATCCCGATGGTAGATGAAGGGGTAGCGTGCCGACCGCGATCACATCAACCTTTGATCCGTTTCCCACGCACATCGTCACCTCGTTCTTCGCTAGCTTCCGTTTATTCTACAACACCTGCTTTGAGTTACAAATATGAGCAACCGAACCAGTATCAAATACCCAGGCACTACTACGAGTACTAGTGAGATACACATCAATAACATGTATATCAGATATACCTTTCTTCTTGATGTTGCCGTTCTTCAAATCCGCCAAGTACTTTGGGCAATTCCGCTTCTAGTGACCTTCTCCCTTGTAGTAAAAGCACTCAGTATCAGGCTTAGGTCCAGCCTTGGTCTTCTTCGTTGGCGTGGTAACTTTCTTACCACCCTTCTTGAAGTGTCCCTTCTGCTTAGACTTGCCTTTCTTGAATTTGGTGGTCTTATTGACCAACAACACTTGGTGCTCTTTCTTGATCTCCACTTCTGCAGATTTCAACATGGCAAAGAGTTCTGGCAACGTCTTGTTCATGTTTTGCATGTTGTAATTCATCACAAAGTTTTTGTAACTTGGTGGTAGTGATTGGAGGACGCGGTAAATCCCCAAAGCATTAGGAATCACTATACCCAAGCTTTGAAGTTTGTTTGCGTGCCCAGACATTTTAAGCACATGCTCACTGACGGAGCTGCCCTCTTCCATCTTGTAGTTAAAGAACTTTTCAGAAGCCTCATAGCTTTCAATTGCCGCATGAGTCTCAAAGATCAATTTGAGATCCTCGACAATATCATATGGGTCTGAATTCTCAAACCTTTTCTGAAGCTCCGATTCTAAACCATACAAGATAGCACACTGAACTGTGGAGTACTGAGTCTTCCGAGTGAGGTAAACGTTCTTTACTTCATCGGCAGCATCAGCTGCAGGTGGGTCACCTAGCGGTGCATCCAGCACATAGGTCAAATTACCAGCTATGAGGACAATCCTCAAATTGCGGAACCAATCCGTGAAGTTGCTTCCATTGTTTTTCAACTTTTCTTTCTCTAGGAACGCATTAAAATTGATGGTAGGGGCTACCATTGATCTACAACATATTTTCAATAGTTTAGACTAAGTTTATGGCAAATTGAGTTCAAATTAATAATAAAATTAATCTAGGTGAACTCCCACTCAAAACAATATCCCTCACATTGTTTTAGTGATCACACGAACCAAATCCACCACATCAACACCGCTCATCACGAGAGTTGTTTCAATGGCGAACAATCGACATGTTCATCATATCTACTATATGATTCATGCTTTACCTTTCAGTGATCCGTGTTCCGAGACCATGTCTGTACATGCTAGGCTCGTCAAGATCAAACCTTAGTTTCCGCATGAGCAAATCTGGCTTGCTCACGTTGTATACACTTGCGGAATCTAACACACCCGATCATCACGTGGTGCTTCGAAACAACAAGCTTTAGCAACGGTGCTAACTAAGGGTGAACACTTTTATGACTTGAAATTCATGTGCATGAGGGATCATCTTATAATGCTACCGTCATCTACTAAGCAATACAAGATGCATAAAGGATTAACATCACATGCAATTCATAATATGTGATATGATATGGCCTTTCTTCTTTGTGCTTCCGATCTCCATCTTCTAGCACAAACATGATCTCCATCATCACCGGCATTGCATCAAGGTCAATGACGCTTCTCCATGGTTGTCGTCCACCGGCTTCAACTATTACAACTACTTTGAATAGACATGCGGGTCTTAACATAAATTAAAGAAAACCATATGGCTCCTGCCAGTTGCCAACTTACAATAAGGAACATTGCATACATCAAATATAATCACAATCATGGCCATATCACATCACAGCACACCCCTGCAAAACAAAGTTAGACGCCTCTACTTTCTTTGCATATTTTACATGGTTTGGGGCTTTCAATAAGTGTCGTTCTAACTTACGAACATGAACCACAACATTGATACTAGTATTGTTAATCACCCGTTGTAAATTGGATCTTAACTATGCTAGGAGAAACAGGCACCATAAAGCCACTTATGCAATACAAGTTGCATGTCAAGCGTGGAGCAAGTCTCATGAACGATGTCATGTAAGGTTAGCCCGAGCCGCTTCATCCCAACATCCCGCAAGATGCAAAGTACACAAGAAGCAATCGACAATAAAAGCATCAACGCCCATAATGACCATTGTGTTCTACTCATGCAACAGATCTACATATAGACACGGCTCTGATACCACTGTAGGGTTTCGTAGCATGGAAAACAAAATTTTTCTACCGCATACAAACAAACAAGCCAAGATCTATCTACTAGATTGTAGCAACGAGTCGATAGAATAACTCACCCTCGAAGATTCCAAAGTGTTTAACGAGAGCGGATTCTCGTGGGTGATGTAGTCGTACTCTTCCCGATCTCAAGATCGTGAGACGATCCTTCCGCTGCGTTCGGCACTCCCTGATCGGTCACTGCGTTACTCGGCGAAGACCTTCCTCTCCCTTGTTCCAGCAGGCAGCAGAGGTTGTAGCACTCTCCTCGCGATTCCGGCAGCACAACGGCGTGGTACCGGAAGTAGAGGGGAGATCTCGTAGGGCTTCGCCTTAAGCCGGAGCGAGTATGGTGGAGTATGATAGAGTACCTCGACGATCTAGGGTTTAGACACGCCGAGGAGGAAGCTTGTCTGGCGGCTAGGGTTTCTAGGCGGCGGCGGCAGCTTGACCTAGGGCGGCGGCGGCGGCAGCAGGTGGCGGCGCCGGCGGCTTAGGGTTTGGAGGCGGGGATCTTGTGTGTCTAGGAGGGGAGCCCTGCCCCTCCTTTTATAGTTGGAGGGGGCCGGCCAAGGGGAGGGGAGTCCCTCCCCAACTCGGCTTGGTGGTGCGCCGGCGGTGGGGAGGAGGGACTCCTCCCCAACTCGGTTTCGTCCTCCTTTTCCACTTCCCAAAAATAGCCGTTTGACTTTCAAACTTGGCGTTTGACTTTTCAAACAAGGATTTGATTTAATCCTCTATTTTGTTCAGAGATGACACTTAGTACATGATGCAATCATACCAACTTGATATAAAACATTCATGTACCCTTCCCTCGAGTCTTGGGACATTAGGAACCTTCTAGAACATTCCTGATGAAAACACCGGAATCATTCTCCAACTCCGAAACGGGACTTTCCTTATATGAATCTTATACTCCGGACCATTCCGGATCTCCTCGTGATATCCCGAATCCCATTTGAGACTCCGAACAACATTCAGACTCTTTCTCATCATTCCATAACTACTCAAACAACGTCGAATACTTAAGTGTGTCTCCCAACGGTTCGTGAATTATGCGGACATGATCGAGACACTTCTCCGATCAATAACCAATAGAGGAATCTGGAAATTCATATGGCTCCCACATATTTCTACGATTACTTTGCGATCGAATGAACCACTTACATACGGTATCAATTTCCCTTTGTCTCACATAGTTTACTTATCCGAGGTTATGATCGTCGGTATCTCTGCATACCTAGTTCAACCTCGTTACCGATAAGTACTCTTTTCTCGTTCCCGTGATATGTGATCCCTTGTGAGCCAGTCACATGCTTGCAAGCTAATTAGATGACATTTCACCGAGAGGGCCCAGAGTATATCTATCCGTCATGTGGATGGACAAATCCCACTCTTAATCCATGTGTTTCAACCAATACTTTCCGAACACTCAATGCCACCTTTATAGCCACCCAGTTATGGTGTGGTGTTTGATGTCATCAAAGAATCCATCCGTCGAAGGTGATATGCATGATCTCATGGTCGAAGGAATTCGATTACTATGTATCAGAAAGCATATAGCAATTGAACTATTAAAATGACTTGATCTTTATGCTACACTTATCTATAGGAGTATGTCCACCACATCATTCTCCTAATGATATGATCTTGTTGTTAATAACATCTCAATGTTCATGATAGGGAAACCACAATCATCTATTAACCAACAAGCTAGTATTATAAAGAGGCTTTACTAGGGACTCTTATTTAGTCTACAAATCACACAAGTATTAATGTTTCCTTGTTAATACTTTTATATCATGAATGTAAACATTTATCATAAACACAAAGATATAATAATAACTACATTTATTATTGCCTCTAGGGCATATCTCCAACAGTGAGTAGGAAGGCGTCCTCTCATGAATTATGCCATGTTCCGCACAAAAGGAATCAAACTCGTTGGAAAAGTACTCTCCACCACGATCAGAACTAAGCCTCTTAATCTTTCGATCAAGTTGATTTTCTGCCTCAGCTTTATAGATTTTGAAGAAACTCAAAGCCTCATCTTTTGATTTCAGAAGATACACATGACAATATCTCGTAGAGTCATCGATCAAAGTCATGAAATATTTCTTTCCACCTTTTGTCAACACACCATTCATCTCACAAAGATCAGAATGTATGAGCTCTAGTGGTGTTAAATTTCTCACTTCTGCAGTCGTATGTGACTTGCGAGGTTGTTTAGCTTGCACGTAGACTTGACACTTAGATCCCTTAACGGTTGTGAAATCAGGGATTAAATTCATTTTGGCTAGCAGCGTCATACAACCAAAATTAATATGACAAAGACGAGAGTGCCAAAAATTTGATTCAAAATTTGTGTAAACAGAATTAACAACTTTATTATAAATGTCTGACAGAGATAAGCAGAACAAGCCTCCGCACTCATAGCCTTTACCAATAAAGGTTCCATACTTCGAAATTACAAATTTATTGGACTCGAATACAATCTTGTAGCCATCTCGGCACAGAAGAGATCCGCTAACAAGATTTTTATTTATTGAGGGAACATGATGCACGTTCTTCAGGCGCACGGTCTTTTCCGAAGTGAACTTCAGATCGACCGTACTGTTGGAGATATGCCCTAGAGGCAATAATAAATGTAGTTATTATTATATCTTTGTGTTTATGATAAATGTTTGCATTCATGCTATAATAGTATTAACAAGGAAACATTGATACTTGTGTGATTTGTAAACTTAATTTGAAGTCCCTAGTATAGCCTCTATACTTCACTAGCTTGTTGGTTGATTAATGATTGTGGTTTCCCTATCATGAACATTGAGATGTTATCAACAACAAGATCATATCGTTAGGAGAATGATATGGTGGACATACTCCTATAGATAAGCGTAGCATAAAGATCAAGTCATTTCATTAGTTCAATTGCTATATGCTTTCTGATACATAGTAACCTAATTCCTTCGACCATGAGATCATGCATATCACCTTTACCGGATGGATGCTTTGATGACATCAAACACCACACCGTAATGTGGTGGTTATAAAAGTGGCATTGAGTGTTGAAAGTATTGGTTGAAACACATGGATCAAGAGTGGATTTGTCCATCCACATGACGGATAGATATACTGGCCTCTCGGTGGAATGTCATCCAATTAGCTTGCAAGCATGTGACTTGGTCACAAGGGATCACATATCACGGAACGAAAAGAGTACTTATCGGTAACAAGGTTGAACTAGGTATGCGGAGATACCGACGATCATAACCTTGGGTAAGTAACATATCGTCAGACAAAGGGAAATTGGTATCGTATGTAAGTGGTTCATTCGATCAAAGTAATCGTAGAAATATGTGAGCCATATGAATTTCCAGATTCCTCTATTGGTTATTGTTCGGAGAAGTGTCTCGATCATGTCCGCATAATTCACGAACCGTAGGGAGACACACTTAAGGATTCGACGTTGTTTGAGTAGTTATGGTATTATGAGAAAGAGACCGAATGTTGTTCGAGTCTCGGATGGGATCCGGATATCACGAGGTGATCCGGAATGGTCCGAGAATAAGATTCATATAAGGAAAGTCCGTTTGAGTTCGGGAATGATTCCGTGTTTTCATCGGGAATGTTCTAGAAGGTTCGGATTGTCCCAAGACTCGGGAGGGTACATGAATGTGTCATTTCTCATTGAATGATTGCATCATGTACTAAGTGTTATTGCTGTCCCAAATAAAGGATTAAATTGAATCATAAACAGAAAAGTCAAATGTCCAGTTTGAAAGTCAAACTGCCAAAACAAGAAACTGTGGGAAACAAGCAAGAGGAGTTGGAACCAACCTGGAGGAGGAGTAGGACTCCTCCAGGCCGGCGCCAGCCCTAGGCCGAGTTGGGGAGGGACTCCCTCCCTCCCCTGGCGCGCCAAGGAACACCCCTCCCATAAAAGGAGGGGCAGGGCTCCTCCCATAGGACTTTACTTTCTACTCTAGATCTCCGGTTTAGAGCTGTTTTGGTTTAGAGCTTCTAATTGCTTTAGCCAACAGTTTAGAGCCTTCTAATTGGTTTAGAGCCCTCTAATTGGTGTGTCTAATTACTAGGCCACTAATCCTCTCTCATAAGCTCCACCATACTGCACTTGCTTAAGGCGAAGCCTGCGGGATCTCCCTCTACTTAGGTACCACGCCGTTGTCTTTCGGAATCGCGAGGAGAGTGCTACAACCTCCGGCCTGCTGGAACAAGGGAGAGGAAGGTCTTCGTCGAACCGAACGTGTGACCGATCATGAGGCGCTTGAACGTGGCGCTGGAAGGATCGTCTACGATCTTGAGATCGGGAAGAATGCGACTACATCACCCACGAGAATCTGCTCTCGTTAACCACTTTGGAATCTTCGAGGGTGAGTTCCTCTATCGACTCGTTGCTACAATCTAGTAGATAGATCTTGGCTTGTTTGTTTGTATGCGATAGAAAATTTTTGTTTTCCATGCTACGAACCCCTACAGTGGTATCAGAGTCGTGTCTATATGTAGATCTGTTGCACGAGTAGAACACAATGGTCATTGTGGGCGTTGATGCTTTTATTGTAGATTGCTTTTTGTGTACTTTGCATCTTGCGGTATGTTGGGATGAAGCGGCCCGGGCTAACCTTACATGACATCGTTCATGAGACTTGCTCCACGCTTGACATGTAACTTGTATTGCATAAGTGGCTTTGCGGGTGCATGTTTCTCCTAGCATAGTTAAGATCCAATTTACAACGGGTGATCAACAATGCTAGTATCAATGTTGTGGTTCTTGTTAAAAGTTAGAACGACACTTATTGAAAGCCCCAAACCACGTAAAATATGCAAAGAAAGTAGAAGCGTCTAACTTTGTTTTGCGGGGTGTCTGATGATGTGATATGGCCATGATTGTGATTATATTCGATGTATGCAATGTTCCTTATTGTAAGTCGACAACCGGCGAGCCATATGGTTGTCTTTAATTTATGTTAAGACCTGCGTGTCTATTCAAAGTAGTTGTAATAGTTGAAGCGGTGGGCGACAACCATGGAGAAGCGTCATTGACCTTGATGCAATGCGGTGATGATGGAGATCATGTTCGTGCTTGAAGATGGAGATCGAAGGCACGAAGAAAAGGCCATATCATATCACATATATATTGAATTGCATGTGATGTTAATCCTTTATGCATCTTGTATTGCTTAGTAGACGACGGTAGCATTATAAGATGATCCCTCATGCACATCAATTTCAAATCATAAAGTGTTCACCCTTAGTTAGCACCGTTGCTAAAGCTTGTTGTTTCGAAGCACCACGTGATGATCGGGTGTTCTAGATTCGCAAGTGTATACAACGTGAGCAAGCCAGATTTGCTCATGCGAAACTAAGGTTTGATCTTGACGAGCCTAGCATGTACGGACATGGTCTCGAACACGGATTACCGAAAGGTAAAGCATGAATCGTATAGTAGATATGATGAACATGATGATTGTTCGCCATTGAAACTATATCAACTCTCGTGATGATCGGTGTTGATGTAGTGGATTTGGTTCGTGTGATCACTAAAACAATGTGAGGGATATTGTTTTGAGTGGGAGTTCACCTAGTTTAATTTCATTAATTAATTTGAACTCAATTTGTCATAAACTTAGTCTAAACTATTGCAAATATGTTGTAGATCAATGGCAGCCCCTACCATCAATTTTAATGCGTTCCTAGAGAAAGAAAAGTTGAAAAACAATGGAAGCAACTTCATGGATTGGTTCCGCAATTTGAGGATTGTCCTCACGGTGGTAATTTGACCTATGTCTTTGGATGCACCTGGGTGACCCACTGCGGTGATGCTCGATGAAGTAAAGAACGTTTACCTCGCTCGGAAGAATCGTACTCCATAGTTCAGTGTGCTATCTTGTATGGTTTAGAATCGGAGCTTCAGAAAAGGTTTGAAGAGTCAGACCCACATGATATTGTCGAGGATCTCAAATTAATTTTTGAGACTCATGCGGCAATTGAAAGCTATGAGGCTTCTGAAAAGTTCTTTAACTGCAAGATGGAAGAAGGCAGCTCCGTCAGTGAGCATGTGCTTAAGATGTCTGGGCACGCAAACAAACTTCAAAGCTTGGGTATAGTGATTCCTAATGCTTTGGGGATTTACCGTGTCCTACAATCACTACCACCAAGTTACAAGAACTTTGTGATGAACTACAACATGCAGAACATGAACAAGACGTTGCCAGAACTCTTTGCCATGTTAAAATCTGCAGAAGTGGAGATCAAGAAAGAGCACCAAGTGTTGTTGGTCAATAAGACCACCAAATTCAAGAAAGGCAAGTCTAAGCAAAGGACACTTCAAGAAGGGTGGTAAGAAAGCTACCACGCCGAAGAAGACCAAGGCTGGACCTAAGCACAGGCCGAGTGCTTTTCTTGCAAGGAGAAGGTCACTTTGGGCGGAATTGCCCAAAGTACTTGGCGGATCTCAAGAACGGCAACATCAAGAAGAAAGGTATATCGATATACATGTTATTGATGTGTATCTCACTAGTACTCGTAGTAGTGCACAGGTATTTGATCTTGGTTCGGTTGCTCATATTTGTAACTCGAAGCAGTCTTTGCGAATAAACGGAAGCTAGCGAAGAACGAGGTGACGATGCGGCGTGGGAAAGCGGATCAAAGGTTGATGTGATCGCGGTCGGCACGCTACCCCTTCATCTACCATCGGGATTAGTTTTATACTTAAATAATTGTTATTTAGTGCTGCGTTGAGCATGAACATTATCTCGGGATCTTGTTTATTGCAAGACGGTTACTTGTTTAAGTCGAGAATAATGGTTGTTCGATTTATATGAGTAATATGTTTTACGCACATGCACCTTTGATAGATGGTCTATTCTTATTGAATCTCGATAGTGGAAATACACATATCAACAACATTGAGGCTAAACGTTTGAAATCAAGCGATAATTACCTATATGTGGCACTTTCGTCTTGGTCACATCGGAGTGAAACGTATGAAGAAACTCCATTCGATGGACTTCTTGAATCACTTGATTTTGAATCACTTGAAAGATGCGAAGCATGTCGATGGGAAAAATGACTAAGACTCCATTTTACGGTATGATGGAGCGAGCTACGGACTTATTGGAAATCATACATACCGATGTGTGTGGTCCAATGAGTGTAGCATCGTGATGGTTATCGTTATGTTCTTACCTTCACGGATGACTTGAGTAGATATGGGTATATCTATTTCATGAAACATAAGTCGAAACTTTCGAGAAGTTTAAGGAGTTTCAAAGTGAGGTAGAGAATCAACGTAACAAGAAGATTAAATTTCTACGTTACGATCGTGGAGGTGAATATCTAAGTTCTGAGTTTGGCGAGCATTTAAAGAAGTGCGGAATACTTTCACAATTGACACCGCCGGGAACACCACAACAGTAATGGTGTGTCCGAACGTCGTGTCGAACTCTCTTAGATATGGTTCGTTCTATGATGTCACTTACAGTTACCGCTATCATTTTGGGGTTATGCATTAGAAACATTCGTTTTCACTTTAAATAGGGCACCGTCTAAATCCGTTGAAACGACACCGTATGAATTATGGTTTGGGAAGAAACCTAAATTGTCGTTCCTTAAAGTTTGGGGATGCGAAGCCTATGTAAAGAAGTTACAGACGGACAAGCTTGAACCCAAAGCGGAAAAATGCGTCTTCATAGGATACCCGAAGGAAACTATTGGGTATACCTTCTATCATAGATCCGAAGGCAAAACATTCGTTGCCAAGAATGGATCCTTTCTAGAGAAGGAATTTCTCTCGAAGAAGTGATTTGGAAGGAAAGTAGAACTTGACGAGGTTGTTGAACCTTCTCTCGAAATTGCGAGTAGCGCAGCACGGAAGAAGTTCTGTGGTGCGCACCAATAAGGAGGAAGCTAATGATAATGATCATGAAACTTGGTTGAAGTTGCTCTGAGCCTCGGAGGTCAACGAGAACTCGTACCACTCCAGATTGGTATGATCCCGTTATGAGTGTCATGTTGGTAGACAACACCGATGACCCTGAGACATATGAGGAAGCGATGATGATCCCAGATTCCAATAAATGGCAAGAAGCCATGAAATCCGAGATTGGATCCATGTACGAAAACCAAGTATGGACTTTGGTGGACTTACCGGATGGCCGGAAGGATGTCGAGAACAAATGGATCTTCAAGAAGAAAACAGATGTTGATGGTAATGTTACTGTCTATAAAGCTCGACTTGTCGCAAAAGGGTTTCGACAAATTCAAGGGGTTGACTACGATGAGACTTTCTCACCAGTAGCGAAGCTAAAGTCTGTGAGGATTATGTTAGCAATCGCTGCATATTATGATTATGAGATATGGCAGATGGATGTCAAAACAGCGTTCCTCAATGGAGACATTGATGAAGAGTTGTATATGATGCAACCCAAAGGTTTTGTCGATCCTAAAGATGCTAACAAGGTATGCAAACTTCAACGGTCCATCTATGGATTGAAGCAAGCATCCCGAAGTTGGAATCAACGTTTTGATAAGGTAATCAAAAGTTTTGGTTTTATACAAACTTATGGAGAAGCTTGTATTTACAAGAAAGTGAGTGGGAGCTCTGTAGCATTCTTAATACTGTATGTGGATGACATATTGTTAATTGGGAATGATGTAGACCTTCTTAATAGTGTCAAGGAATATTTGAATAATAGTTTTTCAATGAAGGATCTTGGCGACTTACATATTAGGCATAAAGATTTAGAGAGATAGATCGAAACGCCAAATATCATTGTCACAAAGTACATATTTGGACAAAGTTCTAAAGAGATTTGGAATGGAAGAAAGCAAGAAAGGGTTCTTGCCCATGTTGCTAATCGACCTTGAGTAAAACTCAAAGTCCGACATCGGCAGAAGATAGAGAAAGGATGAGTAAGACTCCTATGCCTCAGCCATAGGATCTCTAATGTATGCCATGCTATGTACTAGACCCGACATTGCATATGCCGTTAGTTTAACTAGCGAGATATCAAAGTGATCCGAGTGGATCATTGGACAGATCAAAAACATCCTTAAGTACTTGAGAAGAACTAAGGATATGGTTCTTTCTTATGGAGGTGATGAACACTCGTTGTTAATGGTTACACCGATGCTAGTTGGAACACCGATCCGGATGATTCTAAATCACAATCGGATACGTATTTATTTTGAATGGTGCAGCGATTAGCTGGAGGAGTGCAAAGCAAAGCGTTGTGGCGAGATCTTCAACTGAATCGGAATACATGGTCTTCGGAGGCTTCACAAGAAGCGATATGGATGAAAGAGTTCATTACAGAGCTGGGTGTGGTTCCAAGTGCTGGACCCAATGTCTATCTCTGTGATAACATGGGCGCCATAGCCAATGCGCAAGAACCAAGGTCACACAAGAAGTCAAGCATATCAAGCTGCGTTTTCACGCTATTCGAGAACATATCCGGGATGGGGATATAAAGATTTGCAAAGTACACAGATCTGAATGTGGCGGATCCGTTGACTAAACCTCTCCCGAGGGCAAAACATGACCAACACCAAACTGCCATGGGTGTTCGGTATATTACCATGTAATCTAGATTAGATGACTCTAGTGCAAGTGGGAGACTGTTGGAGATATGCCCTAGAGGCAATAATAAATGTAGTTATTATTATATCTTTGTGTTTATGATAAATGTTTGCATTCATGCTATAATAGTATTAACAAGGAAACATTGATACTTGTGTGATTTGTAAACTTAATTTGAAGTCCCTAGTATAGCCTCTATACTTCACTAGCTTGTTGGTTGATTAATGATTGTGGTTTCCCTATCATGAACATTGAGATGTTATCAACAACAAGATCATATCGTTAGGAGAATGATATGGTGGACATACTCCTATAGATAAGCGTAGCATAAAGATCAAGTCATTTCATTAGTTCAATTGCTATATGCTTTATGATACATAGTAACCTAATTCCTTCGACCATGAGATCATGCATATCACCTTTACCGGATGGATGCTTTGATGACATCAAACACCACACCGTAACTTGGTGGTTATAAAAGTGGCATTGAGTGTTCGGAAAGTATTGGTTGAAACACATGGATCAAGAGTGGGATTTGTCCATCCACATGACGGATAGATATACTCTGGGCCCTCTCGGTGGAATGTCATCCAATTAGCTTGCAAGCATGTGACTTGGTCACAAGGGATCACATATCACGGGAACGAGAAAAGAGTACTTATCAGTAACAAGGTTGAACTAGGTATGCAGAGATACCGACGATCATAACCTTGGGTAAGTAACATATCGTCAGACAAAGGGAAATTGGTATCGTATGTAAGTGGTTCATTCGATCGCAAAGTAATCGTAGAAATATGTGGGAGCCATATGAATTTCCAGATTCCTCTATTGGTTATTGTTCGGAGAAGTGTCTCGATCATGTCCGCATAATTCACGAACCGTAGGGAGACACACTTAAGGATTCGACGTTGTTTGAGTAGTTATGGTATTATGAAAGAGACCGAATGTTGTTCGGAGTCTCGGATGGGATCCGGGATATCACGAGGTGATCCGGAATGGTCCGGAGAATAAGATTCATATAAGGAAAGTCCCGTTTCGGAGTTCGGGAATGATTCCGGTGTTTTCATCGGGAATGTTCTAGAAGGTTCCGGATTGTCCGGCACTCCGGGGGGGGAGGGTACATGAATGTGTCATTGATCATTGAATGATTGCATCATGTACTAAGTGTTATTGCTGTCCCAAATAAAGGATTAAATTGAATCCTAAAACAGAAAAGTCAAATGTCCAGTTTGAAAGTCAAACTGCCAAAACAAGAAACTGTGGGAAACAAGCAAGAGGAGTTGGAACCAACCTGGAGGAGGTAGGACTCCTCCAGGCGGCCAGCCCTAGGCGAGTTGGGAGGACTCCTCCCTCCCTGGCCAAGGAACACCCTCCCATAAAAGGAGGCAGGGCTCCTCCATAGACGCTTTACTTTCTACTCTAGATCTCCGGTTTAGAGCTGTTTTGGTTTAGAGCTTCTAATTGCTTTAGCCAACAGTTTAGAGCCTTCTAATTGGTTTAGAGCCTCTAATTGGTGTGTCTAATTACTAGGCCACTAATCCTCTCTCTCATAAGCTCCACCATACTCACCCGGCTTAAGGCGAAGCCTGCGGGATCTCCCTCTACTTCCGGTACCACGCCCGTTGTCTTTGGGAATCGCGAGAGTGCTACAACCTCATTTTGCTGGAACAAGGGAGAGGAAGGTCTTCGTCGAGTACCGAACGTGTGACCGACTGCGGGAGCGCTGCCGGAACGTGGCGCTGGAAGGATCGTCTACACGATCTTGAGATCGGGAAGAGTACGACTACATCACCCACGAGAATCCGCTCTCGTTAACCACTTTGGAATCTTCGAGGGTGAGTTCCTCTATCGACTCGTTGCTACAATCTAGTAGATAGATCTTGGCTTGTTTGTTTGTATGCGATAGAAAATTTTTGTTTTCCATGCTACGAACCCCTACACGTACCAACACCATGAACAGAAGCATGCGAGTCGTTCCCCATCAGCACGGTTTGAGTCCCTCTGACCTGATATGAAGAAAACATAGAAATATCAGTACATACATGTACATTAGCACCCGTATCAATCCACCAATCCGGAGAATTACATAATGAAAGAACAATAGGTAATATACCATACCCAACATCTTTCATCTCAACGTCCCCCATGACAACATTAGCAGTCTTGCTGCCCTTCCCATGCTAGCGCTTTTCAAAGCGGTTGGGACAAGCAGGAGCCCAATGACCAGGATTACCGCATACATGACAAGCACCTTTCCTCTTATCAGATTTCTTCTTGAAGCTGGTAGACTGTGAGGCCTTGTTCTTTCCATCGAACTTCCCTTTGTCGTCAAACTTGCCTTTGTTCTTGAACTTATGAGGCCGGAAGTTCCTTTTCTGTACTAGATTGGCATTAGAAGCTCCCTCGGTACCTCGAGCACGTGTGTCTTTTGCTCTCACCTTCTCTTCCACATCAAGATTCCCAAGGAGATCTGTCACAGAGAACTCTTGTCTCTTGTGTTTCAGAGAAGTAGCAAAATTCCTCCATGACTGAGGAAGTTTGGCAATAATGCCTCCGGTAACAAACTTGTCCGGTAACACACAAGTCAATTTCTCAAGCTCCCTGGCAAGTGAGTGTATCTCATGAGCCTGCTCCACAATGGGGCGGTCATCAACCATCTTATAGTCATAGAATTGTTTCATGACATACAGTTCACTGCTAGCATCGGAGACTCCAAATTTTCTCTCGAGCGCATCCCACATATCCTTGCCATTGCTAAATGACATATATGAATCGACAATATTGTCGCCAAGAATGCTGATCAAGGCAGCCTTGAAAGTAGTATCAAGTTTTTGGAACGCCTCTTCCTGAGCGGGATTAAGTTCTCCCTCGGGTGCGCCTATATGGCGTTATAGCAGCTCATGGTCTGAAACCAGAGCACTGCTCTCGCACGCCATCGTTTGTAATTGACACCTTCGAACACAGGTGGCTTCATAGAAGCAACAAAGCCACTTGGGGCAAATTGCCTGAAATAAGGTTTTTGGATTGTTGAAAAAAAGAGCAATTTACCAAGCGAATTATTCATAATAAACGCTAGATAAAATATGATTATAATAATAGACAATATACTAATCATGTGAAATAGCAAATACATATTAAGGCATATATCCAAACAGACTGCATGACAAAGATCTTGAGATGCGATCAGAACAAGATTGAGAAAGAAAACATACAAGGCAACAGCAGAAGAGGAACCGACAGAAGCAGCGGGGTCTCGGAGGCCTACTGTCCCGGCTCGCGGTGCACGTCGCAAGATGGCGCGACCTCTCTCTCTTATAGGCACCACGGGAAAACGTTTCAGCTTCTGTACAACTATTCATATACCATTCATGCCTGGCAAAATAAAGCTCGGCTCGGCGAGATTCCCGCAAAACCGCGGAGCGCGTGTCGTGACGAGGCGAGGAGGAGGAGCGCGCGTGTGGAACTTTCACCTTCTCCTTCTCATTCTTTTTACCAAATGGCAGGAGAGCTCACCTTATAAGCTGGTCCAACTTCCACTCAACTAGCAATGTGAGACTAAACATTTGTCCCAGCTCTTGCCTTGCATGAATGGACCAAATGGACGTGGATTTCAGGAATTTATTGATATATAATAAATGGGCTGGACCTAATTAGACAAAAATTCCAACAATATATGGTCTGAAATCGTAGAAACAACAACAGTGGAAAAATTCAAAAAAGCCGTAACCACAAACTATTTTAGACATCCTATACATGGCGGCAGTTGCTTTGCGCTCAAAGCAAAAAACAAATTAGACACGTCTCTAGTCCTTTACCACCTGATCGAACTCACAACCACATATCACCAAGTCCCTTTGAGGACATTCGATAAAAAATTGAAACTACACAACAGAAAAAGACAAAAAATAGAACTGGGGGCACAACACATGGAAGCTCACTTTGACCCAGTGCTTGACGCCTGGGTTGGACTCTCTGGTGACTCTGACACAATCGGTTACCTTTGCTCCTGTGATGTCGTGTCAACTGATCATGACCCCATCAAAAGGCAGCCCCCAGAATGGAAGCTTGGCAAGGAGAAACTGTTCTGTAAGTCAGCACTTGAGGATCACATTGCTGCCAGCCTTGTCTCTATGGGAAGAAGCAATTTCGGCCTTTTGCAGTTCTGCACTATTGGAGATGAAGATTACTCTGAGCATATGCTTAGATTAATGACATTCTCTTTGATGTATATGATAAATATGGAGATCTGTTGACTTCTGGAACTCTGAAGTATAGCGAGAATGGAGAGCTGTGGACTAACGTGTGTACCGAATCACGCCGCCGACATAGATGGTACAAGCTTCCCACCGCAGAAACCATCTTGGATGGTGCCCTACGGGTTCTTGTATCGTTCTGGATGTAATAAGAACTCACTACTAAGGTTTTAGTCCAGTATTTTTTATTTCGAGTGGCATGTGTGCTGCGTTTTGTGGCACCTAATATAAGTTACATTATTTTATTACAGCATTAACTTTATCACGCAGTTTCGTCTCTCATCATAAAACCCGATGAAAACTAATTTTGTTAGTTGATTTCCTAATTTATGAAGGCATGGAGTCAAGTATGTTTTACTTTCTACATCGATGATATGTACTTGTGGAGCGAAAAAAAACTTGAGGACATGGCAACAATTGGGGATCAGGAATAGACAAAAGAAATTTGAGGGATAAGAATTTACCATTGAACCGTGTGATCCTCAAGCTATTATTCCCTTGTGTGTTTATCGTTAGTGATTTTGGTATGTTTTTGTACAATGGAATCTATTTTGCATGTCTGTATGTTGAGTATGTTGTCTCTTTCAATTATGAGTACTAGGAAATTCGTCGTTGTGACACGTCGTGCCCGTCAGATGATGTCGTCCTTCGCATGAATAAATACCTACTAAGCGCAAACCTATCAAATTGATGAATCAAGGATACATAGATGTCGGGGCTAAGAATCCATGTCGGTGGAAATATAGACTAAATCTGAAGAGAAAACTCTGAGAACAGAACGACACTACAGGAGAAGCCGAATACGCCGACGGCCGGGTCCCGTCGGCGTAGGCTCTAAATGCCATCGGCGTAGGTTAGCCCGACGGCTGCCGTCGGCGTATGGCCGTCGGCGTACAGCCCCGTAGGTGTAGCCTCTTTTCCCGTCGGCGTAGCAAAGCCGTCGGCGTATATAGCTAGCCGTCGGCGTAGACCATATGGGGCCCACCTAGATGACTAACGGCCGTTTGGCAAAGCCGACGGCTTTACCGTCGGCCTAGATTTTTTCAATTTTTTTTTTCAATTTTTTTTTCAATTTTTTTTTCAATTTTTTTTATATTATTTAACTTGTTAATCTCACATAGACATTTTTAATTCTAAGTATACTTAGTCTCAAATCAAATTGCATAATTAGCCAAACTTCCCAACCGGTCACCCATCCTAATACTACTACAGCCCCAGCACGATTAACTTCTTCGTTCCTTCCACATGAGCTTCCGACCAAAAAACTAGAACTTGTTGTGAATATTATCATATCAAACCTATTAACCATTACACTATAATGTTAGACATATTTGTTTTTTTACATTCCATACAATTTTTTGAGTAAACAACAATAAATAAGTAATAATAATCTTGAATTCAAATAAAAATAAAATAAATTTTAGTTATTTTGATTTTTTTATTTAAATTTGAATAATTCATATCTACAAATCCGTAAATCACAATTCGACAAATAATATATCAAAATCGATCAGAAAAATGAGAGGAATCCAAATATGACATTCCTATCATCTATTTAATTACATATCATAAATTTTAAAGATTAGACCAACTGAAACTATGTCAAGATTCATAAAACACCCCGTTTTTGGCACTCGAAAAATAAAAAATGGCTTTTTGGTGCGACGAAAAGGAAAACTTTATCCTGTAACATTGTTCACCATCCCATGATACACTTGTGTGCATAATATGGACACATTATCGCAAACTATACCGCGATTATAGCAATAACATTGGTCATTGGACCTGAAATCCAGAAAACCTCGATTGAGATAGGCCATTTTGTGAAGGTTTTTTTTAAGACTCAATGAATATACCAAGTCTGGTATTTTTCCATGGAACTATGTCATATAATATGACACCACGCGAAGGTTTTGCATTGTTTCGATCGTTTTTTAATTTTTTATGCTCATTTCAAACTATCGCCAAACTTCCTAAATCGAGGGGCATGATGATTCTTAGCTCGGGGACGAGTCTCACTAAACTTGCATTAGATCTCTTATGAAATATCATATTGTGAACCTAAAAATGATTTTTACAAAAAATCATGAGCAATATATCATGTACCTGTAGTTCAAATCTAACTCATTTCCTACCGATTCATCAGGAATTTTCTTTTTCACGAGAGGTGAATGGAAAGGTTTGAGATTCCTAGGTTGGGAAATTTTCCATTCAATATGGTCTAGTATTTTTGAAAAATGTGGTATTATCATTTTAAAACTTTCATTTGGTGGTTGCTTCACAAAAACACCCCGTTTTTTGCACTCAGAAAATGAAAAATGGCTTTTCGGTGCGACGAAAAGGAAAACTTTCTCCTGCAACATTGTTCACCATCCCATGATACACATGTGTGCACAATATGGACACATTATCGCAAACTATACCGCGATTATAGCAATAACATTGGTCATTTGACCTGAAATCCAGAAAACCTCGATTGAGATAGGCCATTTTGTGAAGGTTTTTTTAAGACTCAATGAATATACCAAGTCTGGTATTTTTCTATGGAACTATGTCATATAATATGACACCACGCGAAGGTTTTGCATTGTTTCGATCGTTTTTTAATTTTTTATTCCCATTTCAAACTATCGCCAAACTTCCTAAATCGAGGGGCATGATGATTCTTAGCTCGGGGACGAGTCTCACTAAACTTGCATTAGATCTCTTATGAAATAGCATATTGTGAACCTAAAAATGATTTTTACAAAAAATCATGAGCAATATATCATGTACCTGTAGTTCAAATCTAACTCATTTCCTGCCGATTCAGCAGGAATTTGTCTTTTTCACGAGAGGTGAACGGAAAGGTTCGAGATTCCTAGGTTGGGAAATTTTCCATTCAATATGCTCTAGTATTTTTGAAAAATGTGGTATTATCATTTTGAAACTTTCATTTGGTGGTTGCTTCACAAAAACACCCCGTTTTTTGCACTCGGAAAATGAAAAATGGCTTTTTGGTGCGACGAAAAGGAAAACTTTCTCCTGCAACATTGTTCACCATCCCATGATACACATGTGTGCACAATATGGACGCATTATCGCAAACTATACCGCGATTATAGCAATAATATTGGTCATTTGACCTGAAATCCAGAAAACCTCGATTGAGATAGGCCATTTTGTGAACGTTTTTTTAAGACTCAATGAATAGACCAAGTCTGGTATTTTTCTATGGAACTATGTCATATAATATGACACCACGCGAAGGTTTTGCATTGTTTCGATCGTTTTTTAATTTTTTATGCCCATTTCAAATTATCGCCAAACTTCCTAAATCGAGGGGCATGATGATTCTTAGCTTGGGGACGAGTCTCACTAAACTTGCATTAGATCTATGATGAAATAGCATATTGTGAACCTAAAACTGATTTTTAAAAAAAATCATGAGCAATATATCATGTACCTGTAGTTCAAATCTAACTCATTTCCTACCGATTCAACAGGAATTTGTCTTTTTCACGAGAGGTGAACGAAAAGGTTTGAGATTCCTAGGTTGGGAAATTGTCCATTCAATATGGTCTAGTATTTTTGAAAAATGTGGTATTATCATTTTGAAACTTTCATTTAGTGGTTGCTTCACAAAAACACCATGTTTTTGCACTCGGAAAATAAAAAATATGTTATACGAAAGTATTTGTATTTTTTATGTATTTTTTTGAATAAAAATATATAATATTTGAGTTTATATAGATATATCTTATTTTTCTGCAAATTTTGATATATTATATGTATTTTTCTGAATTTAAATGATTTAGTTATGATTTTTCTAAGATTAATGTGGCAAAAAAAATAGCTACGCCGACGGCAAAGCCGTCGGCATAGGTCTGAAACCTGCCGTCGGCGTAGACTTGACGCCATTGCTCTGCCGTTAGCCCAATGGGCTACGCCGACGGTCATGTTTACGCCGACGGCGGCCGTCGGCCTATTTATTCTACGCCGACGGCCAAACTGGGCCGACGGCCCGTCAAGCTACGCCGACGGCCCCGACTTTTTGCCGTCGGCGTATAAAAAGGCCGTCGGCCTATTTAGTTATTCCTGTAGTGCGAGACGAAGAGCATATGGAAATATCTCAACGATGAGTGGTAACTAACAGACATAAAACATAATCAGGTGGGAGGAACCTGTTCGTAAATTGATAATACATACTCCCTCTGTTTCAAAATATAAGATATTTTACCTTTGTGAAGTAAATATATCTAGACTTATTTTAGTGTCTAGATTCACTCCAAACATGAGTAAACCTACATACTAAAATAAGTCTAGAAACATTCTTTTCACAAACCTAAAACATCTTATATTTTGAAACGGAGGAAGTAGTGAATGAGAACCTGCAGCCATACTCGTTTTGCGTATCATTAAACCTGTATCCCCGTTTGCTTTTCCACCCTCAAATAGGCAGTATCGATCTACAGGACCAAAAGACAGCACCCGGAGAAAACGCTTCGCCGCCCCTCCAGGCGACAAGCGTCCCATCCGTCTCTCCCTGACCTCTTTTCCGGCTCTCCCGCCGCCTCCGCCGGCGTGCGCCGCCAGGCTTCGCCCACGCGGGGCCGGCGGCGGCGGGGCTTCCTCTCCCCGACGCGAGGTGGTTCGGGCGGGCTGGCGAGCTTCTTGTCGTGCGGTGCTCGTAGGCGGAAGGCGGTTCCGGTTGCAGGTGGTGGAGGGCGGCGGCGCGCAGGGTCTGGCCTCTGCTCCATGGGGCGGCGCTTCTTGGCGGCGGAGATGACTTGCGAGGGTTGCTGCAGGTTTTGACCGTCCCAGATCTAGGCCCTTTGGGCCCGATCTGGATCTGGATGGGCCAGGCGGTTCATCTGCTGGGTGTTCTTCCTGGAGGGCGGCATGGAGACGACCTGACATGGGTAGTGGTGTTGGAGTTGTGGTGATGCAACATGGCGTCGGAAGCTTTACGAGCCTGTCTTGGGCCCGGCCAGATCGATGGCACCAAATTCGAGGGTAGCGGTGATGGTCTACGTGCTGCAGCGTGGCGGCAAGGACTTTACGAACATGTCCTAGGTCTGGTCGGGCCTGTCCGGCCTGGTTTTTCCCTACTGTCGTGTCCGGCCGGCACCCGCCTTTGGCGGTGGAGGACGTCCTCCTGGTGGCTATGCTGCTGCTATCCCCTGGTGCCAATGGTCTCCTGGTGTGCTCGTGCCGTGTGTCCGGTCGGCTATCGCGCTTGCGGTGGAGGCAGTTCCCTCCAAAGCAGCTGCAACACTGTCGATCCCCAGCCCGGTTGATTCCTTTTTTTGTCCTCTAGGCCTCGTTTCGGTTCACAGTGAGACGACATAGATGGCATCAAGACCATGGTGGTGCATGTCGGTGGGCGGCATCGATAGGGGGGAAGTCTACGACGTGTTTGGGGTAGTGGTTTTTTGGGGGTTGGGAGAAGTCCTTGTCGGTCTTCCGACACCGATGGGGTGACACCTGCGGGTGCCGCCAGTCCTTCTTAAAGGGCGTCGGGTATACCTCTTTCCCACTTACCTCCATGTACAGGGGAATCCCTAGGTCAGTCCGGGCAGCAGCGTCGCCATCGTCGCTTTCCTTCTTGAAGGTGTTGCTTAGTACGCGACGGCCGTAGTTCTAGGTGTGTGGTCGGTCTTCTTCGGAGGGCGGAGGGCGCAGCGGTTGCGAGCCATCTTCATTTAGTCGAGCTGCCGCTTTTGGCATTGCTTTCTCCTTTGTTTCTCTTTCTTTTCGTTTGGGCTTGCTTGTGTTGTGCTGTTTGCCCCCGCAGTGGTCTCAACCTTATATCACCTAGTATCGTGTGATGGCTATATTAATATAGCGGGGTGAAAGCCTAATTCAAAAAAAAAAACAGCACCCAGGTTTGTATGTTCTCTTTCTAAACTATGTCTATATATATATATATAATTCTTTGCAAAATAAAAAATAAAAAAAAATTCTTTGCAAAATAAAAAAATTCCTTTTAGATATATATATATATATATATCCATGGATGATATATACATCCTTAATTTCTTGGCAAACATAGTTATTTGAATTCAACTTTGGACATCAACACCGAGAATCCAAGGTTGAAATACACAAATATAAGAAAAAAAAGGTTGGATATTTGGTTGCTGCCGATGTAGAGCGAACATGCAAACTCTCAGCAAAATAGTTTCTACATGAAACACAGCAGAGGCGCCCGTAAATGTCACGACAGGCTTTGCTTCGGTGTCCCTCCTCTTTGAAACAGAAAATATAAGGACACTTAGGATTGGCCGATAACTCTTCCTGCTGGGGTAAGGGCCAATCCTGGCCATCCTTGTGTTTTCAGTTTCATAACTTAGGGAAAGAGGGAGAGGGGGGTCACCGAATAACGCATCGTCACTATGCTAAGAAAGTGCAACAACAACCGTGTAGACGTCGGTGTGCAGCGTGTAGGGTTGTCCGGTCTCATGAACCCCAAGTCGATCTCGTTTTGGGAGTCTCCTCCCGACAATGCCGGTATAATGCATTATCACCAAACCTACTAGTTTTAGTCCTTGATTGGAATACGGCGATGTTGGATAATATGGTATATTATATATGATGTATTACATAAAATGTTGTGAGCTTGGGCCATAGTGGACCGGCAGTTACTCCTAGTACTGATGAAGAGTTTGAGTACATGTCAAAGGTGCCATATTATAGTTTTGTTGGTTCTTTGATATATGCCATGGTTTGTTGTTGTCATGATTTATCATATGCTATGAGTTTGATAAGTAGATACATGGATAATCCTGGTAAAGAACATTGGAAGGCTGTTCAGTGGGTTTTCAGGTACCTTCTTGGCACTTCCAATGCTTGTTTGAAGTTTGGCAGGACCGGCGAGGGACTCGTTGGCTATGTGGATTCGGATTTTGCTGCCGATTTGGATAAGAGAAGATCCCTCACAGGTTATGTGTTTGATGTTGGTGGTTGTGCTGTTAGCTGGAAGGCTACATTGTAGACTGTTGTTGCACAATCTACTACTAAAGCTGAATACATGGCTATTGTTGAAGCTTGCAAAAAATCTGTTTGGTTGAAAGGTTTGTTTGATGAGATTTGTGGAGATGATTCTTGCATTACTTTGTTTTGTGATAGTCAAAGTGACATATATACCTTACAAAAGATCATATGTTCCATGAGACATGTAAGCACATTGATGTCAAGTACAATTTTTAGATACATTGTTGCTCAAGGTAAACTAAATGTACACAAGATCAGCACTCATAACAATCCTATTGATATGATGACTAAACCTATCCCTGTTGCTAAGTTTGAGCTTTGCTGAAACTTAGTTGGTTTAACCGATTAGCCCAAGTGGCTATTGGCGCCGAAAGTATTTGTTTTGTTTGTTTAGGGATATGACTGATGTTTATGCTACAAGAAAGAATTTGTCTCAAGGTGGAGTTTGTTATATGTTGATCCAAATTCTACAAAGTAAATGCCAACTTCTCACGAGTGGAGCAAGGCCCGTCACCAGTCGTACGGATCGTTGAAGACCTAGGTTTCCACCGCTATATAAACCTCTTATAAGCCACCAGTTAGGATAAGTCGCATCCGAGAAAATACCCGGCATTTGTAAACACTCTCTAATATAGTGAAGTTTCGCTGGCTGGCGCCAGGGTTTTTTTTATCTTTTTTGAGAGGTTTTTCCACATTAAATATGTGTACCCTTGCTGTGCTTTCCTTTTGTTCTTAGTTATTTGCTTGTCGCGGTTATAACAGGATGGGATCAGATTGATGGTTTTGTTGAAGATATGCCCAAGAGGCAATAATAAAGTGGTTATTATCATATCTTCATGCTTATGATAAATGTTTACATGCCATGCTATAATTGTATTAACCGGAAATATTAATACTTGTGTGATTTGTAAACATGTAAGAGTCCTAGTAAAGTATCTTGTTAAACTTACTTGTTGGTTAATATATGATCATGGTTTTCTAATCATGAACATTGAGATGTTATTAACAACAAGGTCATATCATTAGGAGAATGATGTGATGGACATACTCCTATAGTTATGCGTAGCATAAGATCAAATCATTTAATAGTTCACTTGTTGCAAGCTTTCAAATACATAGTAACCTAAATCCTTCGACCATGATATCATGTTAATCACCATCACCGGATGGATGCTTTGATGACATCAAACACCACTTCATAACTGGGTGGTTATAAAGATGGCATTGAGTGTTCGGAAAGTATGTGTTGATGCACATGAATCAAGAGTGGGATTTGTCCATCCATATGATAGATAGATATACTCTGGGCCCTCTCGGTGAAATGTCATCCAATTGGATTGCAAGTATGTGACTGGCTCACAAGGGATCACATATCATAGGAATGAGAAAAGAGTACTTGTGCGTAACGTGGTTGAACTAGGTATGCAGAGATACTGATGATCAAACCTCGGATAAGTAAAGTATCATGAGACAAAGGGAAATTGGTATCGTATAAAAATGGTTCATTCGATCACGAAGTAATCGTAGAAATATGTGGGAGCCATATGAATTTCCAGATTCCTCTATTGGTTATTGATCAGAGAAGAGTCTTGGTCATGTCTGCATAATTCACGAACTGTAGGGAGACACACTTAAGGATTCAATGTTGTTTAGTAGATATGGAATGTGAGTAATAAGACCGAATGTTTTTCGGAGTCTCGGATGAGATCCGGGATATCACGAGTAGATCCGTAATGGTACGGAGAATAAGATTCATATAAGGAAAGTCCAATTCTGGAGTTTGGGAATGGTTTTAGTGTTTTCACCGGAATGTTCTAGAAGGGTCTAGAAGTTCCATCGAACCGGAAGGGGAAGGGTACATGGATGTGTAATGACAAATTGGAATGGTTGCATCATGTCCTAGTTCACTTGGCTGGACACTTGGACGAGAGAAATCAAACACTAATTTGAAAGTCAAGAAGGCAGTTTGAAAAGTCAAATCCCAACATGGTTTTCGAGTTAGGGAGGGTTTCTGAGTTAGGAAGGGTTTCCACGTGGGTTGGGAACACCATTGGACGCCCCCACCTATATAAGGAGGGGTGGGGGCGCACCCCATGGTATCCCCTTGCTCTAGGCGCCCAAGACCCAATCCCTAGGCCGCCGCTGCCCCCCAAGCTGACGGCGCCCTAGATCCTCTCTAAACCGCCGCTACCGTCTAGCCTAAACCCTAGCCGCCGGCTGCCCTCTTCCCTCGGCATCTAAAACCTAGATCTCCGAAGCCCTCTTCTACTCCACCATACTCGCTCCGGCTTAGGCGAAGCCCTGCGGGATCTGCCCTCTACTTCTGACACCACGCCGTCGTGCTGCCGGAATCGCGAGGAGAGAGCTACAACCTCCGTTGCCTGCTGGAACAAGGGACACGGAGGTCTTCTTCGAGTAACATACGTGTGACCGACTGTGGGAGCACTGCCGGAACGTGGAACCGGAAGTATCATCTACGCGATCTTGAGATCGGCTAGTGAACGACTACATCGCCCATGAGAATCTGCTCTCGTTAACCTCTTTGGATCTTCGAGGGTTAGTACTCTATCGACTCGTTGCTACAATCTAGTAGATAGATCTTGGCTTGTGTGTTCACGCGATAGAATTTTTTTCCATGCTACGAACCCCTACAGTGGTATCAGAGCCGTGTATATATGTGGATTTGTTGCACGAGTAGAACACAATGGTCATTATGGGCGGTGGTGCTTTTATTATCAATTGCTTCTTGTGTACTTTGCATCTTGCGGGATGGTGGGATGAAGCGGCCCTGGCTAACCTTACATGACATCGTTCATGAGACTTGATCCATGCTAGACATGCAACCTGTATTGCATAAGTGGTTTTTGCGGGTGTCTGTCTCTCCCATCATAGTGAAGATTCAATTTACAACAGGCACTTGATAGTTCATGCATCAACGTTGTGGTTCTTGTTCATAAGTTAGAACGGTACTTGTGGAAAGCCCCAAACCACGTAAAATACGCAAAAAAATTAGAAGCGTCTAAATTTGTTTTGCAGGGGTGTGCTGTGATATGGCCATGATTGTGGTTATATATGATGTATGAAATGATCCTTATTGTAACTCGACAACCGGCAGGAGCCTTATGGTTGTCTTTTAATTTTGTTAAGACCTACGTGTCTATTATTCAAAGTAGTTGAAATAGTTGATGCTGGTGGACGATAACCATGGGGCGGTTCCATTGACCTTGATGCCACGCCAGTGATGATGGAGATCATGTTCATGCTTGAATATGGAGATCGGAAGCACAAGAAGAAAGGCCATATCATATCACATATTATGAATTTCAGGTGATGTTAATATTTTTATGCATCTTGTATTTATTAGATCATGACGGTAGCATTATAAGATGATCCCTCTCATAAGATATCAAGTTGTAAAGTGTTTATCCTTAGTAGGCACCGTGGCCAAGACTCATTGTTTCGAAGCACCACGTGATGATCGGGTGTGTTAGATTCTGCAAGTGTATACAAAGGGAGCAAGCCAGATTTGCTCATGTAGAAACTAAGGTTACATCTTGACGAGCCTAGCATGTACAGACATGGTCTCAGAACACATAATATCGAAAGGTAAAGCATGAGTCATATAGATGATATGGTGAACATGATGATTGTTCGCCTTTGAAACTACATCATGTCACGTGATGATCGGACTTGGTGTAGTGGATTTGATTCATGTAATCACTAAAACAATGTGAGGGATATTGTTTTGAGTGGGTGTTCAATAGCAATATGATTAAAAGTTGAACACTATTTTTCATAAATTAAATCAAAATGAATTTGCATAGTTATTGTAGTCATTGGCATCCGTTTACCACCTTGCGCTTAGGTATAATTGAGATAATAGAACTATAGAATTTTGGTTAGTTACTTTACGAACTGGTATCGTATTGTTTTGAGTTGTTAATCTAAAGTTTAAAAGTCCTATTGCAAACTTTCAGTAAGTACCGTTACTCTGTTAAGTTTAATAATTAGTATTAAATCAAGAGTAACAATTCCATTGTTAGTATATAAGTATCATATTTTGTCTCCATGATTCTTGACATTCAAAAGATTGTTTTAATATCAAGGTTATCTAGGAGGTAAAAGAATTGTCTTAGAAACCATCATATGTGGAAGATATTGTGATATCTGAAACGATTTTTTGATTACAACATGATAGAGTATAATATGGCAAAGTTTATGTTCTCATATTTGATGAGAATTTGTGAAAGGTTGGATACGCTAGTCATCCTAATCCTCCAAAATGTTTTGGAGAGCAACATTATACTCGCAATTCACCATTATAAGCTAAAGTAACTTGATCATGAATAGTTCCATGATAAGGATGAATATTTGATGTAGGTAAAATCTTTACTACACTAAAAGATTACTGAAGAATGGAATTTGAAAGAACACCAAACATTTTATGATGGTGATCTACTTCAAAGTGCAAGTCCAAATACATTGGTATTTAACTATACACACTTTGGACTATGTGTCATGAGTATGGCTCCACTGTTGATGTTGATAGATTCTGTTGAAAGGATAAATAAATACTGAAAGAGAAATCTAAGAAATATTTGGCAGAAAAGAAAAGACTAGAATTGTTCAGCTTAGGTATATAGATGATATACATGTTATGGCTATATTATTTGCTTGTTAAACAATGTGGTTCTTAAGTATTTGATACTGAATTTGTTGGTGTGAATTATCATACGAAACAACACAATTCATGAATACAATGGCCTAAGTAACTAGCAAAATAATATGTGATGATGTTCATCGAGAACAAATAAAGGTTTGTTGTGTTGCTCGTTAATATCAAAGCTTGCCTTCTAGATTTCTTTTATTAGGTGTTATGAGAACAAAAGGGTTGATCAAATAATTGCCGTAATCCATAAAAGATGGATGATTTAAAATCTCGTTGGAGAAATCACATCCATAAATATAATGCTAAAATGTCAAAAAACAATTGATTGAAAGATCACTTAAGAAGTGGCATTGCCGTTTAAATTATAGTGGAAAGGAAACATGAAGAAACCCCATGCTTGATGGAATTTTGGAGACTTTTGATTTTTGATCAAATGACGCTTGTCAAACTTTCTAGGGATAATTAAAACTCCGTTCGTAGGCCAAAGGGAACGGATGACTAGCTTATTGGAACTTGTACATATTGTTGTGTGAAGTCCATTATGTGTATTCAAGAGCGGTGGATTTCAACTACATATTCTTTCTCCGAAAATTTGATTGAATATATGAATATTTACTTAATGAGGATGAAGTGTGAAACATTTGAAAAGATCAAAGACTTTCAA
Source organism: Avena longiglumis (assembly GCA_030063025.1). NCBI lineage: Eukaryota > Viridiplantae > Streptophyta > Magnoliopsida > Poales > Poaceae > Avena > Avena longiglumis. Next base: position 31,824,371 of record CP125978.1, read on the forward strand.
GATGAAGTGCAAGATCATTGTGACAAGAAAATAAAGAATTTATGATAGGATCATTGATACGTCGGAAACATATCTATAATTTTTTATGCTACATGCTTGTTTAGTATCTACTTTGCTTTGCTTTGTCTACATTTTGAGGTGCTTTTTACATGTTTTCTGGTACTAACCTATTAACAAGTTAACACAGTGCTAGTTGCCTGTTTTATGTTGTTTTTGGTTCCAGAAAAGTTACTAAAGAAATATTCTCGGAATTGTACGGGACAAACGTCAAAGTCAATAACTTTCCGTGGGGAACAAGAAGTCCAGAGGGGAGCCGGAGAGGCGGGCTAGGGCGCCCAGATCCCCCTAGGCGCGGTTGGGCCCTGCCCCGCGCCTAGGAAGGGTGTGGGGCCCTGGCCACCGCCACGGCCTCCCCCTTCGCCTATAATAAGCCCCCGATGCAGAAACCCTAAGTACCCGATCGATCAAATCTACACGAAACCTTCTTTATCCACCGCCACCATTGTCCCTAGATCGGGGGGATCTGAAGCTCTTCCCGGCACCCTGCCGGAGGAGAGATCATCCCGGAGGCCTTCTCTCCGGTATGATGCGTGAGTAGTAACACCTTGGACTATGGGTCCATGTAGTAGCTAGATGGTTGTATCTCCTCCTTGTGCTTTCATGTATAGATATTATGAGCTCCGTTCATGATCAAGATCTAATCTATTTGTAATCATGCATGTTGTGTTTGTGGGGATCCGATGGATATTGAGATTATTATGTTGGATTGATTAATGATTTTGTCTTTATGATTCTATCATGTCTGTGTTGTTTGTGATCTTGCATGCTTTCCATTGTTAGTAGCTATCTTGGCCAAGTAGTTTCTAGTGACTCCAAGAGGGGGTACTTATGCTCGATAGTGGGTTCATGCCTCTAGTTTCCAAGGGAAGGGACAGAAATCTCTTCGGTTGTAGATGTGGTGTTGCTCCTAGGGAGAAAACAACGGTCTCTTGTTCATGGAACATGTGGACTGTTTATCTTACACACTTTGCTTAAAGAAGTTGTCTGTTGCTTGAAACTTAATACTGGAGGGGGTTCGGATGATAACCTGAAGGTGGACTTCTAGTCATAGATGTAGTTGGATGGCTGTAACACCATCGCCTGATAAGGCTGAGTTCATGTGTATAGTGCCAATCCCTGGATCGGTTCACTGGCACACACAGTACAAAATGATACCAAATATAACTGTGCACCATAAATACAACGAATATGATCCAGAATTTACATTATTTATTCAAGTACACGGCGGAAAACGAATACAAGGTAGATCTCCATCCTTCAAATGTGCCACAGGCGAACAATTGTTGAGTGGAGTCTCGCGACCTATGAACGATCACTCAGATACGATATAATCTGTAACATGAAACGTTGCAGCCACGAATGGTCAATACATTTAATGTATGGCAAGTAGGCTAAAGTGGTTAACAATAGATCTATCAACTACATGCTTATTTGGCCAAGTGGAGTTCAGGCTCATTTGCATAAAGCAACAGTTTTATCCTAACATTTGTAACAGAATAGTTTTCCAATACGATAAATAGGACACTCTGGTTCACTCCCAGGTGCTCCTACCCAATTATGTTCACCCTACAAGTTTTAAGTAATTAAGAAATTGGGATGAGTGAGAAATATCATAGCATCAGTATCAGGTCGCTCAAATTGTCCATAACCGGGGACACGGCTAATAGATTAGTTTATACACCCTACAGGGGTTAGTACACTTTATCCATGTGACTTGGCTAGCCCAGCTTGTACCACCACTCTCATATTGGGTGATGATAGGGAGAAGTCCAAGAAGGAACCATTTGGGAAGTAGCTCCCCAAACCCGACACGCACCAGTCCAACCTACACTATTCTACATCTCTGGATACGTGGGTTCGAGTTACCACAACCTACTGAGTCCAACCAACCGCCCATTCTATTATTGGCACATGATTGTACACGTAAGTTACCAAATAAAGAAACCAATCCTTTCTCATTGTCCTGGGCGACATTCCCCACCATAAATCCACACTCGATGACCCAATCAATGCCATTCCGCCCAGGTGGTTCATTAAAATCATGTTGGTTTGTAATTTAACAAAATAAAATCCTTTCAAAAAATAACTTTTCATGGTATGATTCCCTTCCTCGTCTAAATAGCATAGCTAAGCAATCTACCAATACGATGGCTCATAAACAAGGAATACTAGGGAATAATATGGGACATAACATAGCATATACACATCAATTCCTACATATGCAATTCTACAAAAACATCTACAATGCATAGGAAAACGGTAGGACATTTATGACCAAGATAGCACCACTTGCCTTTGTTGTAGATGTAGTCGATTATATAATCCTCACAATCCTCATAGATATAATGGTTACAGTCGTCATAACCACAATACTTGCAATCATAGTAGTTGCAATCACAAACGTTGCATTCCTCGAAATCTATCGAGCAAACAATTGCATACAATCATAAACAATAGCACATAGAGATCAAACAAATGCAACAAATGCATGTATGACAATTTTATAAGTCACAATGGTTGTTACTTTAGTTCTCTAAAAATATTGAAGTATATGATGCATGTAAGAGGCCAATTAATGCAATGGAGTACTTGTTATTAATAATTACTTACCAATATAGTGTTTTTAATAGTTCTGTTGTAACGCCTGTTCTAACTGTCGAATTAAATTTGTTTCTTGGGTTTAGTGGATAGAGGACGTTAATACGAACCAGTAGGCGTTGCAGTCATCCTAATCAGATTTATAGATCTTTTTGTATGACTTAAATAGTGTTTAATGGGTTTTAAATGATTCATATAGTTTCTGTTGCCTAAAAATCAAACTAAAATTATATCTGAAATCTCCATGGAATTTTGATTCCAGGGACATATTATTTGTAATTTTCTGAGCAGCACGCGAATTATTATGATTTTAATACTCTAAATAAGCCATTAATCTATTTTTTAAGTGCTGCGAAACCTTACAGTATTTTCCTGAACCATTTGCATATTGATGATCTACATGGAACCAGCTTTCCATTGGTATACTATTTATATTTTTGTGATATGCAAATAATTTGCTATGAATTTAATGATTTCTAAAGCCATTAAAACTAATTAAATTGCTACGGGGTAAATAGTCCGCAAAAGCTGGATCCAACCAGATATTATTAACCTACATTATAGTAGCTTCAATTTGATATATTGTTCATATTTTTCGGATTTACAGATAATTTCCTATGAATTTATTAACGTAAAAGGCCGTTAAAACTAATTAAATCATTATACTAAGTATGTACTGTAAAGGTTGGATATATTCTAATAAGATGATTCTACGTAAAATTATCTTCAATTTGATATATTATAAACAATTTTTGGACGTGGTATGAATTTCTAATGAATTTTACAAGTTAGATCTATAATGTGCAATTTTAAATTCGAACGGAATCTGACTGGACATGTTGACTTTGCATGCTGACTGGGACTAGATGCTGACCTGATGTTGACGTGGAGAGATCCGGTTGGCTCGTACCCCTTCGCAGAATCGATCTAATCCTGGCCGTTGGGATGCGATCCAGTGGTTAGAATAGAAGATTGACCCGATTTTGGCTCAGAATAGACAAGAAATAGATCTGTGTTAGAGAGACAAATCCGTAGATCAAATTGAAAAACTTAAAACATGAAAGTTGTGGGGAATCATTAGTACTACCTTCCCACCAAAGGAATTTGGATTTGAAAATATGTCAAGTTTGTCGGGATAGAAAGATTTCGACGAGTTCTACAACTTTTGTTTTTTGGCCGAAGGCAAACAACGAAGTCTAGATAAATTAAAAAGCAAAATAAATTTTGGGCATGTGTAGATTCAGGATTTCGAGGAGAGAAACTCGTACAGCTGTGGCTCCACGAGTTTATATGGAGATTTAAAATGGTGTAGAGATAGGTCTTGGAGTAGGGAACAAGTAGAAAGAAACGGATGTCGATATGGAGTTGTAGATAAAAAGTTATAAGAGTTCGAGTAGAGATAGGTTTGACAAAAACTGTTTTGCACACTTTTTAAAGCAACTGAGCTACCTACGTGTGCGCGTGCCTGTGCTCCCGTCGGCTGGCTAGCTGGGCCGCCGGCCCGTTAGTTTTTTATTTATTTATTTGTTTCCCTCATAAACTCCAAATGACATGATTTTTGTTTCTAAAATTTTCTAAAATCGAATAGATCATTATAGGATCAAATTTGTAATATTTTTATTAGTTTGGAAGTAGTGGATTTATAAATTCTTGTATATTTTATTTTATTTATAACTTTATTTGTTTGTATTTATTCCATAACTTTTCATAATAGCTCCAAATGAGCTCAATTTTGTTTCTAAAATTTTGTAATATTAATTGGATCTTTTTAGGCTATAATTTAGCAATAATCGCTGCCTTAGCAATAGTGGGTTTTATAAAGTCAATTTAATTACCTTTAGGAACATTTGGGCAAATCAACTATAGGATTTAGATACCAGGATTTGGATTCAGTTTGTGAGAACTTTGTATGGATGTAATGAAATGCTTATGATTGCTTCATGATTTTAATTTTGAAATCTTGCACACCAATTCTACAATCCATAATCAATCCATGCCCTTTTGCCTATATGGCTACTTAGGTCATAATAAAAGAATATAAGATTTTGAATTCAAGGTTGAGAGGATTTTCTATTCAAAAAGTTTCTTCTCTTTGAGAATTTTCAACATAGTCAAACAATCAATCAAACTTATTTATTTATTTAACATTCCAAAATTAGGAGAATTTTGGGATGTGACAATGGCGGTCTATGTATATTGTTGTATTGCGCAATCGAATCTCATAGGATCTTTCTGACTAGTAATTTCATTTTTATGCCTTGCTCAGTTCCTGTCAATTGCTCTGCTGTAATTTGTTTACCCTTCATGCCATGTTGTTTATCTAAGGAGAGCACCTGTAGTGAACTATGGACCCCGGTCCAATCTTTATCATTGATACATCTTCCACTGTTACTTATTTACTTGCTGCAAACCATTACCTTCCACACCATACGTTTAATCCTTTGTTACAGCAAACCGGTGAGCTTGACAACCTCAATGATTCGTTGGGGCAAAGTCTTGAGTTTGTGTTGTGCAGGTCTCCACGTTGTTTGCAACAACTGTGTGGCGTTTCCTTCCTCCTACTGGTTTGATAACCTCGGTTTCTTACTCAGGGAAAACTTGCTGCTATGCTCCTTCACACCTTGCTCTTGGGGTTCCCAACGAAGCGCTCCTATATCAACTCATCGCTGCATCAATCAGAAAGACAAATATTTGAGTTACAAGTTTAGCATAACACCTAAGATTTGAGGAATCATTCCATGGATTTGCGTTTCCCAAAACACCATATGAGTATGGAATAAGCGAGATATGCAATGAAACGTTGTTTGACATGGTAAGATCAAAGGTGTAATTTATAAAATTGCCATTATATTTTAATGATTAAAAGCTTTAGAGACTACCGCTTTTTCACTAAAAAGAGCTCCGTCATGATCCATTGAAATGAAACCATATAAAGTTATGGTTTCGGATAAAACTCAAGTTGTCCTTTCTTAAACATTGGTATGCTATGCATAAGTAAGATGTTTATAACCAAAGTCGGATGAACATGTCTTTGTATGTTATTTTGAATAACTGTTGAGTATTCCTCCATACCACCGAAGAAAAAAATGCTTGTCGCTTAGAACGTCAAGTTTCTTTGATAAGGAATTTTCCGTGAAAAGTTAAGTGGGAGGACAATAGAAGTTTGATAAGGTTAAACGAACCTTAGATATAGGTGCAAAGTTGCGCAACGCAAAAAAGTGTTTCGGAGGTTGTGGTCACGGAGGTCTAAGTTCCTATTGAACTAAGCAGGTCGGGTAAGCAATCAAATACCAAGTTTGAGGGTTGAATCATTATTTGGCAATAATGAACCGACTACATGCAAATAAGCGATGATGGGACCTGCCTCTGTCAAATGGCTTTAAGCCATAGAATCCGTGATAGTTCCATACACGAGAAATCAAGCTTTGAACTTGAAAGACCCCCTGGAAAGGTGTAAGACCTTAAATTCGTGTTTGGATCTATAATGAAATAGACATGGATATTTCACATCTATGAAATAGTCGACATGTTGGGAAAGAATTCATGTGAGGACCGGAAATTAACCTCCAGACCTCCTGTGCATCTCGTCAATCCGAAGATCAAGCTGACGACACAGCGAAATGAATACCATTACATAACGTTCAAAAAGTAATTATTACAAAGTTTGAATAGCAATATCCACCTAGTATAATGTCTTGTGACATTTATTACAACCAGAAACACATCGAAAATAAAATGCGCAGTGATGATCTCGGGCTTTTCTAGACGGACTGGAAGGCGGTGCACGACGACTAGAGAAAGGATCAGAACCCCTGTGCGAGGAGATGTTGTACGTGCTATGCTCGGACTCCTGGCATATGGGAACGACCGAGCGCTGGTATTAAGCTTCCTGTTGCTGCGATGTTGGGCTGTCTAAGCTGGCTTGATTGGGCCTTTGGGCTAGGTCGATAGTTTGCATCAAGAAAAGGTAAGAAAAATAGAGCTGCAAACCGATACGTACACCCAAAGGAAATAAGAGGAGAGGGGTAGCCAGCACTAGTGCAGAGCCCCCCCCCCTTTAACTTCGGTTGGGAGGGCCCTCTAACAGCGGTTCCCCAACCGCTGTTGAGGGTTCGGTGTTAGAGGGGGGGCCCCTTTAACACCGGTTCTTATACGAACCGATGTTAAAGGGTGGAGCACGTGGGGCTGCCGCAGGCCTCAGGCCCCCCCTTTGACACCGGTTCGTATCTGGAACCGGTGTTAAAGGTTCTTCTGCCGCGGCAGAGATTTAGGTCGTTTTCCTGCCGCGGTAGGAAAACGGCCTAAATCTCGCAGCATCTTCCTCTGCCCGTTCGGGCGTATTTACGGGAGGGGGCGAGGGGAATCGATCGGGGCGGTATACTTATAAATCGTCATCGGTACATACAGTACATGAATAATTAAGCAACTATTATTATACACAAACATCGTCATCGGCACATACATATCGCCGGCACATACATCGTCATCGTTCATTTTGGTGGATATCTAAAGAGTTCTCCGCCAGGCGTGACGACCTCATCAAGTATGAACCCCGCCAATTACTCTTGAATGGCTCGTATGCGTTCAAATGGTAGGAGTTGGTCCCGCATCCGTTCGATCTGAATATATATGAAGAATGGGCCGTCAATATATATATAAGAATAAAACTCAACACAATTGATGGTAATAAAATAATGTTTTGGACTTTGTTTACTTACTCTAAGTTGTTCTAGTGCGGCTTGGCCTGTCGCACATATCGTGTTGCGAATGAATTCGCAAACATAATACCCACATAAGTTATTGCCGTGTCCCTGATGCGCGCACTTTACGAGAATAGAGAGTTCAATCAAAATAATAATCAATAAAGCATGATATAATGGAATTGGAAGCTAGCTAGTATTACTTACATTTTGGTCTACAGATTTTAGTTCTTCTGACCATTCACCCACGGCCCTTCCCGTGAACATTTTCCAAACCCTGTCCGACAAAGCAAATGGATAAAGGAGTAATTAATTACTTATTGTCACGAAAGTTGCCGATCTAGTGCGATAATATGATTGAAATTACCTCTGGAGCATCTCTCTAAAGTCTGCCCATAGCTCTTTTTCTTTTCGTAACGAGTCCATGACAAGGACTTTTCTGAGTCGGTTGAATGACTAGCGAATAAAGTGGAACCTATGCACGCATAACTCATCATCAGTTACACTTAACATCGAGTAAGCGAAGCAGAATGTGTACAAGAGAGAGAGGGTACTCACGAGAAGTTGTAAGGCAATAGTATTTCCCTTTTGGTTTGTTGTCTCGATAAATACTTTAGCAAGTAATCTTCATTTGCCGGGTTTGTCTCTTACCACTTCTTCATGAACTCTATTTGGGTCAACGAACCCAATGTCAAAAGGGCCTCCTTTCATGCATTCCATAACCTTTTTCCTGCATAATAGTATATACATATATGGTGAGCATATATATATACATGCAATTAATGAAGTGAATGAGAAGAGATAAATATTACGAAATAGTACTTGCACACAATAGAGGGCGATGGCAGATTTGTCGAGTTCCTTCCGATTGAATAGAAAATGCAAGTCTTGAATGTTGAAGTCGATCGCGTCGTCTCCGCACAAGAAAATCTGATCTCTTATATGCGCCGTGATCCATTCTTCTTTTCTCGTCTTGCAGAAATGAAGGTACCACTTGTGCAATTTTCGCATCTTTGTTGGTAGATTCTTGAGCTCCTCTTTCTTGACTAGATTATTCCCATACTTCCATGGCTGTATGGGGTTGACATCGCATTTGGGAAAGTTGTCTCCCATGACGTTCAAGTATGCAATGTAAGTCATCCCCATCTCATTGGCCTTTCTTTGTAGCTCTGCCTCGTAATCATCTACGGGAGGCGTCCGTTTGTCAAACATTTGGGCGGGCGCATGATTGGTTTTCCTGCTCTCCGAGCATGGGAACTGTTTTCAGGGTGCCTCACGATCGCTACTTTCAGTCTCCTACGGCGCCTTGCATCCGCCTTCAAAATCTGGCTCGTAGTCCAAGCACAAGTGGGGTTTCAGGTTTCAAAAGATTTTGTAAAACTTCTCCCACCGCCGGATCTATTTTCTCCTTTGGCTCGGCCGTCTAGGTGCAAAGAATTTCTTGACCTGTTCTCCGAGATCCTATTGGTCTCCTCGTCGCTGCGATTCCACGGTAAAACCGGAAATGGCTTGGCGGAAGGCTGCGGGACGTAGTTTTTGAACTCTTTGGCGTCACGGTTTCCTGCGGATTTCTTTGTGGCGATTACCGATGCTCCTCATGGCGTGCTCTTCCGCTTCTGTTGAGGAGATGGCTAAAGCACGGAGATGGTCGACGGGCGAGTTGGCTGCCATAGAGAGATGGCCGACGGTCGGAGATGGTCAGCCGCAGAGATGGCCGACGGGCGGAGATGGCTGCAGAGATGGTGACGGGCGGAGATGGCTGCAGCAGAGATAGCTGAAGTGGCTCGAGGCTGCGCAGAGGCAGCGGGGGTGCAGTGATCTCATCAACGGGTATCGAGGACCCGTCATTTCAAGCGTGGCTGCGTTCTCCGTGGAAGCCACACCGCTTCCTTTTCAGAGTCATGGGCAGCTTCCAATGCAGGCTCTTCGTGCCACTGAGATGGGCCGGTAGCTTGATGGCTCTGTTGTGCATTCACTTGCGTCTGCAGTGCCGCATGTTCTATCTGTGTCATCCGCTCTGTACGCTCTTTTTCTTTTCTGCCGCGCCATCTGTAAGAGTCGCTCCAGTCGGCAAACCCATCCTTCCATGTCATACCCCCTGTGCCTCGTGCATGTCCAGGGTGTTCTTTTTTACCGATGGCGCATGTGAGCTGGTCATTCTCTCTGTCGGGATGGAAGGTCCTGGCGGATGTTTCCTCGGTTTAGGGTTTAGGGTGGTTGGAAAGATACACAATCTTGTTTCTGGGTCCAACCTTGCCCCGATTCCGTAGAACCAAGTCTTTGCACGTAGGTCCCACCCATCTGTCTGGGGTGTGATCCCTCTCTCGCGCAGGGCCCTCTCAACTTCCTCCCACTTAGGCCTCTGAGATATGTAGCCACCTGACCCCGTCCTCTGGTGATATTCCTTCTTCAGGGCATTAAGCGTATTGGTTTCTGACCTCTTTTTAGCTATAGCACTTTTTTATATGTCTCAAATTCGGGCCAGTGAGGTCTTATCTTCGCATAATATGCGTCTTCGAAATCTGGAGTCTCGCGAGCTTTGACAAATTTGTTCAATTTTGTCTTCCGATTCTGGAAAGCCTCAGCCATCTTCTTTAGAGTCCACTCTTTGACCTTTTCTTTATAACGGTTGTTTTCATCCTCCTCTGGCGGAAGGGTGAAATTTACCAACAACGAATTCCAAAGCGTTTCTTTGGATCTGTCATCGACAAAAGGTACCGCCCTTCTTTGGCTTATTCCAATATTCAATTATGATTGGGATTTGGTCCCTAACAAGAACTCGACCGACGATAAATTTGTCTGCGGCCTTCTTGGGCTCCATCGGCCTGCCATCAACACGGATCGCTCGATCGTGAACTTTGCACGATCTTTCAACCGCTGGCTCGCGCCTCGCTTGCTCTTTTTCGTAGAAGAAGATGGTTGCTGGCTGCTCGATCCAGAGGGCTAAAAGAATAAAGAAGCGTTAATTAATACATGTAGAAGAAGATTGTTGGTGGAAGTCAGCTGAGGCTTAATCAATGCATATACCTCGCCGGACTTTGTAACCATTAAATTGCGTTCACCGGAGTCTTCATCTTCTCCATGACTAGTACTTGAGCTGTCGTCGTCATGTCCCTCCAAGTTCAGATATTGTGAGGTGTCCTCATCAATAATGTTCTCCATTATTTCTTCTTCTTCAAGGTTTCTACTAAGTGGATCCATAGTTTCTAAAACAATAATATTATCTAGAGTAAGAGAGTAAACATTCAAGTGGACTTGGATTCATACACAAATATACATATTATTCATACAAAAATACACAAATAAATACACAAATGAGTCAGAGGTCCAATTTGTATACAAGTTTTAATCTATGCATGTAGTACAATTTATCGAGCAAACAAGTTTTAATCAGGATGAGTCAGCAATCATACACGTGGCAGACACGTGGCGCTCACCGGTGGGGTGACGTTGGTCTCGTCGGGCGGAGGTGCTCGTCGGGCGGATGCGGCGGTCTCGTCGGGCGGCGGTGCTCGTCGGGAGGATGCAGCGGTCTCGTCGGGCGGCGGTGCTAGCGGCGGGCTCGTCGGGCGGCGGGCGGCGTCGGTGTTTAGGCGTGGCCTATGAGCTCCGAAGCGGCGGCGGCGAGACGCTCCTGCACGGGGAAGAGAGCGAGGTGGTCAGTTAGGGTTTAGGCGTGGCCTATTATAATATCTTTTCTATAAGCTATTTTATTTTTACTCCACATGCTTCTAATTCACATGTGCAAGGTTTAGATCGTCGGAGGTCGATGTCACTACGTTCATCTCGCCCATCTTTGGCACCCTGGAATCGTTCTGAGGGTCAATATATTATGCAAAGAACTGTGTTTATATCGTTCCGAGGCGTCGGCGTTTAGGCGTCGGCGTTTAGGCGTGGCCCAATCGAAGCCGCAGAGCATGCTGGCCAGGGCGAACTCCACGTTCATCAGAGCATGCTGGCCAGGGCGACCGCGCCTGGGCCCTGGGCCTCCCCGACGAATCCGCCTCCCTGACCCATCCCCTCCACTTCCCTGTCATTGGCCCCAATCCGTAGACGCGCTCGCGTAGCCGCTCCTGCCCGCCACACCCGATGACGCGAGCTACCGGCTCCGGCGAGGAACTGCTCGGGGGCGAGCACGGGGAGGCACGGGCGAGCACGGGGGCGAGCACGGGGAGGCAACGGGCGAGCACGGCGGGCAGCTGCAACGGCGGCCGGACAGGCGGCGTGGCGCGACAACGGCCGCTCTCTCTCTCAGCCCGTTCCCCACCTTCTCCTCTCTGTCCGCCCTCGACCTCCCCTGCCGCTCTCCGCCACGCCCGCCTCTCCTCCCTCGTTCCCCAGCGCCGCCAGAACCCGTCCTGGCGCCTCGACCCCCTCGGCGCCCCTGCAAGCTCCCGCGGACCCAAGCACCTCCCGCGCCCGCGTCCTCCTCCCGGCCGCGCCACCCGGTCGCCTCCTCGCCGCGGCCTCCTCCCTCCGCCCTTCCTCCTCCTCCGCCCCCCGACGACCGCCTTCCGCCACCCGCGTCTCGTCGGCCCCACGCCTCCCCGCCTCTCTCTGTCGGCGACGTGGCAGAGCGACAACGGCGACGTGGCAGAGCAGCCTGCAAAGGGGGGCGCCGACGATGAAAGAGAAGGGGAGAAAACAGAGCATGCTCACCATGGCGTCGGCGTCGGACAGAGGCGGCTTCGGTGGTGGCGAGGACGACGGCGAGGGGTTCGGGCTCTGGCGACGGTGGCGCGATCTGGCTCTAGGGGGAAGAAAGGAGCGAAGGGGCGCATTTAATACCCCTTTAACACGGTTCCGCATAGAACCGGTGTTAAAGAGATCATTCTTGTATTTAACCCCCCGGTTCTAGCCGAACCGGTGTTAAAGAAAATGTGAAACGAATAAATTCTTTAACATCGGTTCTATGCGGAACCGGTGTTAAAGGGGGGGCATTATTTCATGCATTAAAGGGCTTTTAATTCAAAAATATGATATGAATTTAGAAAATTCATATCTTTTCATTCAACTCGAAAAATATGAATAATATATCATAATTTTCAGAAAAATAATATCTATCCATTCATGTAAATCATTTTATATTTACTTTACATGAAATTTTTTAAAATAATTAAAACACTTATTTCATGCATTAAAGGGGCTTTTTAATTCAAAAAATATGATATGAATTTAGAAAATTCATATCTTTTTCATTTCAACTCAGAAAAATATGAATAATATATCATAATTTTCAGAAAAATAATATCTATCCATTCATGTAAATCATTTTATATTTACTTTACATGAAACTTTTTAAAATAATTAAAACACTTATTTCATGCATTAAAGGGGCTTTTTTAATTCAAAAAATATGAGATGAATTTAGAAAATTCATATTTTTTTCATTTCAACTCAGAAAAATATGAATAATATATCATAATTTTCAGAAAAATAATATCTATCCATTCATGTAAATCATTTTATATTTACTTTACATGAAATTTTTTAAAATAATTAAAACACTTATTTCATGCATTAAAGGAACTGAAAATTAAGATACATAAAAGAACTGAAAATTAAGATACATGGCCAGATTAAGTAACAATCGGCCGAACTTGTTTCGGAATGTTGGAGAGATTCAGTCATGCTCCTGCCTACACCTGTAATACTCGCCATTGTAGTCGTCGTACTCGTCGCCGCCGTCATCGCTGTCGTCGTCGGGGTCGCCGTAATTGAACCTCTGGAGTACGCTGGGGCTGGACTTGAGGTAGCGTGGGCTGGACTTGAGGTAGCGCAGACGGGGTTAGAGTCGGCGAAGTGTCATAGGCCATGACGCTCTGGAGAGTCCGACCAAGGCCACCATAGCCCGGCCGGCCTCGTTGAAGTTAGGACGAGGTGGGCCGTCCTCCTCGTGCCTGGCGAGCGCCCTCTCATGCCGATCCACGAAGAAGGCTTCCCAAGTAGGGAAATAGTCGGGATGCCATCTGGGATTCCTCCGCTGCTCCGGTGTGAGCTCGAAGTAGTAGTGGTTCTTGATGGCCATCCGTGCGCCACACCTAGAGGGACAGAGGAACTGCACGCCTCGACGCCAAAGATCCACCGGACGGGACACAAGAGTTCAGGGGTAGTTCGAGGCGCAAAGCGCCTCCGCCTCCCCGGGGGTTAGTGGTACGGTGGAAGCCATGGGAAAGAGTGATGAGGTTGCAGATATGAGTCTAGAGATGTGTAATGACAATGGAGGCCAACCCCCTACATATATATATAGTGAACTAGCGGAAGAACTGGAGGGAAGAATCAAGGAAGAAAAATGGCGGGAAGAATCAAGCGGAAGAAAAATGGCGGAAAAATGGCGGGATGAACCTTTAGTCCCGTTGGAGACACCAACCGGGACAAAACACGAGTCAACACTAATAATAGGGGTGAGTGCATGTCGACATTATGTCGTATGGCGTGTACCTTGTCCCGATGGTGTCACCAACCGGGACTAAAGATGAATTTAGTCCGGTTGGAGACACCAACCGACTAATAATAGGGGTGAGTGTCGATATTATTTTGTAAGTGTCAACACTATGTCGAGCTGCTTGTACTATAAATAGGCATCCTTGTGAGTCCAGTCCTCCAGCCCAGTTTGAGGCAGGACACCACTACGGCAGCGAGGAGATGCCGACGAGCCCAGGCCTCCCATCTCCTAGAAAATGGTCATAGAGGCACTCCTAATATGTGAAATTAGTTAGCTCCTGGTGTATTGATCTAGTTAGAGAAGTTACAAAGCTGCAAGATGGTTTTCGAGAGCAGGGACACCACTACGGCCGTTTCGGGGAGATGCCGACGAGCCTAGTCCTCCAAGATCTCCAAGAAACTGGTCATAGAGGCACTCCCTAATATGGTAAGTATGAATCGACAACTTCTTCTCATAGTCCCGGTCCATCCACAAAACATGACTAACACTCAAGACATGTATTAATATTAAAAACATGAACTAGAGTTACATAATATGAGCATGAACTTCTTGGCATATGCCCTTCCTTATGATCGCTTCAGACGTAACCATGGAGCATCTTCTTTACTTAACGGAATGCTTGGGTCAGTTTTCACTGTGAAGGGCGAAATTTCATCAAACTTATTATAATCTTCTGACATGTCTGTCTTGTCCTCGATTCCCACGATGTTTCTTTTCCCTGAAAGAACTATGTGACGCTTTGGCTCATCATATGATTTATTCGTTTACAAATTTTTTCTTTTTTTTGGTCTGGAGGACATGTCCTTCACATAGAAAACCTGAGCCACATCATTGGCTAGGACGAATGGTTCGTCTAAGTTCTTCATAAGATTGTTGAGATCCACTGTTGTCATTCCGTACTTCTTGTCTACCTCAACCCCTCCTCCTGTTAGCTTGACCCATTTGCATCGAAACAAGGGGACCTTAAAATTAGGTCCATAGTCAAGTTCCCATATCTCCTCTATGAACCCATAATACGTGGTCTTTTGCCCATTGTCTTCTTTGCATCATCGGACACCACTGTTTTGGTTGGTGCTCTTTTATCTTGGCCTATCGTGTAAAATGTATTCCCATTTATCTCGTACCCTTGGAAAGTACATACAACAAGACGGTGTCACAGCCAACAAGTACAGTGATCCCCAACAATGGTGTTATTCGTGAGAAGTCTTTGCAGCACCGCCAAAACTCGCCATGTGTTCACTTATAATCCATTCATCGACCGCCCGGTGTTTGAGGTGTATTAAATTCTTGTGTTCATTGATATACGGGCAACCAAGATAGATCTTTGTAAAACCGTGTAGTGTGCTTGATTGAGAGAATGCCCCTACATATCATTGCTTTACATCCTAGGGTGCCTTTTCCACGCAGTTCCCCTCATGTCGTGATTCGAACACCAATCGCCTTAAGGTCAGAATAAATCAACACAGAACTCAATGACCTCCTCATTACATAGCCCTTGGAGATGCTTCCTTCTGGCCTAGCACGATTATGAACATATTTCTTTAAGACTCCCATGTACCTCTCAAAGGGGAACATATTGTGTAGAAATACAGAACCGAGAATGGCAATCTCTTCTACTAGGTGAACCAGGAGATGCGTCATAATATTGAAGAAGGATGGTGGGAACACCAACTCAAAGCTGACATGACATTGGGCCACATCTTTGTAACCCTGGTAGGCTTTCTGGATCGATTACCTTCTGAGATATTGCATTGAGGAATGCACATAGCTTCACAATGGGTACTCGAACATTTTCAGGTAGAAGCCCCCTCAATGCAATCGGAAGCAATTGTGTCATAATCACGTGGCAGTCATGAGACTTCAGGTTTTGGAATTTTTTATCTGCCATATTTATTATTCCCTTTATATTCGACGAGAAGTCAGATGGGACCTTGATTCTGCTCAGACATTCAAAAAAGATTTCCTTCTCTGCTTTGGTAAGAGCGTAGCTGGCAGGAGTTAAGTGGCATCGTTTACCCCTCTCGTTCTCAGGATGCATAGGCTCTTCAGGGGCCTTCAGACGTTGCTGGTCCTGTCGTGCTTCCGGTGTATCTTTTGTCTTCCCATACACTCCTAGAAAGCCTAGCAGGTTCACGCAAACATTCTTCGTCACGTGCATCACGTCGATTGAAGAGCGGACCTCTAAGACTTTCCAATAGGGTAGGTCCCAAAATATAGATTGCTTCTTCCACATGGGCGCGTGTCCGACATCGTCATTCGGAACAGATAGACTGCCAGGACCTTTTTCAAAGATTACTTCTAGGTCCTTGCAACAACTTGGCATGCTCTTTATTTCTGAAGAGACGTTTTAACCGTGGTATTATAGGAGCATACCACATAACCTTGGCGGGAACCTTCTTCCTAGGGGCCTCGCCCTCAACATCGCCAGGATCGTCTCGTATGATCTTATACCGCGATCAAAGGCATACCGGCATGCATCCAAATTCGTACTTCTCACCACGGTAGAGGATGCAGTCATTAATGCAGGCATGTATCTTCCGCACGCCTAATCCTAGAGGGCGTACAACCTTCTTTGCTTGGTATGTACCGTCAGCAACTCATTATTTCTTGGAAGAAGATTCTTCATTTTACCAACAACTTTGAAAATGCGCCGTCAGTCACACCATTCTCTCTTCCATTGCAGCAAATCCGGTGGCACCTAGCTTTTGTGGCCATCTTCGCAAGTTGGATACAACAATGTTTTGTGATCCTTTAACATCTGCTCCCTTCTCCTTCTCCTTTTCAGTTTCACATTCTTCCTTTGCATCGGTAATGGCCCGACCAAGATCGCTCATCGGGCCCATCTCGCCCTCTTGATCTTCATTATCTACCTCCGTTGCATTATCATCATATTCAGGATACATATTATGATATTTTCATCATCCTCTTCTTCTTCGTTGTCTTCCATCACAACCCCTTTTTCTCCGTGCTTGGTCCAACAATTATAGCTGGGCATGAAACCGATCAAGCGGTGGGCGTGAATGGTTCTAGTATTTGAGTAGTCTTTCTTATTCGACAAAGTGAACACACGGACAGCACATAAAACCATTGTGACCACGGTTTGCATTAGCCACAACGATGAAATTTTGAGGCGTAATGTACTCGGAAGTGCGGCGGTCACCAGACATCCATTGCCGATTCATCTGCATTAATATGTAGTATATATCAAAAATAATAGGAGATGACCATTTATATATATAGTACATCAATGACACATGAAACTATAGTTGCCGACCTCGACCGAGACGGAAAGAGCAACAAGAAAGCTTATTTTGAGCTCGGCATTTCACCGAACACCTCTAGTGCATATGAAAAAACACAACTAGCACTCTTCACACCCTCTTGCTAGGCTCCAAAATGTGAAAGAATGGAAGAGTGGGGTGTGTGTGGGCTGGGTGGTGTCTTATAGCCCCCTTTAACACCGTTCGCCACGAACCGGTGCTAAAGGGGTGCGCCATCGGTGCAGGGACCTTTAACACCGGTTCGTGCCACGAACCGGTGTTAAAGGGGGGCTCCTTTAATGCCGCAGAGGCCACGCTGGTACGGCCCCCCTTTAACACCGGTTCGTAGAAGAACCGGTGTTAAAGCCCATTTTCGGGATCAACAAAAGCCCTCGTTTCCACTAGTGCAGGTTCGTGCATGCACATATC
Organism: Avena longiglumis; assembly: GCA_030063025.1. Taxonomy (NCBI): domain Eukaryota; kingdom Viridiplantae; phylum Streptophyta; class Magnoliopsida; order Poales; family Poaceae; genus Avena; species Avena longiglumis. The sequence goes on from CP125978.1 coordinate 31,841,863, forward strand.
AAGCCATGCACGTGCATGGGTATGTATACGAGGAAATCCAAATTCAAATAGAATTCACTTTAGCAACGAATTGGGAATTAAAACCAGATCCACATATTCTCTTGGTTAAATTAATTTCAAATAGTTTGGAATTAATTTCTAGAAACCCCGAATAAAATATTCTATTATTTTATTACAGTGCAACATCCTTCGATTTAAAAATAACTAGACCCGTAAAAATCAGGATGTTACAATTCACAACAATGTTCAAAGGTTGACTATGATAAGGATTTGATCTTTCATAGTGATATTTAGCCTAGACGGATTAATATAGCAACCACTACATATATTTGTATATGATAGTTGAATAAACAAAACAAATTTCTTCTAATAGAATTGTTACCTAGGACCTGTGCATAACGAGATCCAAAGGGTTTTGTTAAATTCAAAGGATGATAAAAGTGTATGCAAACTTCAATAGTTGAAATAAGCATTGAGGAGTTGGAATCTTCACCATGATGAAATTTTTAAAGGGTTTAATTTCATCGGAGACGATGAAGAAGCTTGCATTTTTAAGAAAGTAAGTGGGAGAGCTAATACATATTTCTAATACATTATGTGGAAGACATATTGTGGATTGGAAATTATGTATCTTATATTAACACAAGTTAAGAATTTCATCTCGTTGAAAGACTTAGGCAAAACCCGAATATTTGGTATCAATATCTATATGGATAGATTGAGACGCTAATATGGTTGTGCCAAATGTACATAGATTAGATATTGAAAGAGTTCAATATGGAAATGTCAAGAAAGGTTCTTGCCACACAGAAAGGACTAAATCAAAATTCAAGTGTATCGACACTTGGCATAAGTGAAACAAGATTCAAGTATTTTGATACTTGATGATTGAAATCACATAGAGAGTTTATCAATCAAATTGTGATATGTACACATATAGATATGTCCTATACTCTAAAAGTTATGAGCAAATACCATAATGATTCATAAGATGATCATTGGACAATAGTAAGGATATTCTTATGATCTTTTGGAAAAACTATGAATATATTATGTTTGTAGAGGTGACAAATAGATGGTAGTTCATTGTAAAAGTACTACATTGATACTAGTTTTGTCACAAAGTACAGATTAAGTTTATCTCAATACAAACTAAGGGTGGCACAATATGATGGAAAGTAAGTTCCATAATGGATTTGGATGAGTTCCAAAGTTAAAACATTGTGACATATACTACAACAAAAGGCTAAGTATATGACTGCTATTATAGCATCAATAGAGGGCATTTGTGTCAAGTAGTTTCTTATCAAACTAGGTGTAGTTGACAACGGGATAGTACTATGAAGATATATTCTACGACAATATTGTCAACATGTTTTAACCCCAAGGAACTAAAGGTCTCACCAAAGGCCAAATTTATAAAAAGCCATCTCATTAGAGAATGAGTGATGCATAGAGACAAAAAGACATTCAATTACACATGGATTTGAAAGTGTCGGATCCGAAGATCGGTTGACCACTAGCAATCGTGTACATACAACACCGGGAAACCATAAGTGTTGAATACACAAAGATTTGAAACTAGATTATTGTGTCTAGTGCAAGTGGGAGACTGTTGGAGATATGCCCAAGAGGCAATAATAAAGTGGTTATTATCATATCTTTATTCTTATGATAAATGTTTACATTCCATGCTATAATTGTATTAACCGGAAACATTAATACTTGTGTGATTTGTAAACATGTAAGAGTACCTAGTAAAGCCTCTTGTTTAACTAGCTTGTTGGTTAATATATGATCATGGTTTCCTGATCATGAACATTGAGATGTTATTAACAACAAGGTCATATCATTAGGAGAATGATGTGATGGACATACTCCTATAGTTAAGCGTAGCATAAGATCAAGTCATTTAAATAGTTCACTTGCTACAAGCTTTCAAATACATAGTAACCTAAATCCTTCGACCATGAGATCATGTTAATCACCATCACTAGATGGATGCTTTTATGACATCAAACACCACTTCATAACTGGGTGGTTATAAAGGTGGCATTGAGTGTTCGGAAAGTATGTGTTGATGCACAAGCATCAAGAGTGGTATTTGTCCATCCATATGATGGATAGATATACTCTGGGACCTCTAGGTGAAATGTCATCCAATTGGATTGCAAGCATGTGAATGGCTCACAAGGGATCACATATCACAAGAACAAGAAAAGAGTACTTGTCGGTAACGTGGTTGAACTAGGTATGCAGAGATACCGAAGATCAAACCTCAGATAAGTAAAGTATCGCGAGACAAAGGGAAATTGGTATCTTATGTAAATGGTTCATTCGATCAGAAAGTAATCGTAGAAATATGTGGGAGCCATATGAATTTCCAGATTCGTCTATTGGTTATTGACCGAAGAAGAGTCTCGGTCATGTCTGCATAATTCACGAACCGTATGGAGGCACACTTAAGGATTCAATGTTGTTTAGTAGAGATGGAATGTGAGTAAGAAGACCGAATGTTGTTCGGAGTCTTGGATGAGATCCGGGATATCATGAAGAGATCCGGAATGGTCCAGAGAATAATATTCATATAACAAAAGTCCAATTCCGGAGTTCAGGAATGGTTTCAGTGTTTTCACCGGAATGTTCTAGAAGGGTCTAGAAGGTCCACCGAACCGGAAGGGTAAGGGTACATGGTTGTGTCATGAAAAAGTGGAATGGTTGCATCATGTCCTAGGTTACTTGGTTGGACACTTGGAAGAGAGAAATCAAACTGTAATTTGAAAGTCAAAAAGGCAGTTTGAAAAGTCAAATCCCAACATGGTTTCCGAGTTAGGGAGGGTTTCCACGTGGGTTGGGAACACCCTTGGACACCCCCACCTATATAAGGAGGGGTGGGGGCGCACCCCAAGGTTTCCCCCTTGCCCTAGGCGCCCAAGACCCAATCCCTAGGCCGCCGCTGCCACCCCAAGCCACCAGCGCCCTAGATCCCCTCTAAACCGCCGCTGCCGTCTAGCCTAAACCCTATCCGCCGGCTGCCCTCTTTCCTCGGCATCTAAAACCTTTATCATCGAGGCCCTCTTATAATCCACCATACTTTCTCCGGCTTAAGCGAAGCCCTGTGGGATCTCCCCTCTACTTCTTCTATCGTGCTGCCGGAATTGCGAGGAAAGAGCTACAACCTCCGCTGCCTACTGGAACAAGGGAGAGGAAGGTCTTCATCACGTACCGTACGTGTGACCGACTGCAGGATCGCTGCCGGAACACAGCGCCGGAAGAATCGTTTACGTGATCTTGAGATCGGCAAGTGAACGACTACATCACCTACGAGAATATGCTCTCGTTAACCGCTTTGGATATTCGAGGGTTAGTACTCTATCAACTCGTTGCTACAATCTAGTAGATAGATCTTGGCTTGCGTGTGTTCACGCGATAGATTTTTTTTCCATGCTACGAACCCCTATAGGTTTTTTTCCTTTTGCTTGAATGGACCACGTGAATATGTTCCCCTGCGCGGATTTTTCTCTAGTCTCGGATTCATCGAACTACTATCTTACACCGCAAGTACCAATTCGACGCAACCAAATCTAATTTGACCAGTATTCTTGAACTTGTCATCCTTTGTCATATAGGATTTGGACTGCATCGACTTCCTTGGAAACTGAATTTCACGTACCATCGCAGCTTAATCTCCCATGGTTGATCCGACGATGGCGAGTCGGCCATGCGCCCACGGTGAAGACCAGATGCGTCGATGCCGATTCATTGATGAAGAAGCTGTGCGTGGCGACGCTGAATAATAGATCGGTTGTGCTCTGACCGGAAGTCAATGGAGCCGAAATGGATCATACTGCTCCTGATCATCGAGTTGATGTTTGGTGAAGAGGGATCCGCCGAATTCATTACTCCAGATCCCAGATTCCCGCAGACGGCATCAATTGACGAGGGGTAACCTCAGCAATGCCCATTTTTATGGACTTGGGTTTTAGGAAAAAGGAGCGCTGGTGATTTCGTCGGCTTAACATACAAACAAGGGAGGAGATTTACCTAGGTTCAGGTCCTCGTAGAAGAAAAACTACTTCCTGCCTGTCTTCTCGTATTATCAATGGAGAGTACAAACTCGTTGAGTCTCGGCCTGATGCGATCTCGTCGAGAGAGAGGCATGTGTATCTGATGTCTATTTTCTAGATATTTTGTGGGGTGTTAGGTCATGTCCTCCTCGTTGGACCCTTCTAGCCTTTATATATGGGGAGATTAGGTCTCAAGTACCAATACTAGTAGGTTACAAGTTAGCGTTTGTATCTAGTTTAGTCTTGAACTTTTCTTGTCTTGTTCCACCAGGAGTATGTGTATGCCTATATCATTAAATTGTTATGGGCTTCATGGATCTTGGCATACCTTCAAGTGAGCCTTCCATCAGGTTGTACCGTATATGCCAATAGTGGGCACCCGAAGGGTTATGCCCATGTCACTTAGGGTCCACCCTACACACTATAGGGCGCGGGGAAGAGGTACACTTTACACCCGCCAGGAAGGAACGAGGACACTCACAAGTGTCATTGTGTCGATACCAGAACAATAGAGATTTCTTCTGACCCCCCAAAAAATCACAACTCCGGATAATCCATATCACTCCCCCAATTTTGCCACCCACCAACATATGTCATCACGGTCTTAAAGTCACCATTGTCGTCTCACCATGACAAACAATGCGAGGCCGGCCACATTGAAAAGAGACAGTCATAGACAAAGGGTGGCTATACCACAACCATGCGGCTGATCGACTCTTATCATGTGCAAATATCAGAACATTTTGTCACATGACTTACCAATGAAGTTATTACCATCCTCAATATCACTTGGTCGTTTGCTTCCCCACCCTCCATAATGACATGTACAATACGGTGATGTCAACCTTCCCTTATGCTTGCCACATTGGATTTTTATCTACTTGAAGAAGAGATAAACAAGAGAGAGAAGGTTGTCTTCCCTTAGCTAAGGGATGATCTCTTAGAAATAAGAGAAGACTATTTTCCCTATTGTACTATATGCCCTCCCTTATTCAATCAATTTCTTACTAAAAATAATTAATCCTCATTAATTGCTAGAGATAACAGTAAGAGATAGTGCATTGTACAAGTTATTTATTATGTTTTATCTAAATGATGTGGAGAGCTAAGAAAAGACATATGTCTTTCCTAGCATTATACACTGGTGGAAACGGGGATATAGGTCCCGGTTGGTATGGGGCTTTAGTCCCGGTTGCCCAACCGGGACGGGGCAATCGGGACTAAAGCCCTAACCTTTAGTCCCGGTTGCCCCACCAACCGGGACAAAAGGGTGCACATGTGGCAGCGACACAGGGCGAGCGGGGTGGAGCATTAGTCCCGGTTCGTAACACGAAACGGGACTAATAACCTTCAGCCGCGGAAGAGATTTGGCCCATTTCTCTGCCGCGGCAGAGAATTCATTTTGGCACACTTTGTTGCCGCGGCAGCATTTTCGCCACTTTTTGTGCTGCGACAGAGAATTCATTTAGGTTGTTTTATTGTTTATTTAGTGATTTGCACTTATCAATGAAGGAACCTTATATTACATCATGAATATCATGACAATATTACATTGAATACACGGATCGAGTTCATGCACTACATACAAAAGTTGCTATTCGATGCTACCTGCCAATTCCTTCAAAGTTGCTATTTTTATAATCCCTATTGTCTATACACAGCCGAATAGTATTCCCCATTTGGGTCTAGGAATTCTGCATCCAAAAATCCCGCCAATCCCTCCTGAATTGCTCGTACGCGATCCTTTGGCAGAAGACCGTCCCGTAGACGTTCGATCTAATTTAAAAAAGGAGTCAACCTATATGAATGAAACTAAACACAATTTGATTGTAATTAAAAACTATAGAAATTATTTACGTACGTGGAGTTGCTCTAAATTTCTGCCCTTCTCATCGCACGTCTTCCGGATGAACTCGCAAACATAGTATCCATATAGATTGTTTCCTGGTCCCTGCGTTAGGTACTTTACGAGAACAGAGTTCAATCAAAATAATAATCAAGCATGATAATAACTGTATCAAAACTAGAATCAAAGAGATGCGTGGATATAGCTAGTGGTGCTTACATTTAGTGGTTGAAATGTAAGCTCCTCTTTCCAAACACCCCTAGCCTTGTTGGTGAACCGTTTCCAAGCGCTGCCCGGCGTAGAAAACGAATAAAATAAGTTATTAAGTACTTGATATCATAAAATTCACGAACGTTGCCGATATAGTATCGTAATGATTAGAATTACCGCCGGAGAAGTATCTGCATGTCCTTCCACGTCTCAACGGGTTTATGTTTCGAGTCCATGACTAGTACATGCCCTTTGTCAAGTTGAATGATTAACAGAATATAGTGGAAGCTGCAAATGCATAACTAATCAATTATATACTTAACATCGAGTAAGCGAAATATAAAGTGCATACAAGAAAATAACACTCACTCGAAGTTGTAAGGAAATAGTATTTCCCTTTTGGTTTCTTGAAACCTTAACGCGTGTACTATATCATCCTCCGTATCCTGGGGGCTTATTTTGAGATGAGCTTCATGAACCCAATATGGGTCAATGAAGCCAATGTCATCGATTTGTCCTCTGCTGCATTCGAGAATCTTCATTCTGCATATTACAGTATGATTATATACATGCAATAAACAAAATAATATAGCTGGAGACTAAATTAATTACAGAATTAGTACTTACAGACAATAGGCACTGATGATCGATTTTTCCAAGGCGTCTTGATTGAATAATTGAAACAGTTCATCAAATTCAATGGATATCATGTCATCCTTTTCTTTCCCATGATGCTTTTTGTAACCTCAAGACTATCCAGCTAGCCCCGCCCTTGTGGCATGCATGTACCAGCTTATGCAATCTTCGCATTTTGTTGGAAGATTGTTTACCTCCTCGAGTTTGACGAGATGTTTGCCGTCTGGTATTTGTATGCTACTTCACTCACGGGAAGAACTCTAATCGATAAGTATCGGGCAATACTCATACCTTGAGCAGCTGAGCTTCACGTATTAGTAACTACCTCTGGATCATACTGCTCTTCGGCCCCATATTTGCTCGACCCCACATTGGTTTGGGAAATCACCTTGAGAGGGGCGCAAGTCTGTTTTGCTTGTTCTCCGAGCTGGGCAACAGATTTCTCGCTTGCATCAGTACTGCTCTTCGAGGCTTTTTGTGCCGCATGTGACTTGAGAATAGAACGCTCATAGTCTGATGACAGCTTTGGCTCGGGTTGATGAAGAGTCTTTAGCATTTTCAACACTTTGGCTTTTTCTTCTTTGGTGCTGGGGAACTCTGGCTCTTTCGGCCGCCTCAGCTTAGCGAAAAACGCTGTCGTTTCCGCATCAACGATCGCCGCAGTCTCCTCTTCAGTACAGTCATAAGCTCTCTTGGGAGGAACCTTTGGTACTTTTGGAAGAGGCTCTTGTTTACGTTTCGGCGATCGCTTACGACGCACAGTAGCGGTACGCTTACGCTTTTTATCCTGAGGCGCCGGCGATGGCTGCACCGGAGATTGGTGAGGCGACGGGTGTGGCGACGAAGACGGCCAAGGCTGCGACGACCTCGCTGGAGACGGGTGAGGCAGCGGCGAAGATGGCCTTGGCGTGTGATTTCGAAGCACGATACATTCCTTCGGCCATAGAATGGTGACGTTTTGTGCGTCTCCCAGTACAGTCACATCCCTTTCACCTGCAGGGTAGTGAAGATCCAAAACCTCAAAGGTGGGAATGATTTCATCAACGCCGACAACAGCGTAGCCCTATGGAACCGGACGACAGTGGTAAGTTGGTGTTGGTCCAATTGGTAAGGCATAGCCGACCACCACCTTCATTGATATGTTCACAACTTTGACATGTAGCTCGTAGTGTGTCATCTCTGTGATATCATCCACTGGGTAGCCAACAGGATCCATCGTCGATGCATCATCGTCATCGCCATTGTCATCACCCGGGACCTCGGTGGAAGCCACACTGCTTTTTCGATTATTCGATGGGCCGGTAGCATCGAATGCAAGTGTCTTCTTGAGATGGGCCGTAGTACTTTGCTCTTTAAGTGCGTTAATTTCATCTTGTTGTTTCTTTAATCGTTCTTCAATTAAACGTATTCGCCTTTTTCGACTATCTCGCTTCAACTTCCTCCCGTCCTTTCTCCTCCGACGGCTTCTATCAGATATTTCTTCCTCTCTTCGAAACCCAGTCCATGGTTGGGAGCCTCTTGTGCCTCGTGTTCGTCCATCATGTTCCTTATTTCAAGGGCGAGTGTGAGCTCATCATTCTCTATCGGAATGAAGTCCCCATCTTTAATGCCTTTACGCTTTCTCGATCCTCTCGATTGGCAAGGGGTATTCTTTATGTCGTATGTTATATATACACCTCCTTCCGAGTCCAACGTGCCCCATGACCGTAAAACCAATTCCTTGCACGTTCTACCCAATAAACGTCTCTGGGGTGATCTTTTTATCACGCAGTTCATTCTCAAGTTTCTCCCACTTAGGAATGCCAGCCCTGTAGCCACCTTGCCCCATAGTATGGTGATACTTCTCGTTAGCAGCATTCAGCTTATTCATTTCAAACATTTTCTTAGCTTTTTCTGATGTCTTGTATTCCACAAACTCAGCCCAGAATGGTTTTATCTTCTCAAACTGAATATTCTTGAAATCGGGAGTCTTCTTTTTCACGACATAGTCAAGGTGCAATCTTTTCTTCCAGTTGGTGAAACACTGGGCCATCTTCTTCAAAGCCCACTCCCTGACCTTAGCCTCCATGGCTCTCCCATGTTGTAAGGCATCCTCAACTGGATCCTACGCATTTGGATCCAGCTCTATCTTCGGTAGTTTGAAATTAACCATGAGCCTCTTCCACAGTAAATCTTTGGCGTGGTTAGGGACAAATAAACATGTTCCCTCTTCATCCGCACTAGAAGGCCTATTCCAATTTCTAATGGTGATCGGGATTAAGTCCCTAACGATTACTCCGCATTGTGCCACAAATTTGTTTGCGACAACTTTGGGAGCCGTCGGCTTGCCGTCTTCAGCGACATCTTCGATCCTGAACCTCTCATGGTCTTGCAACTTTTTGGTTGGGCCTCGTCTGCTCTTTTCAGTAGATTCCTTCAATCCGGAGGGATAAAGAGGAAAGATCGTCGTTACTATTTCTATATAGATAGCATATGATTAATTAATGAATTGATTATATTACATGCACCTCGCCGGAGCTGTCGTCTTCTCGATTACATAAGGCATCGCATTCTCCCTCGCGGAAGGCAACACCTTCAAACTAAAACAAGTCGTCTATTCTGGTAAAAAGAGGATCACCCTCACCGGAGTTGTTCAGAAACATTGATACGTCTAAATTTTCTTCCCCACGGATCACACCTTGGATCAACTCTTCCTTTTCTTCGTCTCTGACGTGTGGGTCCATATTTTCTGCATAGGTGGAAAAACGAATAAGTCAAAGCAGCTAAAGGAGAAAGTTAGGTACGATGTTGAGAGATATAAACCCTAATTCAGAGAAACCCTAATATATACATACACAATAATAAAAATGAAGAGAAACCCTAAACCCTAAACCTAGCTACAAAAAGGAAACCGTGTAGTAGATAGGCACATCATCGAACCCACATGCACCTAAGGGGTATTAATGATTCCTTATCTAAGATAGGGCTTTTACGTTGCTTGACAATGTGAATCGGTCAGGGCTACCCACGATGTCGACCAAATGGGGCGAAGACCAATAATACCAAACTAATTAATAAACCTAATAATACCTAACTAATAATAAACCTAATAATCGAAACACCGAAGAGAAAGGAAAACAATCAACACATGGCATCGATGCAATGCTCAAGCAAGTATGATGATATGACAAGTTAATTTGCATTGGAATGTAACCCTAAGACATGCTCGACGATTTAATCGGGGTTCCGAGGGGTGAAAACCCTAACTCGGGGAAACTCCGGAACATATGAGAGGGGTGCATTTGTTCTTCTAATTATACTTGTCATTTAAGTTGTTGAACAATGCATGATTATAGGTTAAATAGATAGGTTTCATTTTTCTGAACAATTTGATATATTATTTGTATTTTTCTGACTTATAAACAATAAGTTATTGATTTTACAATATTAAATCATTTTCTGGAATTAAAAAAAAGGCAATAGTTTTTATACCGGGGCGCCCCTAGCCGTTAGATCGGCTGAAGGGCCCCAGTACAACTCAGCCTCCACGCAGCATGATCATTTTATACCACGAGGAGCCTACCCATCGAGGCGACCGATGGGCCCTAGGCCACATCACCGCCACGCGAGCACGCACGAGTGACGTTAGCACGACGTCATCGGGCGGAGCTCCTCAGCAGCAGCGATAGCGGCGAACGCGTCGACGCGCGGATGGGCGCGTTAGAGAGAGCGTGATGCAGGGATAAAGAGAGTGGCGGCGCCGCTCCTTGTTAGTCACCGGAGCGTCGCCTCCGTCGAGCTCGAGCGGCGGTGTCGTCGGGCACACGCGGGGAGAGTAGTACAGGAGGAGAGGGAGAGAAAGAAGAACACCTTGAGGATCAGCAGCTCACCAGGAACACGACCGAGGGGGTGGCGAGGACGGGCGATCTCGGGAGACGCCGGAATCGACGGAGACAGACGGCGGACGGAGCTTCCAATCAAGGCGATTGAGGTCACGCGCGAGGGGAAAAGTAGCCGGGGCGCGCGTGGATGGAGGTAGCGGTGGTGGCGGACGGAACGCGCGGGTGGCGGCGAGCTCGGGCAGCCTGTCGGCGTCGGGGGCGGTTCCTGTGCGCGCGTCGGTGAGAAGCAGAGAAGTGAGATGGGGAAGAAGAAGAGGAGGCGCATTAGTTATAAACAAAGGGCCTCCAACCGGGACTAAAGGGGCATATGTCCCGGTTGGAGCCACCAACCGGGACGTATACTCCAATATTTTCAGCAGACCAAGGGTTGGCGCGCAGGGGGTCTTTAGTCCCGGTTGGTGGCTCCAACCGGGACATATTCCCCTGTTTTCAATTTTTTTCAGGTATTTTCTCTCTCTTCGCGCCTTATTTTTTATTTTGGGGTTTAAATTTGTATTGTTTTTTAAATGATAATTAATTTTGAATTTAGAAAAACTTTAAACATAAAAAGTATTTGGATTTGAATAAATAATTCAAAACCATTTTCTGTTTTAAAAAATAAGTAATGTAACCATTTAAAATATGAACCATTTACGATTTAAAATGAATTAACTTATATTTTTTTAATATCAATTTGGAATTTAGAAAAACTTTAAACATAAAAAGTGTATGGATTTGAATAAATAATCCAAAACCATTTTCTATTTTTAAAAAATAATTAATGTAACCATTTAAAATGAATTAACTTATATTTTTGAATATTAATTTGGAATTTAGAAAAACTTTAAACATAAAAAGTGTTTGGATTTGAATAAATAATTCAAAACCATTTTCTGTTTTAAAAAATAATTAATATAACCATTTAAAATATGAACCATTTACAATTAAAAATGAATTAACTTATATTTTTTTAATATCAATTTGGAATTTAGAAAAACTTTAAACATAAAAAGTGTATGGATTTGAATAAATAATGCAAAACCATTTTCTATTTTTAAAAAATAATTAATGTAACCATTTAAAATGAATTAACTTATATTTTTGAATATTAATTTGGAAATTAGAAAAACCCTAAACCCTAAACCGGGATGGACGAAAAGGTCTGAGATGTCCCTGTTGGGAGGTAGTCCATGTAAGGTGGTCTAGTATTTTAGGAAAATGGGACGGTAGCATTCTGAAACGGCATTTTGGTGGTTACTTCACAAAACGACCCGTTTTTTGCGCTCGGAAAATGGAAAAGGGCTTTTCCATGCGACAAAAAGGAAAACTTCCTCCTGTAACATTGTTCTCTATACCAATGTCCACACACATGCATAATATGGGCACAACATCACAAACTATGCCGTGATTCAGCACATAACATCGGTCATTTGGACCGAAAGCCATGAAACCTCGAACATGATAGGTCATGTTTTCGAAACATGATCAATATACCAAGTCTGGTATTTTTCCTTTCAACTATGTAACAAAATATGACACCACGCGAAGGATTTTCATTGTTCGGATTTTTTTTTGAATTTATTATGCCCATTTTGAATTATCTGAATTTCTAACTATGGTCGAAATGGTGTGCATGAAGATAGGGGATGAGCATCTTTATAACTTGCATTGGATCTCTAAAGAAACCACATATTGTGAGTCTAAAAATGATTTTTTCAAAAAATCACGGACGATAGATCATGTACCTATAGTACAAACCGGATCAACTTCCTACCGATTCGGCATACATTTTTCCTTTTTACCCGGGATTGACGAAAAGGTTTGAGATGTCCCTGTTGGGATATAGTCCATGTAAGGTGGTCTAGTATTTTAGGAAAATGGGACGGTAGCATTCTGAAACGGCATTTTGGTGGTTACTTCACAAAACGACCCGTTTTTTGCGCTCGGAAAATGGAAAAGGGCCTTTCCGTGCGACAAAAAGGAAAAATTCACCCTGCAACATTGTTCTCCATACCAATGTCCACACACATGCATAATATGGTCACAAGATCACAAACTATGCCGTGATTCAGCACATAACATCGGTCATTTGGACCGAAAGCCATGAAACCTCGAACATGATAGGTCATTTTGTGAAAGATTTTTTCGAAACATGATCAATATACCAAGTCTGGTATTTTTCCTTTCAACTATGTAACATAATATGACACCACGGGAAGGATATTCATTGTTCGGATTTTTTTTGAATTTTTTATGCCCGTTTTGAATTATCTGAATTTCTAACTATGGTCGAACCGGTGTGCATGAAGATAGGGGACGAGCATCGTTAGAACTTGCATTGGATATCTAAAGAAACCACATATTGCGTGTCTAAAAATGATTTTTTCAAAAAATCACGAGCGATAGATCATGTACCCGTAGTACAGACCGGACCCACTTCCTCCCGATTCGGCAAACATTTGTCCTTTTTACCCGGGATGGACGAAAAGGTTTGAGATGTTCCTGTTGGGAGATAGTCCATGTAAGGTGGTCTAGTATTTTAGGAAAATAGGACAGTAGCATTCTGAAACGGCATTTTGGAGGTTACTTCACAAAACTACCCGTTTTTTGCGCTCAGAAAATGGAAAAGGGCTTTTCCGTGCGACAAAAAGGAAAACTTCCTCCTACAACATTGTTCTCCATACCAATGTCCACACACATGCATAATATGGGCACAACATCACAAACTATGCCGTGATTCAGCACGTAACATCGGTCATTTGGACCGAAAGCCATGAAACCTCGAACATGATAGGTCATTTTGTGAAGGTTTTTCGAAACATGATCAATATACCAAGTCTGGTATTTTTCATTTCAACTATGTAACATAATATGACACCACGCGAAGGATTTTCATTGTTCGGATTTTTTTTGAATTTATTATGCCTGTTTTGAATTATCTGAATTTCTAACTATGGTCGAACCGGTGTGCATGAAGATTGGGGACGAGCATCGTTAGAACTTGCATTGGATCTCTAAAGAAACCAGATATTGCGAGTCTAAAAATGATTTTTTCAAAAAATCACGGACGATAGATCATGTACCTATAGTACAAACCGGACCAACTTCCTACCGATTCGGCAGACATTTTTCCTTTTTACCCGGGATGGACGAAAAGGTTTGAGATATCCCTGTTGGGATATAGTCCATGTAAGGTGGTCTAGTATTTTAGGAAAATGGGACGGTAGCATTTTGAAACGGCATTGTGGTGGTTACTTCACAAAACGACCCGTTTTTTGCGCTCGGAAAATGGAAAAGGGCTTTTCCGTACGACAAAAAGGTTGGTGTCACCAACCGGGACATTATGTCGTGGGACACATGCATAATATGAGCAGAACATTATGTCGACATTATGTCGTGCGGCATGTACCTTGTCCCGGATGGTGTCACCAACCGGGACTAAAGATCAACCTGTAGTCCCGGTTGGAGACACCAACTGGGACAAAACACGAGTCAGCACTAATGATAGGGGTGATTGTCGACATTATTTCATAAGTGTCGACACTATGCCGAGCTGCTTGTACTATAAATAGGCATCCTTGCGAGTCCAGTCCTCCAGCCAGTTTGAGGCATCTCCAAGATGGTTTTCGAGAGCAGGGACACCATCATGCGCCTGTGGAGATGCTAACGAGCCCAGTCCTCCGGCATCTCCGAGAACTGGTCATAGAGGCACTCCTAATATGTGAAATTAGTTAGCTCAGGCGTATTGATCTAGTTAGAGAAGTTACAAGCTGCAAGATGGTTTTCGAGAGCAGGACACCACTACCTGAGTTTCAGGAGATGCCGGATCCCGCCTCCTCAAGATCTCCAAGAAACTGGTCATAGAGGCACTCCCTAATATGTGACTGCGCGCGTTTGGAGATAAGATCTTAATGGTAAGTACGAATCGGGACAACTTATTCATAGTCCCGGTCCAGCCACAAAACGGGACTAACACTCAAGACATTTATTAATATTAAAAAGTGAGACTACAAAACCGGGACTAAAGGCCACAAACCGCGAAAGATATCCTTCGGTCAAGCCACAACCGCGAAAGACATGAACTAGAGTTACATAATATGAGAATGAACTTCTTGGCATATGTCCTTCCTTATGATCGCTTCAGACGTAACCATGGAGCATCTTCTTTACTTAACGGAATGCTTGGGTCAGTTTTCACTGTGAAGGGCGGAATTTCATCAAACTTATTATAATCTTCTGACATGTCTGTCTTGTCCTCGATTCCCACGATGTTTCTTTTCCCTGAAAGAAATATGTGACGCTTTGGCTCATCATATGATGTATTCGTTTGCATATTTTTTCTTTTTTTTGGTCTGGAGGACATGTCCTTCACATAGAAAACCTGAGACACATCATTGGCTAGGACAAATGGTTCATCTCTATAACCAAGATTGTTGAGATCCACTCTTGTCATTCCGTACAACTGGTCTATCTTTACCCCTTCCCCATTCAGGTTGACCCATTTGCAGCGAAACAAAGGACCTTAAAAGAGACTCCATAGTCTAGTTCCCATATCTCCTCTATGTAACCATAATATGTGTCCTTTTGTCCATTCTCGTCTATTGCATCAAAGCGGACACCATTATTTTGGTTGGTGCTCTTTTTATCTTGGGCGATCGTGTAGAATGTATTCCCATTTATTTCGTACCCTTGGAAATTCAATACAGTAGAATATGGTGACGCGACCAACAAGTATAGCTGATCTCCAACAGTGGTGTCATTCAAGAGATGTGTCCTCATCCAACCACCTAAAGACCTCATGTGTTCATCTGTAATCCATGATTCAGGCTTCCCCGGGTTTTTGGAGCGTACAATATTCTTGTGTTCCTCGATATACGGAGCTGCCAAGGTGGAATTATGTAGAACTGTGTAGTGTGCTTTAGTGAAAGAATCCCCGTCCCTACATATCATTGCTTTCTTTCCCAGCGTGCCTTTTACACTTAGTCTTCCCTCATGTCGCGAGTCAGAAACACCAATCGGCTTAAGGTCAGGAATAAAGTCAACACAAAACTCAATGACCTCCTCTGTTCCATATCCCTTGGAGATGCTTCCTTCTGGTCTAGCACGTTTATGAACATATTTCTTTAAGACTCCCATGAACCTCTCAAAGGGGAACATATTATGCAGAAATACCGGACCGAGAATGGCAATCTCTTCCACTAGATAAACCAGGAGATGCGTCATAATATTGAAGAAGGATGGTGGGAACACCAATTCAAAACTAACAAGACATTGTACCACATCCTTCAGAACCTTGGCGTAATATCTGGATTGATTACCTTCGAGATATTGCATTGAGGAATGAACACAGCTTCACAATGGGTACTCGAACATTTTCCTAGAAGCCCCTCAATGCAATCGGAAGCAATCAAGTCATAATCACGTGATGACTATGAGACTTCAGGTTTTGGAACTTTTTCTCTGCCATATTTATTATCCCCTTTATATTAGATGAGAAGCCCGACGGCACCTTGATACTGTAAAGGACTTCAAAAATAATTTCCTTCTCTGCTTTGGTAAGAGCATAGCTGGCACGACTTAAGTGACGCCCTTTATCCGTCTTGTTATGTGTATGCATGTTCTTTGGGTCTTTCACAATTTGTTGGTCCTCCCGTGTTTCGGGTGTATCTTTTGTCTTTCCATACACGCCTAGGAATCCTAGCAGGTTCACGCAGAGATTCTTCGTCACGTGCATCACGTCGATTGAAGAGCGGACACGCAGGACTTTCCAATATGGGAGCTCCCAAAATATAGATTTCTTCTTCCACATGGGTGCGTGTCCTGTAGCGACGTCGTTCGGAACTGATTGACCGCCGGGACCCTTTCCAAAGATTACTTCTATGTCCTTGACCATACCAAATACATCATCACCAGCAGGGAGTTCAGGCTTCTCCCGGTGATCCGCCTCACCTTTGAAATGCCTGCCTTTCTTTCTTACGGGATGATTGGTCGGAAGAAATCGTCGATTCGTCAGGTACACAACCTTCTTGCATTTATGCAAATATGTACCTTCGGTCTTACCTAAACAGTGGGTGCATGCCTTATATCCCTTGTTTGTCTGTCCTGAAAGGTTACTAAGAGCAGGCCAATCATTGATGGTTACGAATAACAACTCTCGTAGATCAAATGGCTCCTGTTTGTTCTCATCCCACGCACGTACACCTAGTTTGCCCCACAACTGTAAGAGTTCTTCAACTAATGGCCTAAGGTACACATCAATGTTGTTGCCCGGTTGCTTCGGGCCTTGGATGAGCACTGGCATCATAATGAACTTACGCTTCATGCACAACCAAGGAGGCAGGTTGTAGATACATAGAGTCACGGGCCAGGTGCTGTGACTGCATCTCTGCTCCCCAAAAGGATTCATGCCATCCATACTTACACCAAACCATAAGTTCCTTGCGTCACCTGCAAAGTCTGGGAAGTCTCTCTCGATTTTTCTCCACTGTGACCCATCAACAGGGTGTCTCAACTTCCCGTCTTTCTTACGGTCTTCTTTATGCCATCGCAACAACCTGGCATGCTCTTTGTTTCTGAATATGCGTTTCAACCTTCGTATTATAGGAGCATACCACAAAACCTTAGCAGGAACCCTCTTCCGGAGGGGCTCTCCCTCAACATCACCAGGGTCATCTCGTCTGATCTTATACCGCAACGCATTGCATACCGGGCATTTATCTAAATTCTCATACTCCTTACCGCGGTAGAGGATGCAGTCATTAATGCATGCATGTATCTTTTGCACATCTAATCCCAGAGGACAGAGAGTCTTCTTTGCTTCGTAGGTACTCTCGGGAAGTTCGTTATGTTTTGGAAACTTCGGCTTCATTATTTTCAGCATCTTTTCAAATGAGGAGTCAGTTAGACCACAATCTGCCTTCCATCGCAACAATTCCAGTGTGGTACCGAGCTTTGTGCTGCCATCTTCACAATTTGGGTACAACAATTTCTTGTGATCTTCTAACATGCCCTCTAACTTCAACTTCTCATTTTCTGTTTCACAGTATCGCTTTGCATCAGAAATGACCCTACCAAGTTCATCAGCCGGCTCATCTGATGCCCGTTCTTCACCTCTTTCCTCTCCTTTGTCTTCCATTGCAGTATCACTGTATTCAGGAAACATATGATGATAGTTGTTATCATCATCTTCTTCTTCACCATCTTCCATCATAACCCCTCTTTCCCCGTGCTTGGTCCAGCAATTATAGTTGGGCATGAAACCTTTCATAATTAGGTGGCCGCAAATGATTTTCGAGGAAGAGTACTCCCTGTTGTTCCGACATTGAACACATGGACAACGTATAAATCCATTCTCTTTGTTTGCCGTAGCCACATCGATAAATTTATCCACGCCTTTGATATACTGCCACGGCCGTCACCGTACATCCATTCCCGACCGTTCATCTGCATCATATAAGTAAGTTTATCAAAAAACAGGACATCATAAATAGTGAACTAACCAATTCACACCGACACATGAATTGTATCAATGACCTAGAAAAGATAAGATTGCTAACCTCGATCGAGGGAAATAAAGAGGAGAAAGCTCAAGTGCGTCTCGGACACCTTCTATATTTTTGTTCTATGAGAAATTCAACGGGATTTTTCACTCAAACATTTCATCAAACACCTTCAATGCATGCATAGAAGAGAAAAAACTAGCACACCCCTCACACCTTCCGCCATTCGAAAAAACAGAGTGGAGGCCGAGGGGGCTGGGGCGTTGCATTTGTAGAGGGCAGGAGAATACGTCCCGGTTGGAGCCACCAACCGGGACTAAAGGTGCGTGCCACGCCACGTGGCTGTGGCCAAACCTTTAGTCCCGGTTGGTGGCTCCAACCGGGACGTATTCCCCCTTACCAACCGGGACGCATGCCTCCTAGACCCGTGCCCGCTCCAACCGGGACGCGTGCCAGCATTAGTCCCGGTTGATGGCGCAACCGGGGCTAATGCTCCGAGGAGTCACGAACGGATGGCCCTTTTTTCATTAGTGATACATGCCCTAAGTCCATATGTGTACTTAGCTAGCTACGCTCCTACCGTCTAATTAACTATAAGGAAATGCCAATTAATGTATCTACTCTTGGTCCTTTTGACCATCACGGGAAATCTATCCGTGGAGCAGTTTGGAGTTCTCCGTCATGGGGCACACGGTTGATGACACGGGATTAGTACTTAATGCTTCAACTTGCATTTGGTGACGCTAATTTTATAATCTTTGAAAGACCGCCTTGGTTTCGTGTAAGGATGCAAGTGAGACGCACACAAGATGATCGTTCCACCCAGTCCTCATAGGCCGGGTTCAGCTGGGTGACGGTATTGTCGCCTTTCTTGACTTCAATATCTTCCTTGGGCGTCTCGGTGGTTCTGTCGAGGAAACCGGTGAGACGAGCACTTCTAACTGTCAGCAGTACCTGGGCCTGTCAGAGGATGAAGTTCCCCTTACCTTGCTTCTCGGTTACACCGGAGCCGGAGGAGGTACTAGCAGCGTTGAAAGAGGAGGAAGGAGTTGCCCTGGGTTCGATTGCTGGCGATCGATCTACATATGGATTTGTTGGAAGGTGCCATACCCTATTATAAGCACATTGTGCGTATTAATATAGGAGGTTTAATCAACTATCTCAAAAGGATTTACACGTCTTAGTATTATACAACAACTCTAGAGGTGATCCGGCCAACAACCTTATCAACACGATTGTGTCCTACACAATCAACACGCACAAACAAAACTTGGGACGCAAGAAACAGACACTAGTAGGAAAAGGGTATTCGGTTCGGTCCAAAGTCTAACACTAGTCCTGAATTTGTTACGGGCCGGGACTAGCATGAGCACTAGTTCCAGTTCGTACCGTTTTCGGTGGCTAGGAGCCCGAGAAAACTCTAGTCCCAGCTCGTTTTAGACCTTTAGTCCCAGGTCGTGATACGATCCGGGACTAAAGGGGTTCGGGCACGGGCAGCACCCTTTAGTTCCGGATCGTGATACAGCCCGAGAATAAAGGGATGCGGGCCGCGGCAGGAAAACTTAAAATGGCTATAAATTTTGTGTACAATATCGAAAAAAATGTATAACCTATCGAAATGTGCGGAAAAAACTTGTGAGTTCAATTTCAACAGCCTTAGGCCGTTTTGGATTATTTTAGATTTTTAAAATTCGAAAAGGAAAAAAATTATTAAATTTTATTTATTCCATATTTGGATTCCTCACATTTTTCTGATAATTATGGATATATTATTTGTCGAATTTCGATTTACAGATTTAAATACATTATTTATGCCATATTAAATGAATAAATAGCAACAAAATGAATAAAATATTATTTTATTTAGTTTTTTTTACTTTCATTGGATTAAAATATTATTATTTATTTATTGTTGTTTACTAAAATAGTTGTTTGAAATTTCAAAAAATAAAGATGTATAGCATATTGATATGGGCTAATAGGATTGATATGGTACTGTTGACTACAAAATACAAATGGGCTTCACGCAAGGACATCCTGATGGAACAAAGAAGTTAAGCATGCTGAGGGTGAAGTAGTGCTAGGATGGGTGACCGACCAGAAGTTTCCACAAGTGTAATTTGACCTAAGATTAAATATACTTAGTGCTAAAAATGTCCAGGGTCGTATTATGAACCGCCATTTGGTGACCTCTAGTTCCGGATTGTAACAAACCTGAATTAGACATAGGGAGCCCTTACAAACCGGGATTATATACCCTTTTTTCACTAGTGACATCAACGGACGGGATCTTCCAATACCCCTCTGTACGTAGGAGAAGGATAGTAAAATTGCTCGAGTATGCTATACGTATAGCCCACGTACAAGCTCGTACAGCCCGCGCTTGCAACCAACATACGCGTACGCGTCATGTACATACATTTTGACCTCACATGAGGGGTGACATCATGTAGACCGATAGGGAACTCGTATAACAACTTCTTTGGCCGCATCGCCTCCCTTGCCCCACCCATTCCCCCAAATCGAGTAAGAAGAAACCCTCGATACTACCTTGCCCGCCGCTCGATTCGTCTCCCTCGCAGCGCACACTCGATGCTTGTCGTGGCTGCGGCACTCGGAGCTCAGGATTGCGGCGAGGAGGAGCGCGTGGCTCATGGCCTTGTGCTGCTCGGAGAGGTCGAGCGTAGGCTGAGGCCGCAGTTAGGTGGTAGAGAGCATGGCGGCTGGGTTGTAACAGAATGAGGGCAGCGTGCGAGGGTTGTTCAAACCGATTGGCGGAGTACCTGATGCACCGATTAGGTTGCAAGGAAGGCATGGGAAGGTGATTGGAGAATAGGGGAGGTAGCAATAGAATCCGCCCCGTGGCCGGGCCTAGATGCCCAAACACATTGAGTTCACTCGGGATACTGTGGAGAGACCCGATGGAGGGGAGAATGATAGGGATTCCCTCGGGCGGTGGTGGTTGCCGACCAGGGAAGAGGAGAGGAGAAGGGGTCCACATGTGTAACATCCCAAAAATACCAAACTTAGATCAACAAACACTAATCATCAATTTTAGGGCTAACAAAAACTTTTCGAAGTAAACCCATGAATGCATGCATATGTAAATGCATGGATTTTTAATTTCTTTAAAAACCACCTTGTTTGTGTGATCCATTGCTTGTATAATGTTTCTTAGGTGAAATAAACATCATCTAAAACATTCCCCACACTTTTCTTAAATACAAGTAAATCAAAACAAATATATTAAGTGAAAGGTCATTTTGACCAATTTAACTCCCATGCCTACTTTGGCTGTCTCAAACTTTTAAAACCTAACAAAAACTTTTCTGGATCTTTGCACCCCTTGAATGTACTCATAACAAGGTATCAAGACCCACTTTGTGATCATCCAGAAACTTTTAAATGTATAGTTTAAATGACAATTCAAAATTGAATCTTCTTCATATGGGAACATCCCACTTTTTCAAAACCCACTCAAACAAGCTCAACTTTCAAAACCCAAGCATCTGCAGACTCACCAGCACCCATCTAGCAAACCCACCAAAATTCATTTCAAAATTCAAAACTTGATTTCATGCGGTCATTTCATCAAACAGGTTGCAGACACAAATCAAACAAAACATCAAACACTATAGTGTGCAGTGTTTTGAGCCTAACTTGTTCCCTAGTTAGCTCACACACAACTCAGTAGATCAGCTAGAAAGATTAGCCCAACACTAGCACCCCTATGAGCTTGCCATTGTCATTAATGGTGAACAGCCGAGCACCCCAATGTGGACAGCAAGCTAGGAGCAGCAGCAAGCCTAGCCAGCATGTCTGGGAGGCAGCCCACCGTCCACCGGCACTGCCTGTCCCAGCCGCGAGCGTTGCCAAGCCCTGGACCACGCGCACAAGCCGCGCCCAGGCCATGCCGAGCGTACGCCAGAGCGCCACCCTCGACCAGCACACACAGACCGCGCGCCGCCCTCACCGCGTGCACACACGATCACCACCGACCCAGGAGACCGCCAGACACCCCTGTTTGCCGCCCCGCACCATACAACAACCGCCCGCCGTCGAAGACGCCGCCTTTGCCGCGCAGAGCACCGCCCGTTCCAGACCAAACCACACCGCCCCATGCCTCGTGACCATGTCGTTGAGCATCGCCAGGAGACACAGCACCGTCCCCTACCCTTGCCCATGCCATTAGCCGCCTGTAACGTCGCCCCCGACGAGCTCACCGTGCACCCCGACGGTCCCCTCGCTCGGCTATAAATAGAGGCCACCCCCGCACGATTTCTTCACACCATCTTACTCCCCTCTCCTCACTGACCGTGCCACACCATTCTTAGAGCAAGTCGAGCACCACCTCGCTGGAATTTCACTGGAGCCTGCCGCTGCTGGGGAAGAAGGGAGCTAGCGATTGGAGCTGCCCTAGGAGAAGCCACCAGTACCAGGAGGTTCGCCGTCGTCGACTTCGTCATTCGCCCGCCTTGCCGACCCTCGCCCGTACCCCGGTGAGCCCCCAACACCCCTCACTGGCCGCGCTAGGTTTCATTCTCGCCGGAGCTGTCTCGCGTCGACGATGACCCTCAGCCGTTAGATTAGAACTAGATCGAACGATCCACGTTGCCCCATACCGCTTCGCCCAGCCCCGTGTCACTGACGAGTGGGGACACCCACTTAAGCAGCCCGCAGGAGCACCGCGCTTAGCAGGCCGGCCCATTAGAATTTCCCGCGCAGCCCAGCAATTCAAATTAAACCTTTTTCTATTTCTTTTCAAACACACTTCAGCATCCAACTTCAAAAATCAACCCAGGTCGATTCAGTGCACCAAATTGGATGAAACCAATTTTGTTGGAAAGATCTGTGAATGCTTAATCCAAGCCCGTTGGATTCAAGTCATTTGGATCTATAGATCATCCATAGCAAAAATAACAAGGCAGAAGCTTTTCTGCATTCAAACATTTTTCAAATTTAAACCATAAAAGCTTTTGAGTTTATTCCAACTATCAAAAATCACATTTAACCATACCTTTCAGAATATATAAAAATATATAGGTTTACTTGTAGAAATATTGTTCAAGGAATAAAAGAATGCTACATAAGCATTTCTAGCCACTTTAATTAATTAAAATAAAAGGGTAAAACCTTATTAAATTGTGACACCACTTTAAATCACATTCCCATGGACTACAATATGTGGTGATGACATGTGTCAACATGATCCCATATTTGGTTTGGAGAATATTAAAACTTAAGTAGTTTTCAATGAGTAGAAATTACTTTTCTAAAAATAAAAGAAATTAAATCAAGCCTTAATCTTGTAATGTTAGAGATGATGCTAGATCATCTATAGGACCCTTGTGTGTGATTATTGCAAGTACTTAAGTATTGTTTGGTGATTGTGTACCTCGTGTTTTTTCATAGACGCTAGTACCGACCAAGGATACTACGAGGAGGAAGGAGGAAACTACGAAGAGGAAGCCGAGGAGAACTTCAACCACTGCTCTGCACAAGGCAAGCTAAAACTTGCAAGACACTCTACTATGCAAGCTTATACTGATCTTGATGCAAGCTAACCCTTGCAAGATACCCTACTGATGCCACAAACCCATACCTGTGATCCTACCTACTTGCTAAACCAATCCTAGCTTTATGGCAAGCTTCTTACTTTATTTTCTTTATCAAAGCTTACTTAGAGGCTACCTAAGAGTTTGGTAGATACTAGACAGTTGTGCTGAAGGTTACATAAAGAACATAAAATTTGGCCTAAGCTAGAAACCTTGATATCAGCCTAAGATATAAGGTTGTACTTAGTTGAAACCCCACTAGTTACCACCCCTCATCATTACTACCCCCACCTGTAGATGCTAGTGCTAAGCATAAAACTTGATTAACTTTTAGATGGGAATACTTGGTGGAAAAATGGTTATGAAAACCTTGGAATGATGGATCATTATATTGAAATGTTTTGGACATGTGTTTCCAAACACTTGATGATTCTGGTGATAAAAATGTTGAGGCAGGAGCCTTAGCCCTTTATAAAACTGATGGTTGTCTGGATGCGATACCATTCCAATTTTATCGTACAGCCACAATACCTGAATATTGGGTAGGGCTTGACTGGAATCTTATATCCCTTAGTATTAGTTCCCTCCCGGCCAAGGTCTGAGCTGAGGCTACCTTGTGAAGATTGTCCACCTGTGCAGTACCCAAGATGACAGTGGTCATGGTTGGGAGGCCAAACTCACAGGAGAGGTGCTTATACTAGGGAGTGTAATTGAAAGGTTAGGATTGATTATCCGCATACTGAGTATGATGAGTTCAGGATTTGTTCCTGACGGATGTATCGAATGTTGTGGTGAAAGTGTACAATCTCTGCAGAGTGTCAAACTATTCGAATAGCCGCTTCCGCGGTTATGGACAGTTGGAGTGGCCATACTGTTCCCCCGTCAGACTTTTCAAAATGACTTGTGAAATGAAGTGAGACTTTGACTTGAACACAACAGAGTTGTGACCTGGATTACAAGATCCCATTTAGGAGTTATAAAATTGTGACTAGCTTTGGAACCTAGTAGAGATAAACCTGGATTTTTGCAAAACAACCCTAGAGCCTAGTGTCCTATTATCCAAAAACCCCTTTACCTGTTAGTATTAGTTTGCAAGTACTTAAAGAGTACTCATGGCTTTGTCCCTGGCTATTCCCATGGCCAGACTATGAAGAGGAGTACCTGGAAGATGGACCCCAGGAAGGTTACGACAACTAGGATCATCTCCCGTCATAAGCATTGCCTGTGACCCCGAAGATGGAGCTTCGCCTACGCTACCGTTATTATTACGTATTCCGCTGCTTGATGTTGTATTGAGAACTGGATCCTGAGATCCCTATTTGTGTAAGAACTTATGTATCGTTTGTAACAGATGATGTACTATGGTATCCAATTCTGTTATGTCTCGCAAAAATGGTAATCCTGGGATTGCGAGGTATGGCATAACAGGCATCTAGGATTGAAAAATCCGGGTGTTGACAACATGTTCTGTCACATCCCAAAATTTTCCAAATTTTGAAATGTGCAAAATAAATAAACAAAATAAGTAATTGTTGAAAATTAGGGTGAAAAGAAACTTTTTTGTTTCTAAATAGAAACATTAAAACCCTAAATGAACAAAGTTTGAATAAAAACAAAATCCAACAAATTTCAATCAAGTGGAATGCAATCAATAATGAATGAATCTTGAAATTTAAACACTTGGAAAAGTTAAATCAAAATACCCAAAACCCTAATGGAATAAATCATTTCCAAGATCTCCCTAATACTATGGATTTGATCCATATAAAAATTTAGCAACAAACATTTATAAATGATCAAAATGATAAAACAAATTTTTTATAAAACCATAGAAATTGGTTTCACTTAATTTGGAGCCATGGATAAAAACTTATGAATTTATTTAGATAAAAGGAATTAACTACCAAAGATAATAAAGCTACTATCTAAAATCCATACCAAATTGTGAGCAAAATAATCCTAAAGAGATATAACAGGATAAACAAATATTAAATAAAATTATACAAATTGGAATCACCAAGTTTGGATCCATAAATAAAAAGATATGGATTTTATAAGGCAAAGGAAGAAATAAATAAATAAGGAATATTTAACAGCCAAATTAAATATTGGACAAACAAATGAAATGAAAGATTATGGAATAATAAAAGGAATAAAATATTATTTAAATAAAATCATAAGGATTAAACAATATCCAATTTTATATAAATGAAGACAAAATTGCTTAAACTAAATAATAAATTCCAAAGGAATTATTTAGAAGATAATTTAAAACTTAAATTAAATCCATAAGCAAATGAAATAAAGATAACCCAAATAAAATAAAGGGATAAAGATTATTCCAATAAAATTATGGATAGAACCATATTCAAATTATATTTAATAAAGACAAAATCCCTTAGATAAATGATTAATTAAATCATGAGAAAATAATAAATAGGAATTTGCCAAAGTGGATTAAAAAGTTATCTAATTAAATTTAAAGAATTATTTGAATAAAATTTATATGGGATTAAAACCATATTTGATTTTATTGGAATAAGGAAAAATGCCCAATTTAAATGATTAATAAACCATATTAAAATATTCTAAATAATTCAAAATTAATTATTTAACATACCAATGAATAAATAAAACCTACTGAAAAAGATTTGATGAAAATTTGAATTCAAATAAGAGTTTGAAATTATATTTAAAATCTTATTTGAATAAAGGCATGTACCTATTTTAAATAAATAATAAACCATAAATAAATAAAATAATTATTCTAAAATGGTCTTTAAAATACATGTTTAAACAAAATAGAAACTTACTGAAAAGTTTGAAAATATCTGAACTGAAAAAGGGTTTGAAATCATTTGAATGAATTCAAAACAGAAAAAGAAAGCAGAAAAAGAAATAGAATAAAAAGGGAAGAAACCAGCCTAGCCCAACCTGGCCACTAAGCCCGGCGCAGCGCACCTCCTCTTCCCCCTCCCGAAGAGATTTCTCTCTCGCGCGTTTGAACCCACTCAAACGCTGACTTGGAGACCCCACCTGAACCCTCTCTCTATCACTGACAGAACGGCCCACTACCCTGTCATCATCGTTCTCACCCACCCCGCGCGACCTGTTCCCCCCAAGCCACGCCAGCCGTTTCTGCCGTAAACTGCTCGGCGTTAATCCGCTTTATTGCTGCGACCATTACTCATCGCGACCATGCCCTCATAATAAGTTTAGATCTGAGATCATGGCACTCGTGCCCTAGTGACAAGCATTAAGCACAACAAGTTGAAACAATGTCAAATAGCACTAATAGAGATACTAGGCACTATGCCCCTAACAGCTCTTATTCGATTACATGATAGAACTCATCCAATACCTACCATCCCCAAGCCTACAGCGGGGGATTACTCACTCATGGATGAGGGAAACATCGGTGGTTGATGGAGATGCGTTGGTGATGACGATGGCGATGATCCACTCCAAATACCCCGTCCCGAAAGGGTGCCAGAATGGAGTTTCTGGATCCGAATCTTGGTTTCTCGTGGCGGCGGCGGAGCAGAACTCTTTCTGGAAAACTATCGAACCCCCCTCTGTTTTTAGGTCAGAAGGCAACTTATAGGCGCAGAGGGAGGCCAAGGAGCTTCCTGGGGTGGCCAAACCTCCCCCAGGCGCGGGGTCAGTGGGCCCGCGCTTGGGGTGGATCTGGGCCCCCAGGCCTCCCCTCCGTCTCTTCTTCTAGCTCCGTGGATCTTCTGGTGAAATATAATTTTTGGCATATTTTCCGGGATTTTTCCTGATAGTTCATTTTTTGTACAAAAACAAGACACCAAGGTAATTCTACTAAAAATAGCGTCAGTCCATGTTAGTTGTATCCAAATCACACAAGTTTAGGAAGAAACAATATCAAAGTGTTCGAGAAAGTAGATACATTTTGGACGTATCAACTCCCCCTAAGCTTAGCTTATTGCTTGTCCTCAAGCAATTCATTTGAAAACTGAGTGCAATAAAAGAACATTCACGAACACTTTGCTTCATATGACGTAAATATTCTCAGCACAGGAGTAGATGCTTAGACAATTCATAATAAAGAGTATGCAACTAAGTCTGCTCAATAGTCATTGCAAGCTATGAAGAGAAACCAACTCAATAATAATAAGTAGCATGGAACATAAACATAAGCAATATTGCAATGCTCATAATAAGGTATGATAGAGTGGTATCTCACTTGCCTTTGTTTGAAGAGCACAATATAAATGCTGAGGCACCTCTGAAGTTCACATGAAGACTAGAGATAAAGATATCAGAGATACAAGCATCAAAGTCATGACATAATTACCAAGTTTTGGAACAAACACAAGAATTACAACTATGCTCTAAAGAAGGTGCTCATAGAATAAGTGGTGACTAAACAAAGTTGTGAAAACGGTTTTGTGAGGGTTTGAAAAGCTTCCCAATACTGAAAGGAAGGTACTCATTAGCTTTGAGCTCTCATTGCCCCTATCATAGACATCTTCATGTGGTTAAGGTGAAAGTGAGATCCACTCTGAATCATATGCTTGACAGACCATAGACTGGAAATCCCAACTCCCTTGAGTACGAGGGTCGCTCCGCATGCTACTCAACTTTGGTCACCTGAAAGTTCTTGTTATTGTAAATACATGTATATCATCGAGAACCGCCAACGGGGTACCCCTTGCACATGGTACAGGAGCTTTCCCATAACCAAAATGACAAGGCAAGCAGACAATGCGCATCTCAGCAATCTTTTTATTTAACATATGCATAGATTTTTATTGAGAAACCTTCATAGATGCTCATTATAGTGATGCTGGAAGTTTCCACCATGATTAAGCATGGCTTAGGCTACAGGCCCAGGCATTTCTCTAACACAATGTATAAACTCCATGAACTAACAACCTCCCCTTTTATTTCACATCGTCGACATCCGTAAACAAAAGAGCAAAGTATCAACTGGATAGATTTATCCAAAAAGTGTTGAAAGCGTTCCCCGTGACAGCACGGTTCTGCTGACTCCTAGTATATAATAAGAAAGAATATAACTTTCATGGACTAGTCACAATGGTTCAAGATTATTAAGCGCAAGGAATAAAGTGTGCCATCAAGTTCGTGAGAGCTTTACTTACTAACTTTCTCAAAATAGACAAACATTTTATTTGGAAGAAAACAAGGCATATGGAATATGCACTGAAGTAGCAAACGATGCTAATAGGTTGGTATGGTGGACACATCTGACAATATTGGTTTTGGGGAGTTGGAAGCACAGGTAGAGCACGTACTCATTGCAAGTGAAGGCTAGCAATAGAGAGGGAGCGACAAAGGAAAGAGCAATAACTGTCATAATCATGCTTGCAACAAAACATGACTAATTATGGAATGAAAGTGATACAAGAACTCTAAGGAAAAATAAATCATCGAGGCTTTCTGACTATTGATTAGTCATATGCATGCGTGAGCATGTGCCAAGTCGATTCACATGAACAGTCAGAGGAGGATACCACAATATCATACCAAAGTATGAATAAAGCATTGCAAGCAAACATTCATATGACATGCTACAAACTATTAGCAAGCTAGAGCTAATCATAGACAATCAAGAACTACTAAGTATCCATAATGACATACACCTTACACAAACAAGCTAAGCATGCTCACAATGATGAGTATATGTACAAAAATGAAACAAATATAGTTCGTTACCAGCCTCTTACCACACCTCGAGTTGTCTTAATCTTCATTCACTGGTGGAAACAGCCCTATTGGTTCCGGTTGGTAAGGGGCTTTAGTCCCGATTGCCCAACCGGGACGGGGCAATCGGGACTAAAGCCCTAACCTTTAGTCCCGGTTGCCCCACCAACCGGGACAAATGGGTGCACACGTGGCAGCGGCAGAGGGACGAGGTGGGTGGAGCATTAGTCCCGGTTCGTAACACGAACCGGGACTAATAACCTTCTGCCACGGCAGAGATTTGGCCCATTTCTCTGCCGCGGCAGAGAATTCATTTTGGCACATTTTGTTGCCGCGGCAGCATTTTCTCCACTTTTTGTGCCGCGGCAGAGAATTCATTTAGGTTGTTTTATTGTTTATTTAGTGATTTGCACTTATCAATGAAGGAACCTTATATTACACAAGATCATCATGATAATATTACATTCAATACACGGATCGAGTTCATGCACTACATACAAAAGTTGATATTCGATGCTACCGGCCAATTCCTTCAAAGTTGCTATTTTTACAATCCCTATTGTCTATACACAGCCGAATAGTATTCCCCTTTTGGGTCTAGGACTTCTGCATCCAGGAATCCCGCCAATTCCTCATGAATTGCTCGTACGCGATCCTTTGGCAGAAGACCGTCCCGTAGACGTTCGATCTAATTTAAAAAAGGAGTCAGCCTATATGAATGAAACTAAACACAATTTGATTGTAATTAAAAACTATAGAAATTGTTTACGTATGTGGAGTTGCTCTAAATTTCTGCCCTTCTCATCGCACGTCTGCCGGATGAATTCGCAAACATAGTATCCACATAGATTGTTACACGGTCCTGTCGGTCACTTTACGAGAACAGTTCAATCAAAATAATAATCAAGCATGATAATAAGCGTATCAAAACTAGAATCAAAGAGATGCGGATATAGCTAGTGGTGCTTACATTTAGTGGTTGAAATGTAAGCTCCTATTTCAAAACCCCTATCCTTGTTGGTGAACCGTTTCCAAGCGGCGTGAAAAGCGAATAAAATAAGTTATTAAGTACTTGATATCATAAAATTCACGAACGTTGCCGATATAGTGTCGTAATGATTAGAATTACCGCTGGAGAAGTATCTGCATGTCCTTCCACGTCTCAAGGGGTTTATGTTTCGAGTCCATGACTAGTACACGCCCTTTGTCAAGTTGAATGATTAACAGAATATAGTGGAAGCTGCAAATGCATAACTAATCAATTATATACTTAACATCGAGTAAGAGAAATATAAAGTGTATACAAGACAATAACACTCACTCGAATCTTCATTCTGCATATTACAGTATGATTATATACATGCAATAAACAAAATAATATAGCTGCAGACTAAATTAATTACAGAATTAGTACTTACAGACAATAATCACTGATGATCTATTTGTCCAAGGCGTCTTGATTGAATAATTGAAACAGTTCATCAATTTCAATGGATATCATGTCATCCTTTTCTTTTCCATGATGCTTTTTTGTAACCCTCAGCACTATCCAGATAGCCCCGGCCCTTGTGGCATGCATGTACCAGTTATGCAATCTTCGCATTTTTGTTGGAAGATTGTTTACCTCCTCAGGTTTGACGAGAGGTTTGCCGTACTAGTATTTGTATGCTACTTCACTCACGGGGAAGAACTCTAACTGGGATAAGTACTGGGCAATACCCATACCTTGAGCAGCGGCAGCTTCTCCATATAGTGCAACTACCTCTGGATCATACTGCTCTTCGGCCCCATATTTGCTCGACCCCACATTGGTTTGGGAAATCACCTTGAGAGGGGCGCAAGTCTGTTTTGCTTGTTCTCCGAGCTGGGCAACAGATTTCTCGCTTGCATTAGTACTGCTCTTCGAGGCTTTTTGTGCCGCATGTGACTTGAGAATAGAACGCTCATATTCTGATGACAGCTTTGGCTCGGGTTGATGAAGAGTCTTTAGCATTTTCAACACTTTGGCTTTTTCTTCTTTGGTCTGGGAACTCGCTCTTTCGGCCGCCTCAGCTTAAAACGTTGTCGTTTCCGCATCAACGATCGCCGTGATCTCCTCTTGATCTGATCATAAGCTCTCTTGGGAGGAACCTTTGGTACTTTTGGAAGAGGCTATTGTTTACGTTTCGGCGATCGCTTACCACGGGCTGATGTGATAAACTTACGCTTTTTACCCCGAGGCGCCGCGATGGCTCCATGGCGATGGCTGCGCGGAGATTGGTGAGGCGACGGGTGAGGCAACGAAGACGGCTGCAGCGGCGGCGACCTCATGGAGACGGGTGAGGCGGCGAAGATGGCCTTGGCGTGTGATTTCGAAGCACGATACATTCCTTCGGCCATAGAATGGTGACGTTTTTTGCGTCTCCCAGTACAGTCACATCCCCTTCACCTGCAGGGTAGTGAAGATCCAAAACTTCAAAGGTGGGCATGATTTCATCCACCCCGACAACAGCGTAGCCCTCTGGAACCGGACGACAGTGGTAAGTTGGTGTGGGTCCAATTGGTAAGGCATAGCCGACCGCCACCTTCATTGATATGTTCACAACTTTGACATGTAGCTCGTAGTGTGTCATCTCTGTGATATCATCCACTGGGTATCCAACAGGAGCCATCGTCGGTGCACCATCGTCATCGCCATTGTCATCACCCGGGACCTCGGTGGAAGCCACACTGCTTTTTCGATTATTCGATAGGCCGGTAGATTCGAATGCAGTGTGCTGCTGAGATGGGCCGGTAGTACTTTGCTCTTTAAGTGCGTCAATTTCATCTTGTTGTTGCTTTAATCGTTCTTCAATTAAACGCATTCGCTCTTTATGACTATTTGCCTCAACTTCCGCCCTGTCCTTTCTCCTCTGACGGATTCTATCAGGATATTCTTCTTCTCTTCGAGAAACCTAGTCCTCCATGGTTGGGAGCCTCTTGTGCCTCATGTTCGTCCATCATGTTCCTTATTTCCAAGGGCGAGTGTGAGCTCATCATTCTCTCTATCGGGAATGAAGTCCCCATCTTTAACAGCCTTTACTGCTTTTCTCATCCTCTCGATTGTCAAGGGGTCTTCTTTATGTCGTATGTTATATATACACCTCCCTTCCGAGTCCAACGTGTCCCCATGCCCGTAAAACCAATTCCTTGCACGTTCTACCCAATCGTCTGTCTCTGGGGTGATCTTTTTAGCACGCAGTTCATTCTCAAGTTTCTCCCACTTAGGAATGCCAGCTTGCCCCATAGTATGGTGGTACTTCTCGTTAGCAGCATTCAGCTTATTCATTTCAGACATTTTCTTAGCTTTTTCTGATTTCTTGTATTCCACAAACTCAGCCCAGAATGGTTTTATCTTCTCAAACTGAATATTCTTGAAATCGGGAGTCTTCTTTTTCACGACATAGTCAAGGTGCAATCTTTTCTTCCAGTTGGTGAAACACTGGGCCATCTTCTTCAAAGCCCACTCCCTGACCTTAGCCTCCATGGCTCTCCCATGTTGTAAGGTGTCCTCAACTGGATCCTCCGCATTTGGATCCAGCTCTATCTTCGGTAGTTTGAAATTAACCATGAGCCTCTTCCATAGTAAATATTTGGCGTGGTTAGGGACAAATAAACATGTTCCCTCTTCATCCTCATTAGCAGGCCTATTCCAATTTCTAATGTTGATCGGGATTAAGTCCCTAATGATTACTCTGCATTGTGCCACAAATTTGGTTGCGACAACTTAGGGAGCCGTCGGTTTGCCGTCTTCAGCGACATCTTCGATCCTGAACCTCTCATGGTCTTGCAACTTTTTGGTTGGGCCTCGTCTGCTCTTTTTAGTAGATTCCTTCGATCCGGAGGGCTAAAAGAAGAAAGATCGTCGTTACTATTTCTATATAGATAGCAGATGATTAATTAATGAATTGATTATATTACATGCACCTCGCCGGAGCGGTCGTCTTCTCGATTACACAAGGCATCGCCTTCTCCCTCGCGGAAGGCAACACCTTCAACCTCAAACAAGTCATCTATTTCGGTAAAAAGAGGATCACCCTCACCGGAGTTGTTCAGAAACGTTGATACGTCTAAATTTTCTTCCCCACGGATCACACCTTGGATCAACTCTTCCTTTTCTACGTCTCTGACGTGTGGGTCCACATTTTCTGCATAGGTGGAAAAACAAATAAGTCAAAGCGGCTAAAGGAGAAAGTTAGGTACGGTGTTGAGAGATATAAACCCTAATTTAGAGAAACCCTAATATATACATACACAATAATAAAAATGAAGAGAAACCCTAAACCCTAAACCTAGCTACAAAAAGGAAACCGTGTAGTTGATAGGTAACTCTAGCTAAAATCAATAAAATCAATATTCCGGAGTTCCGACGGGTGTCAAACCTAGGTCGGAGAAACCTCGGATGCATATGAGAGGGGAACATGAGTATAAGGCTACAAAAGGGAAACTATCCAGCACATAGGTAACACTAGATACTAACAAAATACCATATTGGAATCGATTTAAGAGGGTTCGGAATGCCCTGGCGAAGGCACATCGTCGAACCCACATGCACCTAAGGGGCATGCAATTTCATGGGAAGATTTACGCGCGACCGAGCCAGACCGAGATTTCCTACGTCGAACACAATGGTTTTGACCATGACCCTTCGCCCATGTCTCGCCCACGCGTGAGCGAACAGGGGAACTCCCATCGCCGCCGCCTCCTCCCCCCTCTCCTCACCTTCCCCTCGTCGCTGCGCTGTCAGGGCGGGACACCGGGCCTTGCCTGTGCGTTGTCGGCACCGGCGGTGGCGGCTTGATACTGTAGATGTGGTGCATATCTACAGTAAATGTTGGCCCTTTTTCCAAGACAATTCGGTGTCTTACCCTTTCACGATTCCACCGTCTATCCGATGTTTCTCGGCGCCGCTAACCGAATCCCGAGCAAACAGAGCTTCTGCCTTTCTCTTGCCACAATACACCCGCCCCACGCGTCCCTGCACGCCTCCCATGTCCTGCGGAACCGGCCACCGACATCCCCTTTTCCCGAGCCGCCGATTGCCATCGCTTAGGCGCTCCCACCGTCCCCGTGCCCGCTCGAAGCGGGACGCGTGCCAGCATTAGTCCCGGTTGGTGGCGCAACCGGGACTAATGCTCTGAGGGGGCGCAAATGGATGGCCCTTTTTCCACTAGTGGTTTTCTCTAAAAACACTTGCAAGCCTTACAAACCCGACATGAGGAGAGTATAAATCTATCATTGAGTAAATGTGATAGTCCTATAGCAAACGAGGATAGTCCGATGATAAGGATGCGATGATGCACAACCTTTTTTTCAAACAGGGGCAAAATCTTTGCCCCAACTCTTGCTATAGATCACCACATGGCAAAGAAACCCAACTAAAAACACATGAACAAATATTTGAATCATCCATCAAGCAGCTGCGGACGCCTTCCTTGTGGCAAATGAATCGAAACATCTTTAATCTATATGTACTATATGTGGTGAATTAGAAACTAACATATAATGTGTTCTTTGTTTGCGGCAACATAAGCGGTCTTGCAGCAGTTCTGGCGTCCAAGCTTGTGCGTGGTGCTATATTCTTGGGTACTAAAATCTTCTTTGTACAAATGAAACGAAACACATAGTTTTTTTGCATTACATTAAAAAATCCCCGCGGGTGACCCTAAACCCTAGTTTCCCTCCTTCTTTGAAATCAATTCAAATGGCTTTTGAATTTTGAAAACCTCAAAGTGTTTGGAGCCCAAATAGTATAAAGGGCCCCTTAGTGTTTTCAAATGTTTTATAAAGGTATCTTGTATTTTGAACCTATTCAAAAACAGAACAGAAATTGAAAATACAACTAGAAAACACAAAACAGAAATAGAAAACATTTCAGTAGAATTTTTTTATCTCTCCCTGGGCCGAGTCCCATCTCCTCCTCTCTTCCCTGCCTGCACGCGCGCAACACCTAGCAGCAGCCGCCGCCCACCCAAAGCCTAACAGAGGGAGGGGGAGGACAGAGGCAGGGAGGGGACGTACCTCTTCTGGAGGCGATGACGCGCGGCGGTGGTGGGGGAAGGGTGCGGGCGGCGCGGTCGTCGGGGAAGGAGACGCGGGCGGCAGTGGCAGTCGGAGCGCGCAGCGGTGGCAGCCGGAGGCGGAGGCAGGACGACGCGGTCGTCGGGGAAGGGCGCGGGCAGCCTGGGCATCGTCGATGAAACAGAGAAGCAGAGAAGAGTGAGATGGAGATGAAGAAGAGAAGTTATAAAGGGGAGGGAGTATACGTCCCGGTTGGTGGCTCCAACCGGGACTAAAGGGGCATACGTCCCGGTTGGAGCCACCAACCGGGACCTATACTCCAATTTTCAGCAGATGAAGGGGCGCGCGCACAGGGGGTCTTTAGTCCAGGTATTTTCTCTCTGTTCCCGCCTTATTTTTTATTTTGGGTTTAAATTTGTATTGTTTTTTAAATGATAATTAATTTGGAATTTACAAAAACTTTAAACATAAAAAGTGTTTGGATTTGAATAAATAATTCAAAACCATTTTCTATTTTAAAAAATAATTAATGTAACCATTTAAAATATTAACCATTTAAAATTAAAACTGAATTAACTTATATTTTTTTAATATCAATTTGGAATTTAGAAAAACTTTAAACAAAAAAAGTGCATGGATTTGAATAAATAATCCAAAACCATTGTCTATTTTTAAAAAATAATTAATGCAGCCATTTAAAATTAAAAATGAATTAACTTATATTTTTTGAATATTAATTTGGAATTTAGAAAAACTTTAAACATAAAAAGTGTTTTGATTTGAAGAAATAATTCAAAACCATTTTCTGTTTTCAAAAATAATTAATGTAACCATTTAAAATATGAACCATTTACAATTAAAAATGAATTAACTTATATTTTTTTAATATCAATTTGGAATTTAGAAAAACTTCAAACATAAAAAGTGTTTTGATTTGAATAAGTAATTCAAAACCATTTTCTGTTTTTAATGGGCGAAAAAAAGGACAGAAAATAATGGGCGGAAAGAAAATTTGATTAGGATAGAACTGGAATTAAAGTACATAATGCAACTAACACAAAGTTACATAGAAGAACTGAAAATTAAGATACATGGCCAGATTAAACCACAATCGGCCGAACTTGTTTTGCAATGTTGGAATAATTCAGTCATGCTCCTGCCTACACCTGTAATACTCGCCATCGTAAATCGTACTACATGTGACCGTCGTCGCTATCGTCGTCGGGTCGCCGTAGTTGAACCTTAAAGGTTGAGTACGAGTGGGCTGGACTTGAGGGTAGCGCAGGCGGGGGCTAGAGTCGGCGGCCGTGTCATAGGCCATGACGCTCTAGAGAGTCCGGCCGCGCCACCACAGCCGATGGCCGGCCTCGTTGAAGTTCGGAGGAGGTGGGCCCTCCTCCTCATGCATGGCGAGTGCCCTCTCACGCCGATCCATGAAGAAGGCTTCCCAAGTCGAGAAATAGTCGGGATTCCATCTGGGATTGCTCCGCTGCTCCGGCATGAGCTCGAAGTAGTAGTGGTTCGTGATGGCCATCCGACGCGCCTCACCTAGAGGGACAGGAGTAACCGGCACGCCTCCGGTGCTCAGCATCCAGCCGACGGGGACACAGTAGCCCAGCGGGCAGGGGAAGTTCGAGGCGCAAAGCGCCTCCGCCTCCCTGGGAGTTAGTGCTACGGTGGAAGCCATGGGAAAGAGTGATGAGGTTGCAGATATGAGTCTAGAGATGTGCAATGACAATGGAGGCCAACCCTACATATATATATAGTGAAGAACTGGTGGGAAGAACTGGAGGGAAGAACTGGCGGGAAAAAATGGCGGGAAAATGGCGGTAAAAATGGTGTGTTGACATTATGTCGAGCGGCGTGTACCTTGTCCCGGATGGTGTCACCAACCAGGACTAAAGATGAAAAATGGCGTGTCCACACACATGCATAATATGGGCACAACATCACAAACTATGCCGTGATTCAGCACATAACATCGGTCATTTGGACCGAAAACCATGAAACCTCGAACATGATAGGTCATTTTGTGAAGGTTTATACGAAACATGATCAATATACCAAGTCTGGTATTTTTCGTTTCAACTATGTAACATAATATGACACCACGCGAAGGATTTTCATTGTTCGGATTTTTTTTAATTTATTATGCCCGTTTTGAATTATTTGAATTTCTAACTATGGTCGAACCGGTGTGCATGAAGATAGGGGACAAGAATCGTTAGAACTTGCATTGGATCTCTGAATAAACCACATATTTCGAGTCTAAAAATGATTTTTTCAAAAAATCACGGGCAATAGATCATGTACCTGTAGTACAAACCGGACCCACTTCCTACTGATTCGGCAGATATTTGTCCTTTTTACCCGGGATGGACGAAAGGTTTGAGATGTACCGGTTGGGAGATAGTACATGTAAGGTGGTCTAGTATTTTAGGAAAATAGGACGGTAGCATTCTGAAACGGCATTTTGGTGGTTACTTCACAAAACGACCCGTTTTTTGCTATCGGAAAATGGAAAAGGGCTTTTCCGTGCGACAAAAAGGAAAAATTCCTCCTGCAACATTGTTCTCCATACCAATGTCCACACACATGCATAATATGGGCACCACATCACAAACTATGCCGTGATTCAGCACATAACATCGGTCATTTGCACCGAAAGCCATGAAACCTTGAACATGATAGGTCATTTTGTGATGGTTTTTTCGAAACATGATCAATATACCAAGTATGGTATTTTTGCTTTCAACTATGTAACATAATATGACACCACACGAAGGATTTTCATTGTTCGGATTTTTTTTGAATTTATTATGCCCGTTTTGAATTATCTGAATTTCTAACTATGGTCGAACCGGTGTGCATGAAGATAGGGGACGAGCATCGTTAGAACTTGCATTGGATCTCTGAAGAAGCCACATATTGCGAGTCTAAAAATGATTTTTTCAAAAAATCACTGGCGATAGATCATGTACCTGTAGTACAAACCGGACCCACTTCCTACCGATTCGGCAGACATTTGTCCTTTTTACCCGGGATGGACGAAAAGGTTTGAGATGTACCGGTTGGGAGATAGTCCATGTAAGGTGGTCTAGTATTTAAGGAAAATGGGACGGTAGCATTCTGAAACGGCATTTTGGTGGTTATTTCACAAAACGACCCGTTTTTTGCGTTCGGAAAATGGAAAAGGGCTTTTCCGTGCGACAAAAAGGAAAACTTCCTCCTGCAACATTGTTCTCCATACCAATGTCCACACACATGCATAATATGGGCACAACATCACAAACTATGCCGTGATTCAGCACATAACATTGGTCATTTGGACCGAAAACCATGAAACCTCGAACATGATAGGTCATTTTGTGAAGGTTTTTACGAAACATGATCAATATACCAAGTATGGTATTTTTTGTTTCAACTATGTAACATAATATGACACCACGCGAAGGATTTTCATTATTCGGATTTTTTTTAATTTATTATGCCCGTTTTGAATTATTTGAATTTCTAACTATGGTCGAACCGGTGTGCATGAAGATAGGGGACAAGAATCGTTAGAACTTGCATTGGATATCTGAATAAACCACATATTGTGAGTCTAAAAATGATTTTTTCAAAAAATCACGGGCAATAGATCATGTACCTGTAGTACAAACCGGACCCACTTCCAACTGATTCGGCAGACATTTGTCCTTTTTACCCGGGATGGACGAAAGGTTTGAGATGTACCGGTTGGAAGATAGTCCATGTAAGGTGGTCTAGTATTTTAGGAAAATAGGACGGTAGCATTCTGAAACGGCATTTTGGTAGTTACTTCACAAAACGACCCGTTTTTTGCGATCGGAAAATGGAAAAGGGCTTTTCCGTGCGACAAAAAGGAAAACTTCCTCCTGCAACATTGTTCTCCATACCAATGTCCACACACATGCATAATATGGGCACCACATCACAAACTATGCCGTGATTCAGCACATAACATCGGTCATTTGGACCGAAAGCCATGAAACCTTGAACATGATAGGTCATTTTGTGATGGTTTTTTCGAAACATGATCAATATACCAAGTATGGTATTTTTGCTTTCAACTATGTAACATAATATGACACCACGCGAAGGATTTTCATTGTTCGGATTTTTTTTGAATTTATTATGCCCGTTTTGAATTATCTGAATTTCTAACTATGGTCGAACCGGTCTGCATGAAGGTAGGGGACGAGCATCGTTAGAACTTCCATTGCATCTCTGAAGAAACCACATATTGCGAGTCTAAAAATGATTTTTTCAAAAAATCACTAGCGATAGATCATGTACCTGTAGTACAAACCGGACCCACTTCCTACCGATTCGGCAGACATTTGTCCATTTTACCCGGGATGGACGAAAAGGTTTGAGATGTACCGGTTGGGAGATAGTCCATGTAAGGTGGTCTAGTATTTTAGGAAAATGGGACGGTAGCATTCTGAAACGGCATTTTGGTGGTTATTTCAAAAAACGACCCGTTTTTTGCGCTCGGAAAATGGAAAAGGGCTTTTCCGTGCGACAAAAAGGAAAACTTCCTCCTGCAACATTGTTCTCCATACCAATGTCCACACACATGCATAATATGGGCACAACATCACAAACTATGCCGTGATTCAGCACTTAACATTGGTCATTTGGACCGAAAACCATGAAACCTCGAACATGATAGGTCATTTTGTGAAGGTTTTTACGAAACATGATCAATATACCAAGTCTGGTATTTTTCATTTCAACTATGTAACATAATATGACACCACGCGAAGGATTTTCATTGTTCGGATTTTTTTTAAATTTATTATGCCCGTTTTGAATTATTTGAATTTCTAACTATGGTCGAACCGGTGTGCATGAAGGTAGGGGACAAGAATCGTTAGAACTTGCATTGGATCTCTGAATAAACCACATATTGCGAGTCTAAAAATGATTTTTTCAAAAAATCACGGGCAATAGATCATGTACCTGTAGTACAAACTGGACCCACTTCCAACTGATTCAGCAGACATTTGTCCTTTTTACCCGGGATGGACGAAAGGTTTGAGATGTACCGGTTGGAAGATAGTCCATGTAAGGTGGTCTAGTATTTTAGGAAAATAGGACTATAGCATTCTCAAACGGCATTTTGGTGGTTACTTCACAAAACGACCCGTTTTTTGCGATCGGAAAATGGAAAAGGGCTTTTCCGTGCGACAAAAAGGAAAACATCCTCCTGCAACATTGTTCTCCATACCAATGTCCACACACATGCATAATATGGGCACATCATCACAAACTATGCCGTGATTCAGCACATAACATCGGTCATTTGGACTGAAAGCGATGAAACCTCGAACATGATAGGTCATTTTGTGAAGGTTTTTTCGAAACATGATCAATATACCAAGTCTGGTATTTTTCCTATCAACTATGTAACATAATATGACACCACGCGAAGGATTTTCATTGTTCGGATTTTTTTGAATTTATTATGCCCGTTTTGAATTATCTGAATTTCTAACTATGGTCGAACCGGTGTGCATGAAGATAGGGGACGAGCATCGTTAGAAATTGCATTGGATATCTGAAGAAACCACATATTGCGAGTCAAAAAATTATTTTTTCAAAAAATAACGGGCGATAGATCATGTACCTGTAGTACAAACCAGACCCACTTCCTACCGATTCGGCAAACATTTGTCCTTTTTACCTGGAATGGACGAAAAGGTTTGAGATGTACCGGTTGGGAGATAGTCCATGTAAGGTGGTCTAGTATTTTAGGAAAATAGGACGGTAGCATTCTGAAACGGCATTTTGGTGGTTACTTCACAAAACGACCCATTTTTTGCGCTTGGAAAATGGAAAAAGGGCTTTTCCGTGCGACAAAAAGGAAAACTTCCTCCTGCAACATTGTTCTCCATACCAATGTCCACACACATTCATAATATGGGCACAACATCACAAACTATGCCATGATTCAGCACATAACATCGGTCATTTGGACCGAAAGCCATGAAACCTTGAACATGATAGGTCATTTTGTGATGGTTTTTTTGAAACATGATCAATATACCAAGTATGGTATTTTTGCTTTCAACTATGTAACATAATATGACACCACGCGAAGGATTTTCATTGTTCAGTTTTTTTTTGAATTTATTGTGCCCGTTTTGAATTATCTGAATTTCTAACTATGGTCGAACCGGTGTGCATGAAGATAGGGGACGAGCATCGTTAGAACTTGCATTGGATCTCTGAAGAAACCACATATTGCGAGTCTAAAAATGATTTTTTAAAAAAATGACGGGCGATAGATCATGTACCTGTAGTACAAATCGGACACACTTCCTGCCGATTCGGCAGACATTTGTCCTTTTTACCCGGGATGGACGATTTCGGCAGGCTGGGCCAGGCAGCACTAATGATAGGGGTGAGTGTCGACATTATGTCGTGCGGAGTGTACCTTGTCCCGGATGGTGTCACCAACCGGGACTAAAGATCAACCTATAGTCCCGGTTGGAGACACCAACCGGGACAAAACACGAGTCAACACTAATGATAGGGGTGAGTGTCGATATTATTTCGTAAGTGTCGACACTATGCCGAGCCCAGTCCTCCGGCATCTCTGAGAAACTGGTCATAGAGGCACTCCCTAATATGTGAAATTAGTTAGCTCCGAGGCGTATTGATCTAGTTAGAGAAGTTACAAGCTGCAAGATGGTTTTCGAGAGTAGGGACACCACTACAACTAGTTTCAGGGAGACGCCGCCGGATCCCAGTCCTCTGGCATCTCCAAGAAACTAGTCATAGATACACTCCCTGATATGTGACTGCGCGCGTTTGGAGATAAGATCTTAATGGTAAGTACGAATCGGGACAACTTCTTCATAGTCCCGGTCCAGCCACAAAACGGGACTAACACTCAAGACATTTATTAATATTAAAAACCGAGACTACAAAACCGGGACTAAAGGCCACAAACCGCGAAAGATATCCTTCGGTCAAGCCACAAACCGCGAAATACATGAACTAGAGTTACATAATATGAGCATGAACTTCTTGGCATATGTCCTTCCTTATGATCGCTTCAGACGTAACCATGGAGCATCTTCTTTACTTAACGGAATTCTTGGGTCAGTTTTCACTGTGAAGGGCGGAATTTCATCAAACTTATTATAATCTTATGACATGTCTATCTTGTCCTTGATTCCCACGATGTTTGTTTTCCCTGAAAGAACTATGTGACGCTTTGGCTCATCATATGATGTATTCGTTTGCATATTTTTTCTTTTTTCGGTCTGGAGGACATATCCTTCACATAGAAAACCTGAGACACATCATTGGCTAGGACGAATGGTTCATCTCTATAACAAAGATTGTTGAGATCCACTGTTGTCATTCCGTACAACTGGTCTATCTTTACCCCTTCCCCATTCAGGTTGACCCATTTGCAGTGAAACAAAGGGACCTTAAAATAGACTCCATAGTCTAGTTCCATTTCTCCTCTATGTAACCATAATATGTGTCCTTTTGTCCATTCTCGTCTATTGCATCAAAGCGGACACCATTATTTTGGTTGGTGCTCTTTTAATCTTGGGCGATCGTGTAGAATGTATTCCCATTTATTTCGTACCCTTAGAAATTCAATACAGTAGAAGATGGTGGCGCGGCCAACAAGTATAGCTGATCTCCAATAGTGGTGTCATTCAAGAGATGTGTCCACATCCAACCACCGAAAGACTTCATGTGTTCATATGTAATCCATGATTCAGGCTTCCCCGGGTTTTTGGAGCGTACAATATTCTTGTGTTCCTCGATATACGGAGCTGCCAAGGTGGAATTATGTAGAACTGTGTAGTGTGCTTTAGTGAAAGAATCCCCGTCCCTACATATCATTGCTTTCTTTCCCAGCGTGCCTTTTCCACTTAGTCTTCCCTCATGCCGCGAGTCAGAAACACCAATCGGCTTAAGGTCAGGAATAAAGTCAACACAAAACGCAATGACCTCCTCTGTTCCATATCCCTTGGAGATGCTTCCTTCTGGTCTAGCACGGTTATGAACATATTTCTTTAAGACTCCCATGAACCTCTCAAAGGGGAACATATTGTGCAGAAATACCGGACCGAGAATGGCAATATCTTCCACTAGATGAACCAGGAGATGCATCATAATATTGAAGAAGGATGGTGGGAACACCAATTCAAAACTAACAAGACATTGTACCACATCCTTCTGTAACCTTGGCAGAATATCTGGATTGATTACCTTCTGAGATATTGCATTGAGGAATGCACACAACTTCACAATGGGTACTCGAACATTTTCCGGTAGAAGCCCCCTCAATGCAATCGGAAGCAACTACG
This sequence comes from Avena longiglumis, assembly GCA_030063025.1. Lineage (NCBI taxonomy): Eukaryota > Viridiplantae > Streptophyta > Magnoliopsida > Poales > Poaceae > Avena > Avena longiglumis. The sequence continues at coordinate 31,885,629 of CP125978.1, forward strand.
TCATAATCACGTGACAGTCATGAGACTTTAGGTTTTGGAACTTTTTCTCTGCCATATTTATTATCCCCTTTATATTAGATGAGAAGACCGACGGCACCTTGATACTGTAAAGGACTTCAAAAAAAATTTCCTTCTCTGCTTTGGTAAGAGCATAGCTGGCACGACTTAAGTGACGCCCTTTATCCGCCTTGTTATGTGTATGCATGTTCTTTGGGACTTTCATAACTTGTTGGTCCTCCCGTGCTTCAGGTGTATCTTTTGTCTTCCCATACACGCCTAGGAATCCTAGCAGGTTAACGCAGAGATTCTTCGTCACGTGCATCACGTCGATTGAAGAGCGGACACGCAGGACTTTCCAATATGGCAGCTCCCAAAATATAGATTTCTTCTTCCACATGGGTGCGTGTCCTGTAGCGACGTTGAACTGATTGACCGCGGGACCCTTTCCAAAGATTACTTCTATGTCCTTGACCATACCAAATACATCATCACCAGCAGGAGTTCAGGCTTCTTCCGGTGATCTGCCTCACCTTTGAAATGCTTGCCTTTCTTTCTTACGGATGATTGGTCGGAAGAAATCGTCGATTCGCCAGTACACAACCTTCTTGCATTTATGCAAATATGTACCTTCAGTCATATCTAAACAGTGGGTGCATGCCTTATATCCCTTGTTTATCATCACGAAGGTTACTAAGAGCAGCCAATCATTGATGGTTCTGAATAACAACTCTAGAGATCAAATGGCTCCTGTTTGTTCTCATCCCACGCGTACACCTAGTTTGCCCCCACAACTGTAAGAGTTCTTCAACTAATGGCCTAAGGTACACATCAATGTCGTTGCCGGTTGCTTGGGCCTTGGATGAGCACTGGCATCATAATGAACTTACGCTTCATGCACAACCAAGGAGGCAAGTTGTAGATACATAGAGTCACGCAGTCTTGTTGCAGCTCTGCTCCCCAAAAGGATTCATGCCATCCGTACTTAGACCAAACCATAAGTTCCTTGCGTCACCTGCAAAGTCTGGAAAGTCTCTCTCGATTTTCTCCACTGTGACCCATCAGCAGGGTGTCTCAACTCCCCGTCTTTCTTATGGTCTTCTTTGTGCCATCGCAACAACTGGCATGCTCTTTGTTTTCGAACATGCGTTTCAACCTTGGTATTATAGGAGCATACCACATAACCTTAGAAGGAACCCTCTTCCGAGGGGCTCCCTCAACATCACCAGGTCATCCCGTCGATCTTATACCTAACGCATTGCATACCGGCATTTATCTAAATTCTCATACTCCTTACATGATGAGGATGCAGTCATTAATGCATGCATGTATCTTTTGCACATCTAATCCTAGAGGACAGGGAGTCTTCTTTGCTTCGTAGGTACTCTCGGGAAGTTCGTTATGTTTTGGAAACTTCGGCTTCATTATTTTCAGCATCTTTTCAAATGAGGAGTCAGTTAGACCACACTCTGCCTTCCATCGCAACAATTTCAGTGTGGTACCGAGCTTTGTGCTGCCATCTTCAGAATTTGGGTACAACAATTTCTTGTGATCTTCTAACATGCCCTCTAACTTCAACTTCTCATTTTCTGTTTCACAGTCTCGCTTTGCATTAGAAATGACACTACCAATTTCATCACCTGGCTCATCTGATGCCCGGTCTTCACCTCTTTCCTCTCCATTATCTTCCATTGCAGTATCACTGTATTTAGGAAACATATGATGATAGTTGTTATCATCATATTCTTCTTCACCATCTTCCATCATAACCCCTCTTTCCCCGTGCTTGGTCCAGCAATTATAGTTGGGCATGAAACCTTTCATAATTAGGTGGCCGCGAATGATTTTCGAGGAAGAGTACTCCTTGTTGTTCCGACATTGAACACATGGACAACGTATAAATCCATTCTCTTTGTTTGTCGTAGCCACATCGATAAATTTATCCACTCCTTTCATATACCCGGCTACGCGCCGGTCACTGTACATCCATTCCCGACCGTTCATCTGCATCATCTAAGTAAGTTTATCAAAATACAGGACATCATAAATAGTGAAATAACCAATTCACATCGACACATGAATTGTATCAATGACCTATAAAAGATAATATTGCTAACCTCGATCGAGGGAAATAAAGAGGAGAAAGCTCAAGTGCGTCTCGGACACCTTCTATATTTTTGTTCTATGAGAAATTCAACGGGATTATTCACTCAAACATTTCATCAAACACCTTCAATGCATGCATACAAGAGAAAAAACTAGCACACCCCTCACACCTTCCACCAAGAGAAAAAACAGAGTGGAGGCAGAGGGGGCTGGGGCGTTGCATTTATAGAGGGCGGGAGAATACGTCCCGGTTGGAGCCAGCAATCGGGACTAAAGGTGTGTGCCACGCCACGTGGCTGTGGCACACACCTTTAGTCCCAGTTGCTGGCTCCAACCGAGACGTATTCCCCCTAACCAAACGTGATGCATGCCCCCTGGCCCCGTGCCCGCTCGAACCGGGACGCGTGCCAGCATTAGTCCCGGTTGGTGGCGCAACCGGGACTAATGCTCTGAGGGGTCGGGAACGGATGGCCCTTTTTCCACTAGTGATTATTGCTCTCTACTTGTGTGACTTAAATAATTAAGATGAAAACCAATATCCACTGAGGATGGCTGTACCCTACGAAGAACTCACAAAACCAAAGAAGAACAACAAATATTTTTGGTGTTTTCGATTTTTTAGAAACAAGAAAACAAAGAAAAACCAAATAAAAACAAAGCAAACCAAACAAAGCAAAATCTTTTTGGATTTTTATATTAAGGCAAACCAAAGAAAAGAAGCAAAGAAACAAACCAAGAGAAACAACGAAAATAGTTTTGGTATTTTTGGGTTTTTGAGAAAGAAGCAACAATAACCAAAAAGAAATCGAAACAATGGATATACAAAGAACCGACCGAACATGATATATAGATGAGTGTGATGTTGGTGTACCTCCCCCCAAGCTTAGGCTTTTTTCCTAAGTGGGGCTCAATAGCGCGGATAGTAACCCCATGCTGGTGGGTCATCATAGGAATGATCATAGTCAGGCACCTGTGATGAAGAAGAAGACGCGCCCCAATCAAATGAGGGCTGCTGGTATGAAGACTCTCCCAAGTTGGAGAGCTGAACCGAATTTTCTTCGGCATCCTTTTCAACATTCTCTTCTTTCTGGGAGAGTTCCCCAACATATGTGTCAAGCTCTTCCTCCGTAAGTGACCATCCTTGCTTGTTATCAAAGTTAAACAAAGTAGGTGCAGGCAAATAAACTATTTTCTCACTCCTACCTTTTCTCCGACCTTGCTGGACAAAAGATAGTTCATATGGCAAACTTCTCACATTAGCCCCCAAAGAAACAAAACCATGCTGAATCATGGATTCAATATCAAGCCTCCCTATGGAAAACTGAAAATCTGAATAATGAGGCTCTAAACCATGGAAAGCTAGCAACCTAGAAGCAACGAGACCTCCACAAATTCCACCCTTCTCACGGTTGGTGGTAAGACGGTGAGTTATCAAAGCACCCAAACTTTAAGAACTATTCCTATTCAGAGAAGCTGCAATAAAAGCTAGATCAAAAGAAGACAACTTTCTAGCAGTCTTTCTAGCAAGAACACACTTGGTAATGAAATAGGCAAAGTATCTAATAGTTGGGAGCTGGATGTTCCGAATTTTACCACTTTCCTTTGAGAAGTCGAAACCTTGGCAAATCTCAGGATACAAATCAACAAGTGAATTGGGCCTCTCCTTGATCTTCTCACAAGATCCCCACTAAGGTACTCTAATTGCTGCACAGAAATCAGCAAAAGGCAGGTTGACATGCATATTATATATTTTGTAATGGACCATGGGATTAGAAGTAGATCAAGTGAACCAAAATTCCTGCACAAAAGCCATGGTTAGCTTAACATATTGGATTGGTTCACCTTCACAAAGTGCTCCAACCCCGCATTTGTAACCAAAGTTTGAAAGTCATAGAGAATCCCCGCAGCTCTCATAAATTCATGGCATGGATATATGGAAGGAAAAACTGCCTCCTCACGATGAACCTTCATTGGCTCATGCACCATCAAGTCATATTTATTCAGTGAATAAGCACTCATCTTCTTTGCTGAAATTTTTAGACAACCATTAAACCAAGTGATCTCTAAGTTGATAAATAAAGAGTAACCACTATAGGAACTTGCATCATAACAAAGTTTCTAAGCATAGAACAAGCATGCAAGCTCAAACAACCTGTCACCTACAGTAGAAAAATACTCAAGATACAATCTACCAATCACAAATCTAATTGGACAAGTGGAGGAGGCACATACCAAGGAACAATACCTCCAAAAATCAGCACTTGAGATGGGCTAAACAAGGAGATCAAAAATCGTGAGCAAAAACAACAAGAACTTGAGCTTGAGCAAGTTTTCCGGTGTTTTTCGGGAGAGAGAAAGAATGTGGCTTTGAGGAGGCAGCCGAGAGGGCCCTAGGTGGGCCAGACCCCCCTAGGCGCCACTAGTGGTGGGCCCACTCCTACCACAGGTGTGGGGCCTAGGGGTGGCCCTCTGGCTCACCTCTGGTACCTCTCTGCCCCTTTTTTCGAGGAAAAAATTATTTTGAATTTTCTGCGATTTTTCGGGAAACTTTATTTTTTGCCAATTTTCAAGGTATGAAAATTGATTTTCTCGCAGAAACAATTTTTTTAGAACAAGCAAAAGCAAACCAAAAGACAAACTACAGGATCTCTAAGAAACTCAAACAAGCAAACAACTAGCAAAACAAAAGCTAAAGCAAAGACTAGGAAGAAGAAAGGGAAAAATAAAGCTAGTATAACCACACTAGAAACATTATTTTGTTCATTAAAATCCTTTTGTTAACAAGGTTGATCAAGTCTTGTTACCAAAACAATCTTATATGAAACAAAACTTTGCATTCCACAAGGTGATTATGTTACCTCATACTTGATAGCAATGGTCCCAATCATAATAGTTTTAAAATTTTCTTGTGGAATGGGACAATATATTTCTCCAACCTTGATGCCTTCAATATTTTCAATAGAATTCAGGCAATAGCTTCTGACAACCTTCTTGGGGAAATAGACAGTGTGCTCTTTGTCATTAATATTGAATGTTACTTTTCCTTGATTGCAATTGATGACAGCACCTGCAGTATTAAGAAAAGGTCTCCCAAGAATAATAGACATATTATCATCTTCAGGCATTTCAAGCACAACAAAATCAGTTAAGACCATGCAATTATGAGAAACTTAAACAGGAACATCCTCACATATAACAACAGGAATAGTAGTTGACTTATCAGCCATTTGCAAAGTTATATCAGTTGGTATCAACTTTTCTAGCTGGAGTCTCTTGTAGAGAGAAAAAGGCATAACACTAACTCCAGCTCCCAAATCACATAAAACAGTTCTAACATAATTATTCTTAATGGAGAAAGGAATAGTTGGTATACCTGGATCACCAAGTTTCTTTGGAACCTTACCATTGAACGAGTAATTAGCAAGCAAAGTAGAAATATCCTCATTAGGAATCTTCCTTTTATTAGAGACAATATCCTTCATATACTTTGAATAAGGAGGAAACTTAGTAGCATCAGCCAAAGGAATTGGCAAGAATAAAGGTTTCATCCACTCACAAAACTTGTTGTAGTGTTCTTCCTCCTTTGACTTGTGTTTCTTACCTAGAAAAGGCATAGGTTTCTACACCCAAGGTTCTCTCTCTTTACCATGTTTATTAGCAATAAAATCTTCCTTTGTGTACCTAGTGTTCTTAGTGTGTTTCTCAGGTTCTTCCTCGCCTTCCTCTTTATCAGGAGACTCATTTTTATCATTACCACTCTCAGTTTCAGCATCAGAGACAAATATACTATTAGGATCTACAAAAGGTTCAAGTGGTTCCTTAACTTTCTTATGTTTATTTTTTTTCCTCTTAAGAGTACTACCACTATCTTCACCTTGTTGGGAATCCTGCTCTCTTCTTTTAGGGTGTCCTTCAGGATATAAAGGATCTTGAGTAGCTGCACCACTCCTAGTTCTAATTACATAAGTATGTTTATTTTCTGAAGCATTAACTAGCATATCCTTTTGTACTTTAGAAACTTTATCAAGTTGGGTTTGAACCATTTGAAAGTGTTTACAAAGCATTTTAATATCATTAGAAGTTCTTTCCACAATATCTTTCAACTCATGGATAGCTCTAGAGTTTTCCAATAAATGATTCTGAACTTGTTTATTAAAATTACCTTGTTTAACAATAAAAATGTCAAGTTCCTCTAAGCATTGATCAGGAGGCTTACCATAAGGAATATCACCTTCATCAAAGTGTTGGACAGAGTGTACCTCAATAGTAGATGAGTGGGGAATTGGCTTACATAATTCTTCTATAGGAGGTAAATTATTCACATCTTCACCTCTAATACCTTTCTCCTTTAGACACTTTTTATCTTCCTTTATCACTTCATCATTTAATGCAATAACTCCCTTCTTCTTTGTTGTTGGTGTTGGAACTGGTTCAGGAACAACTGGTTCAGGAGTAATAGGCTCAGGTGTATTCATCTCAGTTAAAGTCCAATCATCATAATTCTTGCTTATCTTGTTCATTAATTCTTCAGCATCTGTAGGAGTCCTTTTCTTAAAAACACAATCAGCAAAGCTATCTAGGTAGGTCCTAGAATCATCAGTTAGTCCATTATAATAAATATCAAGCAACTCATTCTTAGGTAACGGACATCCAGGATATGCATGAATTAAGGAACAAAATATTTTCCATGACTCAGGCAATTTCTCTTCTTCTTCCTGTTTAAAATCAAAAAGTCTCTGCAAAGCAGCATGTCTAGCAATGGGAGGAAAATATTTATGGAAGAAAGAAGCAATCAAGCAATCAGGGCTATCAATGGAACCAGGAGTTAATCTATTAAACCAAGCCCTAGCTTCTCCTTTTAGTGAAAAAGAGAAGATCTTAGCAACAAAGTACTTGCGCATTTTTAAATCATCAGAGAACAAAGCACTCATAGTAGAAATCTCATTCATATGAGCCACAGCACTCTCATGTTCAGTACCACAAAAAGGTTCTTTCTCAACAATTTCTAAATAAGTTAAATCAAGAGAGAAATCATAATCTTTATCTTTAATATCTATGGGAGAGGTGGAAAACTTAGGATCATAGGACTTCTTAGGTATAATAGTACATCTAGGAAGGAGACTCTTAATAGCACTAGCACCATGTGTATTTCGGCACTCTTCAACAAATTCATCAGTGAGCTCTATGTAACCATCATTAATATCAAAACTCTCACTAGTAGGTCAGCTAACAGGTGTAACAGTGTCTTCACTAGGAGTTTTGGTATTTCCTAGACTAGCCATAGTAGCATCTAGAAAAGGACCTAATGAACCACTCGCATCAAGCACAGTAGAAGTCACATCATGGGTATCAAAAGCAATTTCAGATTCAGCAGTAGTAGCATTGTGTGTAGCATGAGCATGTGGTGGTGGTGTGACAAGCTTACTTATAACAGACGATGAATCAAGAGCAATAGAGGTGTTTAGGACTGTACCTCTTCTTGTAGTGGATGGTAAAATAGGGAACTTTCCATCACGAGACTTCCCCATGATGAAAGGAGTAGCAGGGAACAATAATAGATCCAAGTGAACTTACAAATAAAGCTATGCTCAAGAACGGCGCTTTAAAATAGTCTTGATGACCCACAAGTATAGGGGATCGCAACAGTCTTCGCGGGTAGTATTACCCAATTTATTTATTCGACACAAAGGGAGAAAAAGAATACTTGCAAGCCTTAACAACAGTGTTGTCAGTTCAGCTGCACCTGGAAACAGTTTGTAGTAGCAACAACAGCAATGAAACAGTAGCAATAGTAACAGTAATGGTAGCAGTAGGATTCGAGTGCGGTAGGCATAGGGATGGATGGACGGGCGCTGTATGGATGAGTCTAAAAATGTAACTTCAAAGAACTAGGGCATTGCAGATAAATAATAATAAGCATCCAAGTACTAAAAAATCCTAGGCATGTGCTCCAAATATAGTCATACGTGCTCGCAATGAGAACTTGCAGAACATCTTCTGTCCAGCCAGCCCGTGGCAGCGGGGCCTCTAGGGAACTACTGGCAATTAAGGTGCTCCTTTTAATAAAGCACCGGAGCAAAGCATTAACACTCCATGAACACATGTGATCCTCACACCACAGCCATCCTCTCCGGTTATCCCAATTATTGTCACTTTGGGGCCTTTGGATACGGACAATGATATGTTTACACAACTTACAGATAAGATCACAAACAATACTATCATAATGATTCAATAATAAGTTCAGATCTGAGATCATGGCACTCGGGCCCTAGTGACAAGAATTAAGCACAAGTTGCAACAAAGTCAAATAGCACTAATAGAGATACTAGGCACTATGCCCCTAACAGATCTTATTCGATTACATGATAGAACTCATCCAATCCCTACCATCCCCAAGCCTACAGCGGGGGATTACTCACTCATGGATGAGGGAAACATCGGTGGTTGATGGAGATGCGTTGGTGATGACGATGGCGATGATCCTCTACAAATTCCCCGTCCCGGCAGGCTGCCAGAACGGAGTTTCTGGATCCTAATCTTGGTTTCTCGTGGCGGCGGCGGAGTGGAACTCTTTCTGGAAAACTATCAAACCCCACTCTGTTTTTAGGTCAGAAGGCAACTTATAGGCGCAGAGGGAGGACGAGGAGATGCCTGGGGTGGCCAAACCTCCCCCAGGCACGGGGTTAGTGGGCCTGCACTTGTGGTGGGTCTGGGCCCCCCAGGCCTCAGCTCCATCTCTTATTCTGGCTCCGTGGATCTTCTGGTGAAATATATTTTTTGGCATATTTTCTCGGATCTTTCCTGATATTTCATTTTCTGCACAAAAGCAAGACACCAAGGTAATTCTGCTGAAAACAACGTCAGTCTGTGTTAGTTGTATCCAAATCACACAAGTTTAGAGAAGAAACAATAGAAAAGTGTTCGAGAAAGTAGATACGTTTTGGACGTATCAGGGTTCCCAACGAAGTGCTCCTATATCAACTCAGCGCTGCATCAAGCTTCTCTGGCGCCGTTGCCGTGGAGGCTAAGGACCTCTTCACTAGGGGAGTCCTCCACTCCCTTTATCTTTACTATGTTTTTAGTTTGATTTGTTTCTTTTGCTTGGTTTTGTTTGCCTCTTTCCAAAAAACCCCAAAAAAATTAGTCTAGCTTGGTTTGCTTTCTTTATTCAAAAACACAAAAAAATTAGTTCCTACTATAGTTGTCACCATGTCTGGTTTTGGACCAATCTTTATTTCACCTATGGAAGAGATCTCCACTTTTAAGCAAAAAAGTGAAGAGAGTTTTAAAGAAGCTTGGTCTACAATCTCCGCTTTAGAAAGGGAAACAGAGCCTAAGATGAGTCTTAGCTTGGTTATTGATAGTTTCCACCACGGTATTGCTCTTCGTTATAGATATGCTTTGGATGTTGTGGCTGAGAAAGATATTTTGCTATGTACTGAGGATGAAGCTTTTGATGACATAAAAAGGTGATCGCAATTTATAATACACCTGGCAAGTATGATTCCTCTTTCACGAATATTTTTTCTAGGTTGAGCACTCTTGAGACTAGTATTGCTGCTATGAATAGTTTCTATCACACGCCATAAATTCTGAGCCTTCAAAGTGGTTTCCCACAATCAAAGTCTCTATAAATACTACACTTTTTGATGCTCTCTATGATATAATGTCTGAATTTTGTCTCATGCCTAAAGATATTTATGATTCCTTAAGTCTTTGGGCGCTTACTGAAGAAGGAGAGGAAATATCTCTTACCAACAATGCCACTTTATTGCGCATTGGAATAGCTGAAGGTGTGTTTACAAAACTCTCAGGGAAAATGGTGTCTACTGATTATCTTGTTATTGAATATGTAGGCAAAGGACATATCACACTTGGAAGATCCCTACTGAAACACCTTGGAGCGGTAATAGATGTGGGAAAAGGCATTATGCATTTTGCTCCTCTAGTAAGCAATCATATCTTCCCTAAAGAGAAGAAGAAAGGTAAGAAAGGAAATAACAAGAGAGGTAATGCTTCATTTGAAAATACTTGATTCTTCTTGCTTCTTGGAAGTTATTACTTTAGTAATTACCTCTTCTTATCCTTTTTTTTTGCTTTTTGTTCCAAGAATAACCTCTAATGAGAGGGAAGTAAGATTTGGGGAGTTGATGTCCCGAAACAGATTTATTTCCTCCACCAAAATATTCGTGAGGAGTCTCTGTAACTCGTATTGAGCTCAAAATTTACGAATAAATCCCCTAGTATGTTAGATAACTTTCGTTAGCTCAACACTTTTTGATTTGAGAAACATAAAATGTTCGAAAAAATCGGTTTCTACCTGCTGGTCTGTTTTGACAGATTTCTGCTATTATTTGCATTTGCTTCTTATTGATTCCTTTTTGGGTTCTTTTTGGGAAATTGAGATTTTTGAAGGAGTTACTATAGTAGCTTATGTTTTAAGCTATGTACTGAGTATCTTTCACAAATATTTTTTCTAGGTTGAGCACTCTTGAGACTACTATTGCTTCTATGAATAGTTGCTATCACACGCCATAAATTCTGAGCCTTCAAAGTTGTTTCCCACAATCAAAGTCTCTATAAATACTACACTTTTTGATGCTCGCTGTGATATAATATCTGAATTTTGTCTCATGCCTAAAGATATTTATGATTCCTTGAGTCTTTGGGGGCTTACTAAAGGAGGAGAGGAAATCTCTCTTACCAACAATGCCACTTTATTGCCCATTGGAATATGTGAAGGTGTATTTACAAAACTCTTAGGGAAAATGGTGTCTACTGATTATCTTGTTATTGAATGTGTAGGCAAAGGACACATCACACTTGGAAGATCCCTACTAAAACACCTAGGAGCGGTAATAAATGTGGGAAAAGGCATTATGCATTTTGCTCCTCCAGTAAGAAATCATATCTTCCGTAAAGAGAAGAAGAAAGGTAAGAAAGGAAAGAACAAAAGAGGTAATGCTTCATTTGAAAATACTTGATTCTTCTTGCTTCTTGTGCCTAACTTAAAGGCGTTAAAGAAAAGTACTTGTTGGGAGATAACCCAAGAGTTTCCCGAAACAGATTTATTTCCTCCACCAAAATATTCGTGAGGAGTCCCTGTAACTCGTATTGAGCTCAAAATTTACGAATAAATACCCTAGTATGTTAGATAACTTTCGTTAGCTCAACACTTTTTGATTTGAGAAACATAAAATGTTCGAAAAAATCGGTTTCTACCTGCTGGTCTGTTTTGACAGATTTCTGCTATTATTTGCATTTGCGTCTTATTGATTCCTTTTTGGGTTCTTTTTGGGAAATTGAGCTTTTTGAAGGAGTTACTATAGTATCTTATGTTTTTAATGAAAAGCCTTGCTGTTCCAAAGCTTTTCCAGAGGTCTAATATCTTTTGAATACACTAATGTTTCTAATGAAGATTATGTGAAGTCTTAGCTTGGTTATTGATAGTTTCTACCGCGGTATTGCTCTTCGTTATAGATATGCTTTGGATTATGTGGCCGAGAAATATATTTTTCTACGTACTGAGGATGAAGCTTTTGAGGGAAGTAAGATTTGGGGAGTTGATGTCCCGAAACAGATTTATTTCCTCCACCAAAATATTCGTGAGGATTCTCTATAACTCGTATTGAGCTCAAAATTTATGAATAAATCCCCTAGTATGTTATATAACTTTCGTTAGCTCAACACTTTTTGATTTGAGAAACATAAAATGTTCAAAAAAATCGGTTTCTACCTGCTGGTCTGTTTTGACAGATTTCTGCTATTATTTGCATTTGCTTCTTATTGATTCCTTTTTGGGTTCTTTTTGGGAAATTGAGCTTTTTGAAGGAGTTACTATAGTAGCTTATGTTTTTAATGAAAAGCCTTGATGTTCCAAAGCTTTGCGAGAGGTCTAATATCTTTTGAATACACTAAAGTTTCTAATGAAGATTGTGTGAAGTCTTAGCTTGGTTATTGATAGTTTATACCGCGGTATTGCTCTTCGTTATAGATATGCTTTGGATGATGTGGCCGAGAAAGATATTTTGCTATGTACTGAGGATGAAGCTTTTGATGCCATAAGAGGGTGATCGCAATTTATAATACACCTGGCAAGTCTGATTCCTCTTTCACAAATATTTTTTCTAGGTTGAGCACTCTTGAGACTACTATTGCTTCTATGAATAGTTGCTATCACACGCCATAAATTCTGAGCCTTCAAAGTTGTTTACCACAATCAAAGTCTCTATAAATACTACACTTTTTGATGCTCGCTGTGATATAATATCTGAATTTTGTCTCATGCCTAAAGATATTTACGATTCCTTGAGTCTTTGGGGGCTTACTGAAGGAGGAGAGGAAATCTCACTTACCAACAATGCCACTTTATTGCCCATTGGAATATGTGAAGGTGTGTTTACAAAACTCTCAGGGAAAATGGTGTCTACGGATTATCTTGTTATTGAATGTGTAGGCAAAGGACACATCACACTTGGAAGATCCCTACTAAAACACCTTGGAGCGGTAATAGATGTGGGAAAAGGCATTATGCATTTTTCTCCTCCAGTAAGAAATCATATCTTCCATAAAGAGAAGAAGAAATGTAAGAAAGGAAAGAATAAAAGAGGTAATGCTTCATTTGAAAATACTTGGTTCTTCTTGCTTCTTGTGCCTAACTTAAAGGCGTTAAAGAAAAGTACTTGTTGGGAGATAACCCAAGAGTTTCCTTGAGTCTTGGAAGTTATTACTTTAGTAATTACCTCTTCTTATCCTTTTTGTTTTCTTTTTTTTCCAAGAATAACCTCTAATGAGAAGGAAGTAAGATTTGGGGAGTTGATGTCCCGAAACAGATTTATTTCCTCCACCAAAAAATTCGTGAGGAGTCTCTGTAACTCGTATTGAGCTCAAAATTTACGAATAAATCCCCTAGTATGTTAGATAACTTTCGTTAGCTCAACACTTTTTGAGTTGAGCAACATAAAATGCTCGAAAAAATCGTTTTCTACCTGCTGGTCTATTTTGACAGATTTCTGCCATTATTTGCATTTGCTTCTTATTTATTCCTTTTTGGGTTCTTTTTGGGAAATTGAGCTTTTTGAAGGAGTTACTACTGTAGCTTATGTTTTTAGTGAAAAGCCTTATGTTAATGTTGTTAATGAAGATTGTGTGAAGTTTCGTATGAAGGAAAAATTCCAGGTGTACAGAGAGAATGATGCAATAAGATGAAGAATGTACAAAAGCTCAAGCTTGGGGATGCCACCCCGGTATCACCCCAAGAAATATCCAAGAGGTACAAGCGTCAAAGCTTGGGGATGCCCAAGGCATCCCCTTATTCATCAATAAAAAGCTCAAGTCTGTCACGGGGAACATTTTCAACATTGCACTTGTACTTTGCACTCAGTTGATATCATGCTTTTTTGTCTATGGATGTCACCGGTGTGAAATAAAGAGGGAACTTGTAAGTCCATGGAGTTTGTATCCTGTGTTAGAGAAACGCTTGGGCCACTAGCCTAAGCCATGCCTAATCATGGTGGAAACTTGCAGCATCACCATAGTGACATCTATGAAGCATTCTTCTTATAAAAAAGAGACACATTGAGAAAAGAGGAAAGAGAGAAAAAAGCACCATATTCCCATGGTAAATAAGAACATTGACAAGAACTTACAATGACAAGAACTTACAATGATATGCAAATACTTACAATGACAAGAACTTACATGTGACTAAAGTTGAGTAGCATGAGGTGTGGCCCTCATATTCAAGGGACTTGATATTGCCAACTTATACTTCGTCAAGCATATACTCCATCTTTGTTCACTTTAACCTTAACCACATCAAGATGCTTATGATAGGGGCAATGAGGGTTGAAAGCTAACAAGTACCATAATTTTTGGAAGCTCTTTTTGAAACTTGAAATTCTTGCTTCCTTTATGGAAGCTCTTTTTGGAAGCTCTTTTTTGAATCTCTTTTTGAAACCGGTGAGCTTGACAACCTCAATGATTCGTTGGGGCAAAGTCTTGAGTTTGTGTTGTGCAGGTCTCCACATTGTTTGCAACACCTGTGTGGCGTTTCCTTCCTCCTACTGGTTCGATAACCTCGGTTTTTACTGAGGGAAAACTTGCTGCTATGCTTCTTCACACCTTGCTCTTGGGGTTCCCAACGAAGCGCTCCTATATCAACTCATCCCTACATCAATCAGAAAGACAAATATTTGAGTTACATGTTTAGCATAACACCTAAGATTTGAGGAATCATTCCATGGATTTGCGTTTCCAGAAACACCATATGAGTATGGAATAATCGAGATATGCAATGAAACCTTATTTGACATGGTAAGATCAAAGATGTAATTCATAAAAATTCCATTATATTTTAAAGATTAAAAGCTTTAGAGACTACCACTTTTTCACTAAAAAGAGCTCCGTCATGATCCATTGAAATGAAACCATATAAAGTTATGGTTTCGGATAAAACTCAAGTTGTCCTTTCTTAAACATTGGTATGCTATGCATAAGAAAGATGTTTACAACCAAAGTCGGATGAACATGTCTTTGTATGTTATTTTGAATAACTGTTGAGTATTCCTCCATACCACCGAAGAAAAAAATGTTTGTCGCTTAGAATGTCAAGTTTCTTTGATAAGGAATTTTCCATGAAAATTTAAGTGGGAGTACAATAGAACTTTGATAAGGTTAAACGAACCTTAGATATATGTGCAAAGTTGCGCAACGCCAAAAAGTGTTTCGGAGGCAGCAATAATGCTCATGGCTCACGTGCCTCAAAGGTTGTGGTCACGGAGGTCTAAGTTCCTATTGAACCAAGTAGGTCGGATAAACAATCAAATACCAAGTTTGAGGGTTGAATCATTATTTGGCAATAATGAACCGACTGCATGAAAATAAGCGATGATGGGCCCTGACTCCGTCAAATGGCTTTAAGCCATAGAATCCATGATAGTTCCATACACGAGAAATCAGGCTTTGAACTTGAAAGACCCCCTGGAAAGGTGTAAGACCTTAAAGTCGTGTTTGGATCTATAATGAAATAGACATGGATATTTCACATCTATGAAATAGTCGACATGTTGGGAATGAATTCACAACAATGTTCAAAGGTTGACTATGACAAGGATTTGATCTTTCATAGTGATATTTAGTCTATACGGATTAATGTAGCACCCACTACATATATTTGTATATGATAGTTGAATAAACAAAACAAAGTTCTTCTAATAGAATTGTTACCTAGGACCTGTGCATAACAAGATCCAAAGGGTTTTGTTAAATTCAAAGGATGATAAAAGTGTATGCAAACTTCAATAGTTAAAATAAGCATCGAGGAGTTGGAATCTTCACCATGATGAAATTGTTAAAGGGTTTAATTTCATTGGAGACGATGGAGATGCTTGCATTTTCAAGAAATTAAGTGGGAGCGCTAATACATATTTCTAATACATTATGTGGAAGACATATTGTTGATTGGAAATGATGTTTCTTATATTAACACAAGTTAAGAATTTCATCTCGTTGAAAGACTTAGGCAAAACCCGAATATTTGGTATCAATATCTATATGGATAGATTGAGACGCTAATATGGTTGTGCCAAATGTACATAGATTAGATATTGAAAGAGTTCAATATGGAAATGTTAAGAAAGGTTCTTGCCACACAGAAAGGATTAAATCAAAATTCAAGTGTATCGACACTTGGCATAAGTGAAACAAGATTCAAGTATTTTGATACTTGATGATTGAAATCACATACCGAGTTTATCAATCAAACTGTGATATGTACACATCCAGATATGTCCTATACTCTAAATGTTATGAGCAAATACCATAATGATTCATAAGATGGTCATTGGACAATAGTAAGGATATTCTTATGATATTTTGGAAGAACTATGAATATATTATGTTTGTAGAGGTGACAAATAGATGGTTAGTTCATTGTAAAAGTACTACATTGATACTAGTTTTGTCACAAAGTACAGATTAAGTTTATCTCAATACAAACTAAGGGTGGCACAATATAATGGAAAGTAAGTTCCATAATGGATTTGGATGAGTTCCAAAGTTAAAACATTGTCACATATACTACAACAAAAGGCTAAGTATATGACTGCTATATAGCATCAAAAGAGGGCATTTGTGTCAAGTAGTTTGTTATCAAACTAGGTGTAGTTCACAACGGGATAGTACTATGAAGATATATTCTACAACAATGTTGTCAACATGTTTTAACCCCAAGGAACTAAAGGTCTCACCAAAGACCAAATTTATAAAAAGCCATCTCATTGCAGAATGAGTGATGCATAGAGACAAAAGTCATGCAATTACACATGGATTTGAAAGTGTCGGATCCGAAGATCGGTTGACCACTAGCAATCGTGTACATACAACACCGGAAAACCATAAGTGTTGAATACACAAAGATTTGAAACTATATTATTGTGTCTAGTGCAAGTGGGAGACTGTTGGAGATATGCCCAAGAGGCAATAATAAAGTGGTTATTATCATATCTTCATGCTTTTGATAAATGTTTACATTCCATGCTATAATTGTATTAACCAAAAATAGTAATACTTGTGTGATTTGTAAACATGTAAGAGTCCATAGTAAAGCCTCTTGTTAAACTAGCTTGTTTGTTAATATATGATAATGGTTTCCTAATCATGAACATTGAGACATTATTAACAACAAGGTCATATCATTAGGAGAATGATGTGATGGACATACTCCTATAGTTAAGCGTAGCATAAGTTCAAGTCATTTAAATAGTTCACTTGCTACAAGCTTTCAAATACATAGTAACCTAAATCCTTCGACCATGAGATCATGTTAATCACCATCACTAGATGGATGCTTTTATGACATCAAACACCACTTCATAACTGGGTGGTTATAAAGGTGGCATTGAGTGTTCGGAAAGTATGTGTTGATGCACAAGCATCAAGAGTGGGATTTGTCCATCCATATGACGGATAGATATACTCTGGGACCTCTAGGTGAAATGTCATCCAATTGGATTGCAAGCATGTGAATGGCTCACAAGGGATCACATATCACAAGAACAAGAAAAGAGTACTTGACGGTAACGTGGTTGAACTAGGTATGCAGAGATACCGAAGATCAAACCTAAGATAAGTAAAGTATCACGAGACAAAGGGAAATTGGTATCATATGTAAATGGTTCATTCGATCACAAAGTAATCATAGAAATATGTGGGAGCCATATGAATTTACAGATTACTCTATTGGTTATTGATCGGAGAAGAGTCTCGGTCATGTCTGCATAATTCACGAACCGTAGGGAGGCACACTTAAGGATTCAATGTTGTTTACTAGAGATGGAATGTGAGTAAGAAGACCGAATGTTGTTCGGAGTCTTGGATGAGATCCCGGATATCACGAGGAGATCCGGAATGGTCCGGAGAATAATATTCATATAAGGAAAGTCCAATTCCGAGTTCGGGAATGGTTTTAGTGTTTTCACCGGAATGTTCTAGAAGTGTCTAGAAGGTCCACCAAACCGGAAGGGGAAGGGTACATGGATGTGTCATGAAAAAGTGGAATGGTTGCATCATGTCCTAGGTTACTTAGATGGACACTTGGAAGAGAGAAATCAAACTCTAATTTGAAAGTCAAAAAGGCAGTTTGAAAAAGTCAAATCCCAACATGGTTTCCGAGTTAGGGAGGGTTTCTGAGTTAGGGAGGGTTTCCACGTGGGTTGGGAACACCCTTGGACACCCCCCCCCCCACCTATATAAGGAGGGGTGGGGCGCACCCCAAGGTTTCCCCCTTTCCCTAGGCGCCCAAGACCCAATCCCTAGGCCGCCGCTACCCCCCTGTAACACCCTCAGAATCGGCCCTATGCAAGTTTTAGCGAATCCCGCCAAAACCCGCATAGAAACGATTCAAAGGTGCCCACCAGGCACTTTCGTGCGGGTGGAAAACGAAGTAATAACATTACACAACAGTCCTTGATGGGACCCACAGAACAGATATATATAACAGCGACTCAATGAGTCAAGAGTACAGTTATACAATATGAAGATCCAAATCACCTTGAAATTGACACCGCGTCCGACTACGGACAAGATGCAAATGGGGCTAAGATCCCTGAAGAATAACCAATGGCGTCCATAACCCTGCCTAGGCCAAGCCGGAAGGGTAACCCTGCTAACGACGTCGATCTCAAAACCTGCTTAAACAAAAAAGGGTGCCGACAAAGGGCGAAGGAAAAAAGAGCGTCGATCGAGGCCAGTACACGGCGAGGCTAGAATTCGGCGGTCCTCGCCTACTTAGGTATGGTGGACTGAAGAGGCAGCGGCAGCATGCACTAAACAACCTATAGAGACTCGATACAACTGGCGACTTATCAGAGAGGGGTAAGAAAGACCTATTCGGAACCATCCTGATTCTACCATCAAACAAACCCATCCTGGTGTTTCCCCCTCGAGACCAAACGAGGAAGTCAACCGAGGAACTCACACAGTTGGCAGTTTTATTTATTCAATTATCGTTGCAGCAATTACTAGTCAGGTTTAGATAATCATCCTGATAAAGTAAGCAGTGGGCACTTTTAGTTGACCATTCCGTTGTAGTTGCAACACTTACTAGTCAAATACAATTAGCAGGTGATAACCCAAAACCCAGCAGTTGTTGGTACTTTTATTTAGCCATTCCGTTGTAGTTGCAATACTTACTATTCATGTACAATGGTCGCAAGCGACACTCCAAACAGGCAATTGTGGGCAGTATTATTTAGCCATTCCATTATAGTGAAGCTGATTACTAGTCATTATAAAGTCAAATTTATAGTACTACTTTAGTTATGATTGTCTATGGTCGAGATACTGTGCTCCAATTCGTCCATAACCGCGGACACGGCTTTCAGAAAGTTTTACCCGGCCGGGGTGCACCAATAGCAACACACGCTCGATCAACCTCGGAAAAACCAAATCAAAACCCAACGAGGCTTTCACGACAAAGCAATCACAGGATTCAGAAATATTTCAGGGGGCCACCCCATTGAGTAGACATAGCGAAGCCGGTGACTCGAGACGGACTCAAGGTTTGCGACAATGGTCGTAACGATCGGGAACCCGAAGTGTGGCTGGGCTTGTCGATACCACGAAAACATTCTCGCTTACCTAAAGATGTGTGCTCCTCGCTGATCGTAAATAAACAGTAGCATGGCATAAGTACAGGATAGTAAATAAAACCTCAAACTAGTTTGTGGCCCCAAGAAATAAGACTGAATCAAGCTTTGGCTCAGGGGGGTCCCATAATCCTCCCGGATGTGGATAGCGCGATAAATCAAGGAACAAGTATCAAGTACTCGGGGTCCTACGAGACACAAGTGGGCGTTCGGAAACCAAATATTATCTATCACCCACCGATGCCTCTGCTTACTTCAATTTTAGTTGTTAAACAGGAATTAAAGTGAACGATAAGTAAAGCCATAATCATCTCCAACATCAACATGCGGCAATACTCCAACAACTGTGGTGCTTGGCGACACGCAATAGCACTTGAGCAAGCGACTACGACAAGCAAGTCCAGCTATCTACCAAGCAACAGGTAATAGGATGTGTCCGAGGCAATATAAGGCTACAAGGGATATCACGCGTACGAAAGCTAGAGCATCGCAACACAGATAGCAATAGATCAACAGGAGGGAATAAATACTATGAAAGTAAGATAGGTAGAAAGGGGGAGATGCTCGCCTGAAAACATTGTCGAAGGTTCATCCGAAGATCGGGCGAAGCTCACATCAACTCAACGGCCTTATCCGCGAAGAACCAAACCACTAGATGAAACACCGGATGTACTATTTAAGACTACGACAGAAGATCGGGCATGATGCATGTATGATGTATGACCTGGCAAAGGTGCAATGCAGTTAGGTCAATATTAAGTGGAACCGGGGTCCCGACAATTAATTAAATGGTTCAAGTTGTTTATCTACCCCGCAATTAAATGTTGTTTTAGCATGGCAAAAGATAGCACCGGTTCGCTACAAAAATTTAAATGAGGCCAATATAAGGCTAGATTTGCCTGCATATGGGTCCCATATTTAATTAGAGGTGAATCGCCATAAGGCCCCCAACCCACAGACAAGATGCATGCAAGTATGACAATTCAATATGCAACAAGTTTATTATATTATAAAATAGGGTTTTCGGGAAGGGGGTTCACACATTAGGGTTCGGCGATCTTGGGGTTCCGGGGGTTCGGGGTTCGGTCTCAGGGATCGGTCTTCGGATCTCAACATGGCCGGCCTTGGTGACGATCTTGTTCGATGGGGATCTTGGTTCAACATCATCGCGGTCTCCGGGTCCGAGGGTTAGACCTTGGCGTCCGAGGGAAGTTCCTGTCGTATCCGTGCCGACGACCTTGGCGTTCAGGGGAGCTCCCGGTGTCCCGAGGAGAAGATCTTGGAGTCCGAGGGTTTCTCCGCGTCCGTGTTGCAGATCTTGTCGGTTCCCGGTCGGAGGCCTTCGGGGATGGGGTCTCGGCGAACTTGGCGCATTCGCAATGGCGATCTTGGCGTTTGGGTTCTCGACTTCGCATCCGGGATGAAGGTCTTGTCGCATGTGGAATCGCCGGGTCCGTGGAGTGGCCTTCGAGTATGGCGACGCATGTCGAAGATCTTGTCGGTGGCCTTGCCAACGGGAAGATCTTGTCGCACGGACTTTTATCGAATCATCTTCGGAAGATCTCGGCATGGGAACGATTCTCGTCGGGGTCATCCGGGTGGCATTCAACAATCTCACTCGGGCATCCCCTCTACACTGTCTCGCCATGTTTCCACGACACATGACCACACATGCGCCCATCAACTGAACTTGGCCGGATGGTCACAAACATAGGTGGCTCAGACGTCATGCACGGGACAAGGGAGGGTCTATGCGCATAATCGCGACACAAGACGAGGCAAAGACGGCAGCTGTGGAGGGCCAGCGGCTGCGGAGGAGGTTCGGCGTCTGGGCCACGCCGCGGGGCAGCGACGGGCACAGGGAGAGGTGGCGGCTCGTTCGAGGCTTCGAAGCGGACGGGCGGTGGCGCAGGCGGGTGGAGAGGAACTGAGGCGGCGCGACTCGCCTCGAGGCGAGGGCGAGCGGCGGGTGGCAGCGAGGCGCGGAAGGAGAGGGAGGCGCGGGCCAAGGGCGACGAGGCAAGCGAGAAGTGGGGAGGAGCGCCGAGGAGAGGAAGGTTCCTGGGCGGCGGCGCTCGGGGCAGAGGAGAGAGGCGGCGGTGGGAGGCGCGCGGCCGGAGGTGGGGGAGGAGGCTCAGGCCGGCGGGGAGGAAGAGAAGGGCGCCGCGGCGAGAGGGGGGGAAGGCGGAGGCGGGCGAGCGCGACGGGATGCGGGAGCGGGAGATGCTCGGGAGGGCGCCGGCAGAGGGTGGAGGGGGGTTGGGGCGCGGGGCGAGCGCGGGAGGAGGTCCGGCGAAGGGAGAGGGGAGGAGGGGCGCCGCGGCGAGGGGGGGTGGTGAAGGGGAGGGGGCCGCCGGGGCTGGGAGAGAGGGGAGGAGGAGAGCGGCGTCGGGGCGATGGGGAGGAAGGGAGAGAGAGGAGAGAGCCGGGGCGGGGTGGGTGCGAGGTGGGGCCCAGGGGCGGCTGTCGGTGGGGCATGGGGACGTGGGGCCCGGGGGTCTGCGGGTGGGTCCCGGGGGCAGAGAGAGAGAGAAGAGGGAGGGTAGAGAGGCTGGGGGTGAGAAAAGGAGAGGGGGAAAGGCATGGATCGATGAGGTGGCAGAGTGGGTAGGAAAAAGGGGAAGGGGTGAGGTGGCGGGCTGTGGTTGGTGGGTAGGAATGGATTTGGTGGGACTAGGATTAGAGGTGGCTGATTTAAAATGTGTGTTTGTTTTGTCTTGTCTATTTTAAAACAAGGCCACTTGCAAATAGTTTTTAGATAAATAAAATCTCCGATGCGATCGGGGTTTTGCATTTGAAAATAAGAGGGGTGTTTGTACAAAGAAAACTAGGCTTTTCGAAAAAGTTCAGACAAACAATGCATGATGATGACGATGCGATGCACCAAAAACAACGCGATTTTCTAGTAGCGGTTTTGCGGGATGCCACACCCCCCAAGCCTCCAGCGCCCTAGATCCCCTCTAAACGCCATTGCCATCTAGCCTAAACCCTATCTGCCGGCTGCCCTCTTCCCTTGGCATCTAAAACCTTTATCATCGAGGCCCTCTTATAATCCACCATACTCGCTCCGGCTTAAGCGAAGCCCTGCGGGATCTCCCCTCTACTTCCGACACGACGCCGTCATGCTGCCGGAATTGCGAGGAAAGAGCTACAACCTTCGATGTCTGCTGGAACAAGGGAGAGGAAGGTCTTCATAGAGTACCGTACGTGTGACCGACTGCAGGAGCGCTGCCGGAACGCGGCGCCGGAAGGATCGTTTACGTGATCTTGAGATCGGCAAGTGAATGACTACATCATCTACAAGAATATGCTCTCGTTAACCGCTTTGGATCTTCGAGGGTTAGTACTCTATCGACTCGTTGCTACAATCTAGTAGATAGATCTTGGCTTGTGTGTGTTCACGCGATAGAATTTTTTTTCCATGCTACGAACCCCTATAGGTTTTTTTCCTTTTGCTTGAATGGACCTCGTGAGTATGTTCCCCTGCGCGAATTTTTCTCTAGTCTCGGATTGATCGAACTACTAGCTTACACCGCAAGTACCAATTCGACGCAACCAAACCTCATCTGACCAGTATTCTTGAACTTGCCATCCTTTGTCATATAGGATTTGGACTGTGTCGACGTCCTTGGAAACTGAATTTCACGTACATCGCAGCTTAATCTCCCATGGTTGATCCGACGATGGCGAGTCGGCCATGCACCCACGGTGAAGACCAGATGCGTCAATGCAGATTCATTGATGAAGAAGCTGAGCGTGTCGACGCTGAATAATATATCGGGTGTGCTCTGACCGGAAGTCGATGGAGCCGAAACGGATTTGACTGCTCCTGATCATCGAGTTTATGCTTGGTGACGAGGGAGCCGCCGAATTCATTACTCCAGATCCCAGATTCCCGCAGACGGCGTCAATTGACGAGGGGTAACCTCAACAATGCCCATTGTTATGGAGTTGGGTTTTAGGGAAAAAGGAGCGCTGGTGACGGTATTGTCGTAGAAGAAACCCTACTTCCTAGGATCGTTTAGGGAAAAAGGGAGGCGATTTACCTAGGTTCAGGTCCTCGTAGAAGAAACCCTACTTCCTGCCTGTCTTCTCGTATTATCAATGGAGAGTACAAACTCGTTGAGTCGACTAGATGCGATCTCGCTGAGAGAGAGGCATGTGTATCTGATGTCTATTGTCTCACTGGTAGAAAACGCCCCATGCGTCCCGGTTGGTAAGGGCCATTAGTCCCGGTTGCCCAACCGGGACGGGGCAATCGGGACTAAAGCTCCAACCATTAGTCCCGGTTGCCCCACCAACCGGGACAAATGGGGGCACACGTGGCGCATCGGCGCGAGGGGTGGAGATTAGTCGGTTCGTAACACGAACCGACTATAACTCTGCCGCCAGAGATTTGGCCCATTTCTCCGCAGCAGAGAATTCATTTTGGCACATTTTGTTGCCACAGATTTTCGCCACTTTTGTGCCGCGTAGAATTCATTTAGGTTGTTTTATTGTTTCTTTAGTGTTTTGCACTTATCAATGAAGGAACCTTATATTACACAAGATCATCATGACAACATTACATTCAATACACAGATCGAGTTCATGCACTACATACAAAAGTTGCTATTCGATGCTACCGCCAATTTCTTGAAAGTTGCTATTTTACAATTCCTATTGTCTATACACAGCCGAGTAGTATTCCCTTGTGTGTTTAGGACTTGCATCCAAGAATCCCGCCAATTCCTCCTGTATTGCTCGTGTGCGATCCTTTGGCGTAAGACCGTCCCGTAGACGCTCGATCTGATTTAAAAAGGATTCAGCCTATATGAATATGAAACTAAACACAATTTGATTGTAATTAAAACTATAGAAATTGTTTACGACGTGGAGTTGCTCTAAATTCATGCCCTTCTCATCGCATCTGCCGGATGAACTCGCATACATAGTATCCACATAGATTGTTACCGGTCCTCGTCAGCACTTTACGACAACAGAGTTCAATCAAAATAATAATCAAGCATGATAATAACTGTATCAAAACTAGAATCAAAGAGATGCGGATATAGCTAGTGGTGCTTACATCTAGTGGTTGAAATGTAAGCTCCTCTTTCCAAACACCCTAGCCTTCTTGGTGAACCGCTTTCCAAGCCCGGCGAGAAAACGAATAAAATAAGTTATTAAGTACTTGATATCATAAAATTCACGAACGTTGCCGATATAGTGTCGTAATGATTAAAATTACCGGAGAAGTATCTACATGTCCTTCCACGTCTCAAGGGTTTATGTTTCGAGTCCATGACTAGTACACGCCTTTGTCAAGTTGAATGATTAATGAATATAGTGGTACTGCGAATGCAAAACTAATCAATTATATACTTAACATCGAGTAAGCGAAATAGAAAGTGTATACAAGACAATAACACTCATCGGAAGTTGTAAGGAAATAGTATTTCCTTTTGGTTTCTTGAAACCTTAACGCTGTACTATATTATCCTCCGTATCCGGGGCTTATTTTGAGATTAGCTTCATGAACCCAATATGGGTTAATGAAGCCAATGTCATAGATTTGTCCTCTGCATTCGAGAATCTTCATTCTGCATATTAAAGTATGATTATATACATGCAATAAAAAAAATATTATAGCTGGAGACTAAATTAATTACGTAATTAGTACTTACGACAATAGGCACTCATGATCGATTTGTCCAAGGCGTCTTGATTGAATAATTGAAATAGTTCATCAAATTCAATGGATATCATGTCATCCTTATCTTTCCCATGATGCTTTTTGTAACCTCAAGACTATCCGATTAGCCCGGCCCTTGTGGCATGCATGTACCAGTTATGCAATCTTCGCATTTTTGTTGGAAGATTGTTTACCTCCTCGTGTTTGACGAGAGGTTTTCCGTCTCGGTATTGGTATGCTACTTCACCATGGGAAGAACTCTAATCGGGATAAGTCTTGGGCAATACTCATACCTTGAGCAGCGCGGCTTCTCAGACAGTAACTACCTACGGATCATACCGCTCTTCGCCCCATATTTGCTCGACCCACATTGGTTTGAGAAATCACCTTGAGAGGGGCGCAAGTCTGTTTGCTTGTTCTCCGAGCTGGGCAACAGATTTCCGCTTCAAGATCTTGCTCTTGAGGCTTTTGTGCTGCATGTGACTTGAGAATAGAACGCTCATAGTCCGATGACAGCTTTGGCTCGGGTTGATGAAGAGTCTTTAGCATTTTGAACACTTTGGCTTTTTCTTCTTTGGTCTTTGGGAACTCTGGCTCTTTCGGCCGCCTCAACAGCTTAAAACGCTGTCGCTTCGCATCAACGATCGCCAGATCTCCTCTTTAGATCCATAAGCTCTCTTGGGAGGAACCGTTGGTACTTTTGGAAGAGGCTCTTGTTTACGTTTCGGCGATCGCCACGACGACAAGAGCGGACGCTTACGCTTTTATCCCGAGGCGCCGCGATGGCTCCCGCGGCGATGGCTGCACCGAGATTGGTGAGGCGAGCCGGGTGAGGCGACGAAGACGGCCGCATGGGCGGCGACCTCGCCGGAGATGTGAGGCGGCGGCGAAGATGGCCTTGGCGTGATTTCAAGCACGATACAATCCTTCGGCCATAGAATGGTGACGTTTTTGCGTCACCCAGACGATCACATCCCTTCACCAGCAGGTAGTGAAGATCCAAAACCTCAAAGGTGGGCATGATTTCATCCACGCCGACAACAGAGCCCTCTCGGAACCGGACGATCGTGGTAAGTTGGTGTGGGTCCAATTGGTAAGGCATAGCCGACCGCCACCTTCATTGATATGTTCACAACTTTGACATGTAGCTCGCGATGTGTCATCTCTGTGATATCATCCACTGGGTAGCCAACAGAGCCATCGTTTGCATCATCGGCATCGCCATTGTCATCACCCGGGACCTCGGTGGAAGCCACATCGCTTTTTCGATTATTCGATAGGCGGTAGCATCGAATGCGCAGTCTTCTGAGATGGGCCGGTAGTACTTTGCTCTTTAAGTGAGTTAATTTCATCTTGTTGTTGCTTTAATCGTTCTTCAATTAAACGCATTCGCTCTTTCGACATTCGCTTCAACTGCCGCCTGCCCTTACTCCTCTGACGGCTTCTATCAGGATATTTCTTCCTCTCTTCGGGAAACCCAGTCCTCCATGATTGGGAGCCTATTGTGCCTCGTGTTCGTCCATCATGTTCCTTATTTCCAAGGGCGAGTGTGAGCTCATCATTCTCTTTATCGGGAATGAAGTCCCCATCTTTAACAGCCTTTACTGCTTTTCTCATCCTCTCGATTGGCAAGGGGTCTTCTTTATGTCGTATGGTATATATACACCTCCCTTCCGAGTCCAACGTGCCCCATGACCGTAAAACCAATTCCTTGCACGTTCTACCCAATCGTCTGTCTCTGGGGTGATATTTTTATCACGCAGTTCCTGCTCAAGTTTCTCCCACTTAGGAATGCCACCAGAGCCACCTTGCCCCATAGTATGGTGATACTTCTTGTTAGCAGATTCACTTATTCGTTTTACATTTTCTTAGCTTTTCTGATTTCTTGTATTCCACAAACTCATCCGTAATGGTTTTATCTTCTCAAACTGAATATTCTTGAAATCGAGTCTTCTTTTTCACGACATAGTCAAGGTGCAATCTTTTCTTCCAGTTGGTGAAACACCGGGCCATCTTCTTCAAAGCCCACTCCCTGACCTTAGCCTCCATGGCTCTCCCATGTTGTAAGGCGTCCTCAATGGATCCTCCGCATTTGGATCCAGCTCTATCTTCGAGTTTGAAATTAACCATGAGCCTCTTCCACAGTAAATCTTTGGCGTGGTTAGGGACAAATAAACATGTTCCCTCTTCATCCGCATTAGCAGGCCTATTCCAATTTCTAATGGTGATCGGGATTAAGTCCCTAACGATTACTCCCATTGTGCCACAAATTTGGTTGCGACAACTTCGGGAGCTGTCGGTCTGCCGTCTACAGCGACATCTTCGATCCTGAACCTCTCATGGTCTTGCAACTTTTTGGTTGGGCCTCGTCTGCTCTTTTCAGTAGATTCCTTCGATCCGGAGGGCTAAAAGAAGAAAGATCGCCGTTACTATTTCTATATAGATAGCAGATGATTAATTAATGAATTGATTTATATTACATGCACCTTCTTTGGGCGGAGTCGTCTTCTCGATTACACAAGGCATCGCCTTCTCTCGCGAAGGCAACACCTTCAACCTCAAACAAGTTGTCTACTCCGGTAAAGAGGATCACCCTCACCGAGTTGTTCGTAAACGTTGATACGTCTAAATTATCTTCCCCACGGATCACACCTTGGATCAACTCTTCCTTTCTTCGTCTCGGCGTGTGGGTCCATATTTTCGCATAGGTGGAAAACGAATAAGTCAAAGCGGCTAAAGGAGAAAGTTAAAGAGAAACCCTAATATATACATACACAATAATAAAATGAAGAGAAACCCTAAACCTAGCTACAAAAGGAAACCGTAGTAGATAGGTAACTTTAGCTAAAATCAACTAAAATCAATATTCCGGAGTTAGGGTGTAAAACCTAGTTCGAGAAACCTCGGATGCATATGAGAGGGAACATGAGTATAAGGCTACAAAAGGAAACTATCCAGCAGATAGCTAACACTAGATACTAACAAAATACCATATTGGAATCGATCTCGATCTCGATATCGATTCTACCGAGAAGAACCAAATCACCTGGAAGAAAGGGAAACAATCAACACATGGCATCGATGCAATGCTCAAGCAATGATGATGATACGCCAAGTTAATGTGCATTGGAATGTAACCTAAAGCATGCTCGACAAGTTAATCGGGTTCCGAGGCGCAAACCCTAACTCAAGGAACTCCTAATCACCGTTAGGGTTACTAGGTGTTCTAATTAAACTTGTTATTTAAGTTGTTGAACAATGCATGATTATGGCATAGATAGATAGTTCTCATTTTTCTGAACATTTTGGTATATTATTTGTATTTTCTGAGTTCTGATTAAAAGTTATTGAATTTACAAGTTTTATTCAAATTCAAATTATTAAATCAAATGTTTAAACCTTTTGCACCATAGTATGACAAGGATAATGATATGACAAGTGAATTTGTATTAAAAAGTAACCCTAAGACATGCTCGCAATTTAAACGGGGTTCCGAGGGGTGAAAACCCTAACTCGGCGAAACTCCGGAGTATATGAGAGGGGTTGATTTTGTTTTCTAATTAAACTTGTCTTGAAAGTTGTTGAACAATGCATGATTATAGGTTAAATAGTTAGATCTCATTTTTCTGAACATTTTGATATATTATTTGTATTTTTCTGAGTTATAAATAATTAATTATTGAATTTACAATATTATATCAATTTATGGATTTAATTAAACCATTTCTGAATTTAAACAAAACAGAAAACATTTTTTACACTGCCACTGCTAGCCATAGTGGCTGACAGAGGGGCCCGTGGCCACCTCAGCCTCCACGCAGGGACCGGGGCACCTAGCCACGATGGTCGATGAGGGGCCCGTGGCCACCTCGGCCTCCACTGGACGGCCACGCTAACCTGCACCATAGAGGCACCTAGCCTCTAAGGCTGGCAGGTGGGACCGGGGCGACGTGGGCCCCACGCGGTAGCCACGCGAGCACCACGTCACCACGACGGGCGGCGCGGCAGACGGTGGTCGACGATGACCCTGGGGAGCGCGCGGGACTGCGGGGCTGTGCGCATACGAAAGAGCTCGTCGAGGCGAATCATATGGTGGCTGCGCCGCCCATTATTGGTCGCCGGAGCGACGAGCACAGCGGCGGACAGAGGCGGGGGCGACAGATGGTCGTCGCAGTAGAGCTAGAGAGAGACAGGGAGCGTGTGAAGAGGTGCTAGAGCACCAGTGGCTCACCACGAACGCGATGCCGGGGTCGGGGAAGCAAGGGGTGGCCGAACGGAGGCGAATCGACGGCGGCCGGAGCTCGGGAAGATGGGTTGCAGAGCTTGATTAAGGCCGAGCGGGGACGATTCCTTTGGCGTAGAGACGCAGCCCGGACGCGGAGCTCCTCGGCGAGCAGCGGCAGCTGCCCGGGGGGTGGGGGGTTCCTGTGTGCGCGCGTCGATGAATGAGATGGGGAAGAAGAAGAAGAGGAGGGGCACCCAGTTATAAACGAAGGGCCTTTAGTCCCGGTTGGTGGATCCAACCGGGACTAGCAGATACATCCTGTTGGAGCCACCAACCGACCTATACTCAATATTTTCAGACCAAGGGTTGGTTAGGGTCTTTAGTCCCGGTTGGTGGCTCCAACCGGGACATATTCCCCTGTTTTCAAAAAATTTCAGGTATTTTGTCTCTGTTCCCTCCTTATTTTTTATTTTGGGGTTTAAATTTGTATTGTTTTTTAAATGATAATTAATTTGGAATTTAGAAAAACTTTAAACATAAAAAGTGTTTGGATTTGAATAAATAATTCAAAACCATTTTCTGTTTTAAAAAATAATTAATGTAACCATTTAAAATATGAACCATTTACAATTAAAAATGAATTAACTTATATTTTTTTAATACCAATTTGGAATTTAGAAAAACTTTAAACATAAGAAGTGTATGGATTTGAATAAATAATTCAAAAAAATATTCTATTTTTAAAAAATAATTAATGTAACCTTTTAAAATGAATTAACTTATATTTTTGAATATTAATTTGGAATTTAGAAAAATTTTAAACATAAAAAGTGTTTGGATTTAAATAAATAATTCAAAAACATTTTCTGTTTTAAAAATAATTAATGTAACCATTTAAAATATGAACCATTTACAATTAAAAATGAATTAACTTATATTTTTTAATATCAATTTGAATTTAGAAAAATTTAAACATAAAAAGTGTTTGGATTTAAATAAATAATTCAAAAACATTTTCTGTTTTAAAAATAATTAATGTAACCATTTAAAATATGAACCATTTACAATTAAAAATGAATTAACTTATATTTTTTAATATCAATTTGGAATTTAGAAAAACTTTAAACATAAGAAGTGTATGGATTTGAATAAATAATTCAAAACATATTCTATTTTTAAAAATAATTAATGTAACCTTTTAAAATGAATTAACTTATATTCTATTTTTGAATATTAATTTTAAAGACCCGTTTTTTTCGGAAAATGGAAAAGGGCTTTTCATGCATAAAAAGGAAAACTTCCTCTGCAACATTGTTCTCCATACCAATGTCCACACACATGCATAATATGGGCACAACATCACAAACTATGTCGTGATTCAAGACATAACATCGGTCATTTGGACCGAAAGCCATGAAACCTCGAACATGATAGGTCATTTTGTGAAGGTTTTTTCAAACATGATCAATATACCAAGTCTGGTATTTTTCCTTTCAACTATGTAACATAATATGACACCACGCCAAGGATTTTCATTGTTCGGATTTTTTGAATTTATTATGCCCGTTTTGAATTATCTGAATTTCTAACTATGGTCGAACCGGTGTGCATGAAGATAGGGGACGGCATCGTTAGAACTTGCATTGGATCTATGAAGAAACCACATATTGCTAGTCTAAAATGATTTTTCAAAAATCACGGCGATAGATCATGTACCGTAGTACAAACCGGACCCACTTCCTACCGATTCGATGGACATTTGTCCTTTTACCCGGGATGGACGAAAAGGTTTGAGATGTACCGGTTGGGAGATAGTCCATGTAAGGTGGTCTAGTATTTTAGGAAAATGGACGGTAGCATTGTGAAACGGCATTTTGGTGGTTACTTCACAAAATGACCCGCTTTTTATGCTTCGGAAAATGGAAAAGGGCTTTTCCGTGCGACAAAAAGGAAAACTTCCTCCAGCAACATTGTTCTCCATACCAATATCCACACACATGCATAATATGGGCACAACATCACAAACTATGCCGTGATTCAGCACATAACATCGGTCATTTGGACCGAAAGCAATGAAACCTCGAACATGATAGATCATTTTGTGAAGTGTTTTTCGAAACATAATCAATATACCAAGTCTGGTATTTTTCCTTTCAACTATGTAACATAATATGACACCACGCGAAGGATTTTCATTGTTCGGATTTTTTTGAATTTATTATGCCCGTTTTGAATTATCTGAATTTCTAACTATGGTCGAACCGGTGTGCATGAAGATAGGGGACGAGCATCGTTAGAACTTGCATTGGATCTCTGAAGAAACCACATATTGCGAGTCTAAAAATGATTTTTTCTAAAAATCAGGGGCGATAGATCATGTACCTGTAGTACAAACCGGACCCACTTCTGCCGATTCGCGACATTTGTCCTTTTACCCGGATGGACGAAAAGGTTTGAGATGTACCGTTGGGAGATAGTCCATGTAAGGTGGTCTAGTATTTTAGGAAAATAGGACGGTAGCATTGTGAAACGGCATTTTGGTGGTTACTTCACAAACGACCCGTTTTTGCGCTCGGAAAATGGAAAAGGGTTTTTTCAAACATGATCATTGTTCGCACAAATTTAGTCCGGATGTATTCTCAAACCGACTAAAAATATTTTCCGCCATTTCCCACCTCTTCCGCCAAGTTTTCCGCCTTTCCTTTCTACTAGAGCTTTTAGTCCGGATGTAGTCACTAACCGGACTAAAGATATTTCCGCCATTTCCCAAAGCTTCACGCCAAGTTTTCCCGCCCTTTCCCTCTATATCTAGGGCGATCGCGCCATGGCTATCCATACATCAACACCTTCCTCTCTTAGAACAATGGACAACGCCTACTAGGCCATTCTGACCCGCGAGGAGACCGAGGCGCTGTGCGCCTCCAACTACCCTTGTCCACCGGGTACCGCCGCCGGATGCCGATCTTTGGCCGAGGGGTTCCCCCCTCATCGTCCTCAAGGTTCCGCACGTCAGGCGGCCATCACAAACCACTTCTACCACGAGCTCACGCCGGAGCAGCGGATGGATCCCCAGTGGGATCCCGACAACTATGACACACTGGAATGCCTTCTTCGCTAATAGGCGTGAAAGGGAGCTCGCCAGTACGAGGGTGATGGCCGCCACGGTGAACCACAACGTCGGCCGCCGTCGTGGTGGGAGAACCGTACTATCATCAGTGATGCGCTACATCGCGGGAGACCATCGCCACGGTGCCACGAGTCCACCCGCCATAGGCCCCACATCGTGATGGTAGCGATCGTCTTCCAGAGACCCTCTCCCACCCTCCATGAACTCGAGGCTGGAATGGCCCCGGTATATGCCATGGATGGGCCGAGGATCCCGGAGTGGCGGTGTGACGGCGATGATGATGACGACGATGAAGACCTCAAGCTGCGTACTATAGGACTAGGCATGATTATGACTAAAGGGGCGGCTTTAGGCCTGAGTGTTAGCTAGTCCCGATTTTTCCCGGTTTTAATATTAATAAATGTCTTAAGTGTTACCTAATAAATAGAGGGAAATGCCTATATAAAGAGAGGGTTCATATTTAGTCTCGGTTGGAGAAACCAACCGCGATCAAGGATTGCGCAGTGGGCCGACAACACTAATAATAGGGGTGAGTGTCGACATTATGTCGTGGGCTTAGACCTTGTCCCGGATGGTGTCACCAACCGGGACTAAAGATGAACCTTTAGTCCCGGTTGGAGACACCAACCGGGACTAAAGATGAGTCAGCACTAATAATAGGGGTGAGTGTCGACATTATGTCGTGAGTGTCGACATTATGCCGAGCAGCTTGTACTATAAATATGCATCCTTGTGAGTCCAGTCCTCCAGCCAGTTTGAGGCATCTCCAAGATGGTTTTAGAGAGCAGGGACACCACTACGGCCAGTTTCAGGGAGATGCCGACGGAGCCCAGTCCTCCGGCATCTCCGAGAAACTGGTCATAGAGGCACTCCCTAATATGTGAAATTAGTTAGCTCCGAGGCGTATTGATCTAGTTAGTGAAGTTACAAGCTGCAAGATGGTTTTCGAGAGCGGACACCATCGCGGCCAGTTCGAGGAGATGCCGACGAGCCAGTCCTCCGGCATCTCCGAGAAATCGGTCATAGAGGCACTCCTAATATGTGAAATTAGTTAGCTCGAGGCGTATTGATCTAGTTAGTGAAGTTACAAGCTGCAAGATGGTTTTCGAGAGGACACCATCTGCGCCAGTTTCGAGGATATGCCGACGAGCCCAGTCCTCCGGCATCTCTGAGAAACTGGTCATAGAGGCACTCCCTAATATGTGAAATTAGTTAGCTCCGAGGCGTATTGATCTAGTTAGTGAAGTTACAAGCTGCAAGATGGTTTTCGAGAGCAGGGACACCACTGCGGCCAGTTTTAGGGAGATGCCGACGGAGCCCAGTCCTCTGGCATCTCCGAGAAACTGGTCATAGAGGCACTCCCGGTCCAGCCATAAAATGGGACTAACACTCAAGACATTTATTAATATTAAAAACTGAGACTACAAAACCGGGACTAAAGGCCACAAACCGCGAAAGATATCCTTCGGTCAAGCCACAAACCGCGAAAGACATGAACTAGAGTTACATAATATGAGCATGAACTTCTTGGCATATGTCATTCCTTATGACCGCTTCAGACGTAACAATGGAGCATCTTCTTTACTTAACGGAATGCTTGGGTCAGTTTTCACTGTGAAGGGCGGAATTTCATCAAACTTATTATAATCTTCTGACATGTCATCTTGTCCTCGATTCCCACGATGTTTCTTTTCCCCGAAGAACTATGTGACGCTTTGGCTCATCATATGATGTATTCGTTTGCATATTTTTCTTTTTCGATGCGGAGGACATGTCCTTCACATAGAAAACCCGAGACACATCATTGGCTAGCACGAATGGTTCATCTCTATAACCAATATTGTTGAGATCCACTGTTGTCATTCCGCATAACCTGGTCTATCTTTACCCTTCCCCATTCAAAGTTGACCCATTTGCAATGAAACAAAGGGACCTTAAAAGAGACTCCATAGTCTAGTTCCCATATCTCCTCTATGTAACCATAATATGTGTCCTTTTGTCCATTCTCGCCTATTGCATCAAAGCGGACACCACTATTTTGGTTGGTGCTCTTTTATCTTGGGCGATCGTAGAATGTATTCCCATTTATTTCGTACCCTTGGAAATTCAATACAAGAAGATGGTGACGCCAACAAGTATAGCTGATCTCCAACGGTGGTGTCATTCAAGAGATGTGTCCGCATCCAACCACCGAAAGACTTCATGTGTTCATCTCAGAATCCATGATTCAGGCTTCCCGGTTTTTGAGCGTACAATATTCTTGTGTTCCTCCATATCTGAGCTGCCAAGGTGGAATTATGTAGAACTGTAGTGTGCTTTAGTGAAAGAATCCCGTCCCTACATATCATTGCTTTCTTTCCCAGTGTTTTTCCACTTAGTCTTCCCTCATGCCGCGAATGGTCGAAACACCAATCGGATTAAGGTCGAATAAAGTCAACACAAAACTCGGTGACCTCCTGCTCCATATCCCTTGGAGATGCTTCCTTCCAGTCTAGCAGTTATGAACATATTTCTTTAAGACTCCCATGAACCTCTCAAAGGGAACATATTGTGCAGAAATACCGGACCGAGAATGGCAATCTCTTCCACTAGATGAACCAGAGATGCGTCATAATATTGAAGAAGGATGGTGGGAACACCAATTCAAAACTAACAAGACATTGTACCACATCCTTCTCAGAACCTTGGCGAATATCTGGATTGATTACCTTCGAGATATTGCATTGAGGAATGCACAGCTTCACAATGGGTACTCGAACATTTTCGGTAGAAGCCCCTCAATGCAATCGGAAGCAATCTGCGTCATAATCACGTGATACCATGAGACTTCAGGTTTTGGAACTTTTCTCGCCATATTTATTATCCCTTTATATTAGATGAGAAGCCCGACGGCACCTTGATACCGTAAAGGACTTCAAAAAGATTTCCTTCTCTACTTTGGTAAGAGCATAGCCGTACGACTTAAGTGACGCCTTTATCCGTCTTGTTATCAGTATGCATGTTCTTTGGGTCTTTCATAATTTGTTGGTCCTCCGTGCTTGGTGTATCTTTTGTCTTCCCATACACGCCTAGGAATCCTAGCAGGTTCACGCAGAGATTCTTCGTCACGTGCATCACGTCGATTGAAGAGCGGACACGCAGGACTTTCCAATATGGCAGCTCCCAAAATATAGATTTCTTCTTCCACATGGGTGTGTGTCCTGAGCGACGCTGCTCGAACTGATTGACCACCGGGACCCTTTCCAAAGATTACTTCTATGTCCTTGACCATACCAAATACATCATCACCACGGGAGTTCAGGCTTCTTCCGGTGATCTGCCTCACCTTTGAAATGCTTGCCTTTCTTTCTTACGGGATGATTGGTCGGAAGAAATCGTCGATTCGCTAGGTACACAACCTTCTTGCATTTATGCAAATATGTACCTTCGGTCTTATCTAAATAGTGGGTGCATGCCTTATATCCTTTGTTTGTCTGTCCTGAAAGGTTACTAAGAGCAGGCCAATCATTGATGGTTACGAATAACAACCCTCGTAGATTAAATGGCTCCTGTTTGTTCTCATCCCACGCACGTACACCTGGTTTGCCCCACAACTGTAAGAGTTCTTCAACTAATGGCCTAAGGTACACATCAATGTCGTTGCCGTTGCTTGGGCCTTGGATGAGCACGCATCATAATGAACTTACGCTTCATGCACAACCAAGGAGGAAGGTTGTAGATACATAGAGTCACGGGCCAGGTGTGTGGCTGCAGCTCTGCTCCCCAAAAGGATTCATGCCATCCGTATTAGACCAAACCATAAGTTCCTTGCGCCACCGCAAAGTCCGGAAGTCTCTCTCGATTTTTCTCCACTGTGACCCATCGCCAGGTGTCTCAACTCCCCGCCTTTCTTACGGTCTTCTTTGTGCCATCGCAACAACCTGGCATGCTCTTTGTTTCGACATGCGTTTCAACCTTGGTATTATAGGAGCATACCACATAACCTTAGCAGAACCCTCCGAGGGGCTCTCCCTCAACATCACCAGGGTCATCTCGTCTGATCTTATACCGCAACGCGTTGCATACCGGGCATTTATCTAAATTCTCATACTCCTTACCACTGTAGAGGATGCAGTCATTAATGCATGCATGTATCTTTTGCACATCTAATCCCAGAGGACAGATAGTCTTCTTTGCTTCATAGGTACTCTCGGGAAGTTCGTTATGTTTTGGAAACTTCGGCTTCATTATTTTCAGCATCTTTTCAAATGAGGAGTCAGTTAGACCACACTCTGCCTTCCATCGCAACAATTTCAAGATGTCGCATCGAGCTTTGTGCTGCCATCTTCACAATTTGGGTACAACAATTTCTTGTGATCTTCTAACATGCCCTCTAACTTCAACTTCTCATTTTCTGTTTCACAGTCTCGCTTTGCATCGAAATGACCCTACCAAGTTCATCACCGGCTCATCCGATGCCCGTTCTTCACCTTTTCCTCTCCATTATCTTCCATTGCAGTATCAACGTATTCAGGAAACATATGATGATAGTTGTTATCATCATCTTCTTCTTCACCATCTTCCATCATAACCCCTCTTCCCGTGTTTGGTCCAGCAATTATAGTTGGGCATGAAACCTTTCATAATCAGGTGGCATGAATGATTTTCGAGGAAGAGTACTCCTTGTTGTTCCGACATTGAACACATGGACAACGTATAAATCCATTCTCTTTGTTTGCCAGAGCCACATCGATAAATTTATCCACGCCTTTGATATACCGCTACCCGCCGATCACCGTACATCCATTCCCGACCGTTCATCTGCATCATATAAGTAAGTTTATCAAAAAACAGGACATCATAAATAGTGAAATAACCAATTCACACCGACACATGAATTGTATCAATGACCTAGAAAAGATAAGATTGCTAACCTCGATCGAGGGAAATAAAGAGGAGAAAGCTCAAGTGCGTCTCGGACACCTTCTATATTTTTGTTCTATGAGAAATTCAACGGGATTTTTCACTCAAACATTTCAACAAACACCTTCAATGCATGCATGAAAAAAAACTAGCACACGCCCTCACACCTTACACCATTCGAAAAAACAGAGTGGAGGCAAAGGGGGCTGGGGCATTGCATTTATAGAGGGTAAGGGGTCTTTAGTCCCGGTTGAAGCCAGCAACCGGGACTAAAGGTGCGTGCCAGGCCACGTGGCTGTGGCCAAACCTTTAGTCCCGGTTGGTGGCTCCAACCGGGACGCATGCCCCCTTACCAACCGGGACCCATGCCCCCTGGCCCCGTGCCCGCTCCAACCGGGACGCGTGCCAGCATTAGTCCCGGTTGGTGGCGCAACCGGGACTAATGCTCCGAGGGGTCGCGAACGGATGGCCCTTTTTCCTCTAGTGCTAGATCTATTGTGGGGTGTTAGGTCATGTCCTCCACGTTGGACCCTTCTAGCCTTTATATATGGGGAGATTAGGTCTCAAGTACCAATACTAGTAGGTTACAAGTTAGCGTTTGTATCTAGTTTAGTCTTGGACTTTTCTTGTCTTGTTCCACCAGGAGTATGTGTACTTGTACGCTTCATATCTGTTAAATTGTTATGGGCTTCATGGATCTTGGCATACCTTCAAGTGAGCCTTCCATCAGGTTGTACCGTATATGCCAATAGTGGGCACCCGAAGGGTTATGCCCATGTCACTTAGGGTCCACCCTGTACACTATAGGGCGCGGGGAAGAGGTACACTTGACACCCGCCAGGAAGGAACGAGGACACTCACAAGTGTCATTGTGTCGATACCAGAACAATAGAGATTTCTTCTGACCCCCCAAAAAATCACAACTCCGGATAATCCATATCACTCCACCAATTTTGCCACCCACCAACATATGTCATCACGGTCTTAAAGTCACCATCGTCGTCTCACCATGACAAACAATGCGAGGCCGGCCACATTGAAAAGAGAGAGTCATAGACAAAGGGTGGCTATACCACAACCACGCGGCTGATCGACTCTTATCATGTGCAAATATCAGAACATTTCTTCACATGACTTACAAATGAAGTTATTACCATCCTCAATATCACTTGGTCGTTTGCTTCCCCACCCTCCATAATGACATGTACAATACGGTGATGTCAACCTTCCCTTATGCTTGCCACATTGGATTTTTATCTACTTGAAGAAGAGAGAAACAAGAGAGAGAAGGTTGTCTTCCCTTAGCTAAGGGATGATCTCTTAGAAATAAGAGAATACTATTTTCTCTATTGTACTATATGCCCTCCCTTAGTCAATCAATTTCTTACTAAAAATAATTAATCCTCATTCATTGCTAGAGATAACAGTACGAGATAGTGCATTGTACAAGTTATTTATTATGTGTTATCTAAATGATGTGGAGAGCTAAGAGAAGACATATGTCTTTCCTATACATGCCCTAAGTCCATATGTGTACTTAGCTAGCTAGCTGAGCTAACTTCACAACCTTAAGCTCGTCGTAAAATAATTCAACCAATCAAATGAATGGATTGGTACGCGGGCCGGAGAGGTCACACCGATCTGACTCAGCGTTTTGGACAAATACGCTCCTACCGTCTAATTAACTATAAGGAAATGCCAATTAATGTATCTACTCTTGGTCCTTTTGACCATCACGGGAAATCTATCCGTGGAGCAGTTTGGAGTTCTCCGTCATGGGGCACACGGTTGATGACACGGGATTAGTACTTAATGCTTCAACTTGCATTTGGTGACGCTAATTTTATAATCTTTGAAAGACCGCCTTGGTTTCGTGTAAGGATGCAAGTGAGACGCACACAAGATGATCGTTCCACCCAGTCCTCATAGGCCGGGTTCAGCTGGGTGACGGTATTGTCGCCTTTCTTGACTTCAATATCTTCCTTGGGCGTCTCGGTGGTTCTGTCGAGGAAACCGGTGAGACGAGCACTTCTAACTGTCAGCAGTACCTGGGCCTGTCAGAGGATGAAGTTCCCCTTACCTTGCTTCTCGGTTACACCGGAGCCGGAGGAGGTACTAGCAGCGTTGAAAGAGGAGGAAGGAGTTGCCCTGGGTTCGATTGCTGGCGATCGATCTACATATGGATTTGTTGGAAGGTGCCATACCCTATTATAAGCACATTGTGCGTATTAATATAGGAGGTTTAATCAACTACCTCAAAAGGATTTACACGTCTTAGTATTATACAACAACTCTAGAGGTGATCCGGCCAACAACCTTATCAACACGATTGTGTCCTACACAATCAACACGCACAGACAAAACTTGGGACGCAAGAAACAGACACTAGTAGGAAAAGGGTATTCGGTTCGGTCCAAAGTCTAACACTAGTCCTGAATTTGTTACGGGTCGGGACTAGTATGAGCACTAGTTCCGGCTCGTACCGTTTTCGGTGGCTAGGAGCGCGAAGAAACTCTAGTCCCAGGTCGTTTTAGACCTTTAGTCCCAGGTCGTGATACGATCCGGGACTAAAGAGGTTCGGGCACGGGCAGCACCCTTTAGTTCCGGGTCGTGATACGGCCTGGAAATAAAGGGATGCGGGCCGCGACAGGAAAACTTAAAATGGCTGTAAATTTTGTGTACAATATCGGAAAAAATGTATAAACTATCGAAATGTGCGGAAGAAACTTGTGAGTTCAATTTCAACAGCCTTAGGCCAGTTTGGAATATTTTCGATTTTTAAAATTCGAAAAGGAAAAAATTATTAAATTTTATTTTTGCAATTTTATTTATTCCATATTTGGATTCCTCACATTTTTCTGATAATTATGGATATATTATTTGTTGAATTTCGATTTACAGATTTAAATATATTATTTATGCCATATTAAATGAATAAATAGCAACAAATTGAATAAAATATTATTTTATTTAGTTTTTTTACTTTTATTGGATTAAAATATTATTATTATTTATTTATTGTTGTTTACTAAAATAGTTGTTTGAAATTTCAAAAAATAAAGATGTATGGCATATTGATATGGGCTAATAGGATTGATATGGTATCGTTGACAACAAAATACAAATGGTCTTCGCGCAAGGACATCCTGATGAAACAAAGAAGTTAAACATGTTCAAGGTAAAGTAGTGCTAGGATGGGTGACCGACCAGAAGTTTCCACAAGTGTAATATGACCTAAGATTAAATATACTTAGTGCTAAAAATGTCCAGGGCCGTATTACGAACCGCCATGTCACATCCCAAATTTTAGATTTGGTCTTGTATATCATTCATAGCATTGCATCATATCTTCCCATGCAAAACCGTCGAGTAGAAAGGTTCGACGAAACGCTATATTCAAAACCCTATTTTCGTTTGCTACGAGGTTCCTGCGGGAAGCTTTAGAGGGACTTGCAACAACCACCCCTGTAGGTTCGAGTTTTCACTCAAACTTCGACCGAAGGTTGTTCCCCTCGACGATACGAACCCGTAGGCACGAGAATCGCTCCAATCGGAGTTCGTATGCAAAAGACTCGGACGTTTTAGTAAACCGCCGGAAAACTGTCCGAAATTCCGGACCGATTTCCGAGTTCTAATCTAACTCCGGACAGAAACAGTTCAGGATTTCGCGTGAGGCCCACAAAAGGACCCCACCTGGCCGCCGACCCCGCCCTGCCTCGTTTCCTGTGCCGCGCGACTCCCGAGACCCCGCCGCCATCGCCTCCTGCGCGCCGACCTCCCGGCGCGCCGCGCGCCTCCAGCCACCGCCGGCCGACGCCATCCTCGCCAGTATCTGCGCCACCGTCGTCGCCTCCGCGCCGCCGCCTCAAGCGCCGCTGCCTCACCGCCGATCGCCGCGCCGCTTCACCGCCGCCGCCATCGCATGCAGCCGCCGCCGCGCATGCTGCGCCGCACAAGATCATTGCAGTGGCCGCGCCGCGCCGCAGAAGTCGCCAGACGCTGCGCGCCGCCGCCGAAGCCGCACCCAGCGCGCCGCCACCGCAAGAGCGCCGCTGCCGCGCTCGCGCCACCTCACCGCTCGCGTGCGCGCCGTCGCTCATCGCCGCATTGCCGTCGCCGCTGCCTCGTTCCGCGTGCACTAACCTCTGCAGAGTGTACTAACCTCTGCAGAGTGTATAAACTAACCGATTAGCCGTGTCCCCAGTTATGGACATCTGAGTTGCTAGATATTGATCCCATGACATGTTTCTCGCTCATTCTAATTTCATAATTGCTTTAATATTGTTGGGTTAACTTAATTGGGATCTTTTCAAAGAAAATCAAAAACTGTTTATGAAAGTAGGACAAATGTATTTGCAAATGCAAGCCAGACACAGCTCCACTTGTCAAATATGCATGTAGATGTTAGTACTATCGTCTCCATTACTAGCTCTACTTGCAATACATTCCATGTATTGACCCTTCGGGGCTGCTACGTTTCATGTTGCAGGTTATTCCGATTCTGATTGATCGTTATAGGCCACGGTACTCCACTCGGCACTTGTTCACTTGTGGGCAAATTGAAGATTGGAGGATATATTTGGTTTTGTTGCTACCTGAATAATTTGAGCTAGCTTTATGCTAAGCTTTTATTGTAATAATGGTACTCTGGATCTTTGTAGATCATGATACACGGTTATTTTGCTATGATTATCTATCTTACTCTATTGTGGGCCAATGAACCGATCCAGGGATTGGCATGTCACATAGAGGCCACGGTCTTATCAGAACCGGGGTGTCACACGCCATTTGGTGGCCTCTAGTTCCGGGTTATAACAAACCTGAATTAGACATAGGGAGCCCTTACAAACCGGGATTATATACCCTTTTTTTCACTAGTGACATCAACGGCCGGGATCTTCCAATACCCCTCTATAAGTAGGAGAAGGATAGTAAAATTGCTCGAGTATGCTATATGTATAGCCCACGTACAAGCCCGTACCTCTAGTGCATTGTCGTGTATTTTGTAGTTGCATGTGTAGGATGATACTATCGCTATGCTATGTACTATTATGTGGTAGGGCTTTCCTTGTAGATGAACCACCGTTAGTAGATGTGCTTATCCATGCTATGTTGAATGAGGGCTGGGTTACATCATTGAGACTTATTTCTAAAAATATTGGTTTGTGAAAACTAAAACAACTTAATCAATGAATCTCCTGGGTGTGATGGTATTGATAATTTTTGGTGGTTTCATTGCGGAAAGGCACCCAGGTATCGAGAGAAATTGATTGGCTTCTTTATTTGGTAGCTTACGTGTACAACCATGTGCCAATAATGAAATGGACGGTTGGTGGACTTAGTAGGTTGTGGTAACCCGAACCCGTGTATCCAGAGATGTAGAATTTTGGTAGGTTGGACCGGTGCGCGTCGGGATTGGGGTGCTACTTCCCGAATAGTCTCTTCTTGGACTTCTCCCTATCATCACCCAAAATGAGAGTGATG
Source organism: Avena longiglumis (assembly GCA_030063025.1). Taxonomy (NCBI): domain Eukaryota; kingdom Viridiplantae; phylum Streptophyta; class Magnoliopsida; order Poales; family Poaceae; genus Avena; species Avena longiglumis. The sequence goes on from CP125978.1 coordinate 31,928,294, forward strand.
ATACGAACTAGGCTGGCCAAGTCACATGGGTAAAGTGTATTAACCTCTGCAGAGTGTATAATCTATTCGATTAGCCGTGTCCCCGGTTATGGACAACTAAGTTGCTTGATATTGATTCCATGACATGTTTCTTGCTCATTCTAATTTCATAATTGTTTTAACATTGTTGGGTTAATTTAATTGGGATCTTTTCAAAGAAAATCAAAAACCGTTTATGAAAGTAGGACAAATGTATTTGCAAATGCAAGCCAGACACAGCTCCACTTGCCAAATATGCATGTAGATCTTAGTACTATTGTCTCCATTACTAGCTCTACTTGCCATACATTTCATGTATTGACCCTTCGGGGCTGCTACGTTTCATGTTGTAGGTTATTCCGATTCTGATTGATCGTTATAGGCCATGGTACTCTACTCGGCACTTGTTCACTTGTGGGAAAATTGAAGATTGGAGGATATATTTGGTTTTGTTGCTACCTGAATAATTTGAGCTAGCTTTATGCTAAGCTTTTATTGTAATAATGGTACTCTGGATCTTTGTAGATCATGATACACGGTTATTTTGCTATGATTATCTATCTTACTCTATTGTGGGCCAATGAACCGATCCAGGGATTGGCATGTCACATAGAGGCCATGGTCTTATCAGAACCGGGGTGTCACAGGATGGTATCAGAGCCCGTGTGTCAACTGTAGGATCGTGACCTAGGATTGGATTAGGAAGCCATAGAATTATGAATCCTATATTAACACTGTCTTTCCTCTTAAGCCTTTCACCTCGTAAATTCTTACCATATGCTATTCTCACACTTTCCTCTTTTACATGATAGATGGGAGACGTCAGGACTTAGTATGTCACCATGGAGTCACCAAGGCCCTTTGCAAGGCAGTTAGCTCAGCTCTCTCAGTCATTGGGATTGCCACTTCCTATGTTCAAGGGAAGAAGGCTGTACACGTATGGATATGGAGAGGATGCATGGGAGATCACTACCTTCATATTCAGAGATGCCGCCTTGCCAAACCCCGCGCACTTGGTCTACACCAAGATATACTTCAACTAGGGACTTGGAATCAACCTGGCTGTACATGAAGCCCTGTCTCGCCAGTGCCACTATGTCCGACACCTGCTACCTGCAGATTCACCCTACCGTGATTATGGAAGGCGTGATGAAGATGGGAACATTGTGGTTACCCCGAGCGACATGAACAACATGCCGCCCCGTCGGAGGCACATAGAGGACATGGAGAGGGAGAATGGAGCTCTAGCAGAGAAGGTGAGGATGTTGAAGGAGATAGCAGACTTTACTAGCAATGGAATGGTGGTCCAAGGACAGGAGATTGACACTTTGCATGAAGCTGTGGGAGTTCTGGAGACTGTCCTGATAGCCAGAGATGAGACCATAGCCCATCTTCATGGCACTGTGCAAGAGAATACCCAGAGCATACAACAGTTGCAAGGGACCGTCCAGGAAAGGGACCAAACCATTGAAGCTATGACAGCCCAATTTGCCGCTCTCCAAGCACAGCTGAATCCACCCTCTGATGATGACAATGGAGACGATGGCAACAATGGGGATGATGATGACAGTGGAGACGATGATGATGATGAGGACGAGGATGATGATGATGGAGACGATGATGGTGGAGGAGATGAAGCTGTCGCTGTTGCAGCTGAGGATGATGAAGAAGAGGAGGATCCAGAAGAGGTGGAGTTTGAAGTCTCAAGTGATGGTTCAGGAGAGGTGTACACTCCGCCGCCATGGTTGTACCGCGAGCCGAAGCGCCAACGCATGAACGCAAGGACCTACCTCAATCTCTTCAAGAAGTAGATAGAAGTCCACCAATTAGTCCACGTTTGGAGAACTCGTTAGGATTAGTCTCGATCGTTGTGAAACTTAGTTCGTGTTAGCTTAAAAGTGTTTAGTTGCTTATTTGTGTACTCCAATATCCCAGGATTTATTTGTGCGAATTTTAATGAAAGAATTATGGCAATTTGGTTATCATCTGTGTGTTTTCGCTGCAGTTTTTCTGCTGATACAGCAGTACTGCGCGATTTTTCATATTTTTCTGGTAACTCGGAAAAATCTGAAACAAATTGGGCTGATGCGAAACTCTCTGTGCTATATGCACAAAAATTGGCTTAATTTTATGACGAGTTTAAGTCAGGCGGAAAAATTCGTGAAAGCTGCTGGACTGTTCTGGCAGAATTGCTGTTTTGTTGATTAGTTGATCTATTGTTTAGTTAACCATTGCCAACTCTCGCAAAATTATTTCAGTAGTTATATACTGCTAGGATAACACCTGGGATGTTTCTGGATCGCTTGTTTGTTGATGTGTTGCTTGCTTGTGATTGTCTGCTATTGTTTGTTGTTGATTGATCATATGCATGGGTAGAATCCTATTATCGTAGTTGTTTCTTTCTAAACTTACCTATCCTGAACCGCAGATGCCTCCCCGTCGCCAACCCACTGAGATGGAGCAGCTCATGGCAGCTCAGGCACAGCTGACCCAAGTGATGACTCAGTTCATGGCGAATCAGAACAACAACAATGGAAACAATCAGCCTCAGGGAGATGCTCTCACCAGATTTCTGAGGTTAAGGCCAGCTAAGTTCTCTACTGCAACGGAACCAATGGTTGCTCTCGACTGGTTGCGTTCAGTCAACAAGGATCTAGTAACTGTCGGATGCACTGATGCTTAGAAGGTGAGGTTTGCCGCTCACCTACTGGAGGGACCAGCCGCTTCTTGGTGGGACACATTTCAGATCACCCACCCACTGGATACCGTTACTTGGGCAATGTTCGAGGAAGGTTTTAGGACCAACCACGTGTCTTCAGGAGTTCTGAGCCTGAAGAGGAAGGAGTTTCGCAACTTGCGCCAAACCAATCGCACCGTGGCTAAGTACATTGAGGAGTTCAACAACCTGTCCCGTTATGCACCTGAGGATGTTGACACTGATGCCAAAAGGAGGGAGAGATTCCTGGATGGCCTCAGTGATGAGCTTTCAGTACAGCTACTTGTGGTTTACTGCCCCACTTTCCAGGAGCTTATGGACAAGGCTAGGATCTTGGAGGGGAAGCACAAGCAGGTGGAGAACCGCAAGAGAAAGAGCAATACTCATCACTCTGGTTCTCACCACAAGTCTCGCACTTCATATGATGGATACTCCAAGCATGGAGGAAGTGACCATGGGAGCCATGACCGCCGCGATGGACAACGTCATGACAACCATAGGAGTAGCCACCACAACCACAAGGGAGGACACTCTCACCACTCTGGAGGACACGGTGGACATGACCGCAACCGTGATCGCAACATCGTGAAGAAGGATCTGAGTGAGGTGACGTGCTTCAAGTGCAAGCAGAAGGGACACTATGCTGACAACTGTCCGGAGAGGAAAGGACTGAAGCCAACCAACGGTGAGAAGGCCACAGTGAACCACATGAATGTGGAGGAGATTCCAGATGAGCCTGACCTTGTGATTGGTAAGTTCCCAATCAACACTTACCCTGCACTTATACTTTTTGATACTGGTGCATCGCATTCATTCATATCAAGGGCATTTGTGGATAAGTATAAGTTACCTACTGAGTCTATGAAAAGGTCTATTAGAGTGAGTTCGACTGGAGGAGATATGATAGCTAGCACGGGATGCCGTGACTTGACTTTGAGGATTGGAACACACAACTTCATTGCACATCTAGTAGTATTGGATTCACAGGGATTAGATGTCATTCTGGGTATGGATTGGATGTCTATGCATGGGGGACACATAGATTGTGCACAGCGAGCCGTTTCACTCAAAACCCCGGATGGTAAGAGTATTAGATTCAAGTCGGCTGCACGACCGAGAAGGTGTAAGTTAAATTCTCTTAAGGGGGTTAGCATGGATACCGTGCCAGTGATTAGGGATTACCCCGACGTGTTTCCGGAAGAGCTGCCAGGGATGCCACCTGACAGGGATGTTGAGTTTCTTATCGACCTGATGCCGGGAACAGGACCTATAGCAAAGAAACCATATAAGATGGATGTGGATGAGCTGAAAGAATTGAAGAAACAGTTGAAGGAACAGCTGGAAAAGGGATTCATTCAGCCTAGTGCGTCTTCATGGGGAGCACCTGTTCTGTTTGTGGAGAAGAAAGATAGCACCAAGAGATTAGTGGTAGACTACCGCTCGCTGAACGAAGTAACCATTAAGAACAAGTATCCTCTGCCGAACATAAATGACTTGTTTGATCAACTGGAAGGAGCAAAGGAGTTCAGCAAGATTGATCTGCGATCAGGCTATTTCCAATTGAAAATCCGTGAAGAGGACGTACCAAAAACCGCCTTCACCACTAGGTATGGTTTATATGAGTATACAGTTATGTCTTTTGGACTAACGAATGCCCCGGCATACTTCATGACCATGATGAACAAGGTATTTATGGAGTATTTGGACAAGTTCGTGGTGGTGTTTATTGATGACATACTGATATATTCCAAGGATGATGCCGAGCATGAGAAACATCTGAGGATGATTATGGAGAAGCTGAGGGAACATAAGTTGTATGCCAAATTCAGTAAGTGTGAATTCTGGCTTAACACTGTTGGATTTCTTGGACACGTAGTGTCAGGAGAAGGAATTGCTGTTGATCCAAACAAAGTGACTGCAGTAACTGAGTGGGAAGCATCCAAGAATGCTGGAGAGATTCGAATCTTTTTGGGACTTGCTGGTTATTACAGGAGGTTTATTGAAAACTTTTCCAAGATTGCTAAGCCGATGACTGAACTTCTGAAGAAGGAGAGGAAGTTTGAATGGTCAGACGTATGTGAAGCCAGCTTTCAGGAACTGAAGCGTCGACTAGTGACCGCGCCTGTTCTATGTCTACCAGATCTTCAGAAGGATTTCCAAGTGTACTGTGATGCTTCTCGACAGGGACTTGGGAGTGTGCTGATGCAAGATGGGAGAGTAGTGTCGTATGCCTCGCGACAACTCAAGCACCATGAGCGGAATTACCCCATACACGACTTGGAGTTAGCGTCAGTGGTTCATGCGCTCAAGGTATGGAGGCATTACTTAATGGGAAAACACTGTGATGTGTACACCGACCAATAGAGCCTGAAGTACATATTTACACAGAAGGAACTGAACATGAGACAACGGAGATGGTTGGAACTTATCAAGGATTATGATATGAATCTACAATATCACCCGGGAAAGGCCAATGTAGTAGCAGATGCACTGAGCCGGAAGGTTTATGACAATAGATTGACAATTGGTGAATTGCCTGAGGATTTGTGCAAGCAATTCAGAGACCTTAGACTGGAAGTAGTGTCTGAAGGATACTTGGCAACAATGGAAGTCCAACCGACGCTACAGGACAGGATCGTAAAGGCTCAAGTGGGAGATAAGGAAATAGAAGAGATAAAGGAAAAGATGAAGGAGAATCGGGAAAAGGATATTCGCGAGGATGAACATGGTACCTTGTGGTATGGAGATCGTTTGTGTGTGCCCAGCGACCCGGAGATAAGGGAGTTGATTTTGCAGGAGGCTCATAACTCGCCATACTCCATACATCCGGGCAACACAAAGATGTATATGGATTTGAAGAGCAGATTTTGGTGGAACAACATGAAGGGAGATATCACCAAGAATATTGCCCTATGTGATGTATGTATCCGAGTGAAGGCAGAACACCAGAAGCCAGCAGGATTGCTACAGCCATTGCCCGTGCCGGATTGGAAGTGGGATAGAGTGGGAATGGATTTTATCACAGGACTGCCCAGGACCAGGTCAGGATATGACTCTATTTGGGTTGTGGTCGACCATTTGACCAAGGTAGCCCACTTTATACCGGTGAAGACGACCTATACGAGTGCAAAGTTGGCCAAGATTTACATGGACAAAATTGTGTGCCTACACGGAGTTCCCAAGAGTATCGTATCTGATAGAGGCACCCAATTTACCTCACACTTCTGGCGCCAGCTACACGAGTCACTTGGTACTAGATTGGAGTTTAGCACAGCGTTCCACCCACAGGCTGATGGATAGACCGAGAGGGTGAATCAGATTTTGGAAGACATGCTGAGAGCTTGCGCCTTGTCTCATGGTTCTAGTTGGGATGAGAATTTGCCGTATGCGGAGTTTTCCTACAACAACAGCTACCAGACAAGCATCAAGACGTCACCGTTCGACGTGCTATATGGGAAACAGTGCCGAACACCATTGCTATGGGATGGAGTAGGAGAACGCCAGTTGTTCGGACCTGATTTGAGAAAGGATGCTGAGGAGAAGGTCGCCTTGATTAAAGATAGGCTGAAGGTAGCACAATCAAGGCAGAAGAGCTACGCTGACGCCAAGCGCAAAGAAGTGGTGTACGAGATAGGCGATAGAGCATACCTCAGAGTATCGCCGCTTCGTGGAATCAAGAGATTTGGTATTAAGGGTAAGCTGGCACCTCGATTTATTGGACCGTATCGAGTCTTAGCACGCAAAGGAGAAGTTGCTTATCAGTTGGAGTTGCCAGAGGCTCTGTCTGCTGTTCACAACGTGTTCCACGTATCTCAGTTGAAGAAGTGCCATCCGGAGATGGTGGACACACCATTGAGAGACATTGTACCGCTAGAGGAGGTTCAGCTGGAGAATGAGAGACAGCAGAAAGGACTACCCGTACCAAGACAATCAAGTTTTGCAAAGTACAGTGGAGCCACCACACCGAAGAGGAAGCCACTTGGGAGCGTGAGAATGACATCCGAGAGGACTACCCACACCTATTTGCTAGCCGCGCCGAATCTCGAGGACGAGATTCATCTTAAGGGTGTTAGTCTTATCACATCCCAAATTTTAGATTTGGTCTCGCATATCATTCATAGCATTGCATCATATCTTACAATGCAAAACCGTCGAGTAGAAAGGTTCGACGAAACGCTATATTCAAAACCCTATTTTCGTTTGCTATGAGGTTCCTGCGGGAAGCTTTAGAGGGACTTGCAACAACCACCCCTGTAGGTTCGAGTTTTCACTTGAACTTCGACTGAAGGTTGTTCCCCTCGACGATACGAACCCGTAGGCGCGAGAATCGCTCCAATCGGAGTTCGTATGCAAAAGACTCGGACGTTTTAGTAAACCGCCAGAAATCGGTCGATTTCCGAGTTCTAATCTAACTCCGGACAGAAACAGTTTAGGATTTCGCGTGAGGCCCACAAAAGGACCCCACCTGGCCGCCGACCCCGCCCTGCCTCGTTTCCTGTGCCGCGCGACTCCCGAGACCCCGCCGCCCGCGCCGCCTGCTCCTGGCCCGCCCCGCCGCCGCGCCTTCACCACCATCCCGCGGCGATCTTCGCCGCTTCACGCCATCACCTGGCGCCCGCCGCCATCGCCGCCGCCGCTGCCGCACATCCGCCGCCACCGCCGCACCGCCGCCCGCTTTGCTTGCCGCCGTCGCCGCTGCCGCCCGCCGCTTTGTTCCGCGTGCACGTGCGCACATGCACGCATACATGCATGCACATACACGCACGTACGGACACACGCACGTACGCGCGCCGCCTTGAGCGCGCGATTGTTTCCTCGGCCGATTCGATGACCATGTGCGTCCGTGCAGGAAGAACCTCGTCGCCGGATTTGATCGACACCGCCATCCGGAGCTCGCCGCGCCGTCCGGAGTCCGTTTCGCCATCCGTTTCCGGTAAGACAACAGCCACCGTCAGATCTCAGATCAGATGCCTAGATCGTTAAGATGACGTCACCGGCGTTGACTAGTCGACGCCCGATCAGCAGACGCTTTGACTACCAATGCACACAATTGACTGGTCAATTTCGTTAATCCCTTTAGTTGGCAGATTTCGGTAGAATCTTGTAAATTGCGTAGAAATTCAACCGCTTGTCCAAAAATTACAAATAAAATATGTACGAGTTCAGTGAGTCGTGTAGAATCTCGATGTAGATTTGGTTCAGATTTTTACTGTCAGGTTTAGTACAGTTTAATCAAACTAGTTAGAGGCCTTTTCAGAGTAATAAATTCGTAGAAAAAGATCCGTAGCTCCAAAAATCGCGTGTGATATGTCCCTGAAGTCGTGTGAACGAGGGGAATCTCATTGTATATTAAAAAGGTAGGCTTACAGTAAAAACTTCTGAAGTATTTGTCTAATGACTTTCTGCAGTGTTTTAATTACTCGGGGAGTTTTATAACTCCTTTTCGAGTAATTCCAATTGGTACTGTTTCTATTCAGTGATGCCTATGCGGTAGATTTTTCCCAAGATTTTACGAACAGTATACTACCGATAGTGAATTATTTAAGTTCTAGCTCTAGTTTGGAGCATTACTTTTGTCTATTAGTTTTCCTAGCGCCAAATCTATTTTTCCATGCATGTATTCGGTAGTATGATGGATTAGAATTATGTGGTGCAGCTGTAGCACCAATTCACTTGCCGTTCTTGCATTTATGCATCATATTTGTTTCATATGTTGTGGATTGTTTGTTTATGATTGCAATTGTATCGTGTAGACTGTGTTGAGTGCAACGCTTGCTCGTGTGAGGATTGTGCTCCAGACCGCTACAACCAAGGCAAGTAGATGCTACTTTGTTCATGAATATCGTCCTACTATTTTCAATGTATTGTTGTGTATTTTGTAGATGAATGTGTAGGATGATACTATCGCTATGCTATGTCCTATTCTGTGGTAGGACCATCTTTGTAGATGAACCACCGATTGTAGATGTGCTTAGCCATTCTTTGTTGAACGAGGGCTGGGTTACATCATGGATACTTGTTTTCTCTAAGTATTGGTTTGTGAAAACTAAAACAACTTAATCAATGAACCCCCTGGGTGTGATGGTATTGATAAATTTTGGTGGTTTCATTGCGGAAAGGCACCCAGGTATCAAGAGAGAATGATTGGCTTCTTTATTGTGTAGCTTACGTGTACAACCATGTGCCAATAATGAAATGGGCGGTTGGTTGGACTTAGTAGGTTGTGGTAACTCGAACCCGCGTATCTAGAGATGTAGAATTTTGGTAGGTTGGACCGGTGCGCGTCGGGATTGAGGAGCTACTTCCCGAACAGTCTCTTCTTGGTCTTCTCCCTATCGTCACCCAAAATGAGAGTGATGGTACGAGCTGGGCTGGCCAAGTCACATGGGTAAAGTGTACTAAACTCTGCAGAGTGTATAAACTAATCGATTAGCCGTGTCCCCAATTATGGACATCTGAGTTGCTAGATATTGATCCCATGACATGTTTCTCGCTCATTCTAATTTCATAATTGCTTTAATATTGTTGGGTTAACTTAATTGGGATCTTTTCAAAGAAAATCAAAAACTGTTTATGAAAGTAGGACAAATGTATTTGCAAATGCAAGACAGACACAGCTCCACTTGCCAAATATGCATGTAGATGTTAGTACTATCGTGTCCATTACTAGCTCTACTTGCAATACATTCCATGTATTGACCCTTCGGGGCTGCTACGTTTCATGTTGCAGGTTATTCCGATTCTGATTGATCGTTATAGGCCACGGTACTCCACTCGGCACTTGTTCACTTGTGGGCAAATTGAAGATTAGAGGATATATTTGGTTTTGTTGCTACCTAAATAATTTGAGCTAGCTTTATGCTAAGCTTTTATTGTAATAATGGTACTCTGGATCTTTGTAGATCATGATACACGGTTATTTTGCTATGATTATCTATCTTACTCTATTGTGGGCCAATGAACCGATCCAGGGATTGGCATGTCACATAGAGGCCACGGTCTTATCAGAACCGGGGTGTCACATGCCATTTGGTGGCCTCTAGTTCCGGGTTATAACAAACCTGAATTAGACATAGGGAGCCCTTACAAACCGGGATTATATACCCTTTTTTCCACTAGTGACATCAACGGCCGGGATCTTCCAATACCCCTCTGTAAGTAGGAGAAGGATAGTAAAATTGCTCGAGTATGCTATATGTATACCCCACGTACAAGCCCGTACCTCTAGTGCACACCCCCCCCTCTAACACCGGTTTGGAGGGCCCTCTAACATCGGTTGTAGAACCGCTGTTGAGGGTTCGGTGTTAGAGCCCCCCCCCTTAACACCGGTTCTTATACGAACCGGTGTTAAAGGGTGGTGCACATGGGGCTGGCGTAGCGCTCAGGGACCCCCCTTTAATACCGGTTTGTAACACGAACCGGTGTTAAAGGTTTTCTGCCGCGACAGAAAAACAGCCTAAATCTCTGCCACGGCAGAGTTCTGCCCCTGCCCCGTTCTGGGCGTATTTCTGCGGCACGGCGGGGACGGGGAGGGGGAATCGATCGGAAGCGGTATACACATACATCGTCATCGGTACATACGATTACATGAATAATTAAACAACTATTATTATACACAACATCGTCATTGTGTGGTATTCTCCGTAAACGTTGAAGCACCAAGTACTAGACAAACACGTTCAAGCATATATACAACGTTTATTTTGGTGGATATCTAAAGAGTTCTCCGCCAGGCGTGATGACCTCATCAAGTATGAACCCCGCCAATTCCTCTTGAATGGCTCGTATGCGTTCAAATGGTAGGAGTTGGTCCCGCATCCGTTCGATCTGAATATATATGAAGAATGGGGTGAATATATGTAAGAATAAAACTCAACACAATTGATGGTAATAAAATAATGTTGTGTACTTTGTTTACTTACTCTAATTTGTTCTAGTGCGGCTTGGCCCATCGCACATATCGTGTTGCGAATAAACTCGCAAACATAGTACCCACATAAGTTATTGTCGCGTCCCTGATGCGCGCACTTTATGAGAATAGAGAGTTCAATCAAAATAGTAATCAATAAAACATGATATAATGGAATTGGAAGCATAATCAAAGAGATACGCAGACCTAGCTAGCTAGTATTACTTACATTTTGGTCTACAAATTTTAGTTCTTCTGACCATTCACCCACGGCCCTGCCTTGAACCTTTTCCAAACCCTGTCCGGCAAAGAAAATAGATAAAGGAGTAATTAATTACTTGTTGTCACGAAAGTTGCCGATCTAGTGCGATAATATGATTGAAATTACCTCTGGAGCATCTCTCTAAAGTCTGCCCATATCTCTTTTTCTTTTCGTAACGAGTCCATGACAAGGACTTTTCCTGAGTCGGGTTGAATGACTAGCAGAATAAAGTGGAACATACACACACATAACTCATCATCAATTACACTTAACATCGAGTAAGCCGAAACAGAATGTGTACAAGAGAGGGTAACAGTACTCACGAGAAGTTGTAAGGCAATAGTATTTCTCTTTTGGTTTGTTGTCTCAGTAAAGACCTTAGCAAGTAATCTTTTGTTTGCCCGGGTTTGGTTCTTACCACTTCTTCATGAACTCTATTTGGGTCAACGAACCCAATGTCAAAAGGGCCTCATTTCATGCATTCCATAACCTTTTTCCTGCATAATAGTATATACATATATGGTGAGCATATATATATACATGCAATTAATAAAGTGAATGAGATGAGATATAAATTACAGAAATAGTACTTACACACAATAAAGGCTGATGGCAGCTTTGTCGAGTTCCTTCTGATTGAATAGAAAATATAAGTCTTGAATGTTGAAGTCGATCTCATCGTCTCCGCACAAGAAAATCTCATCTCTTATATGCGTCGTGATCCATTCTTCCTTTCTCGTCTTGCAGAAATCAAGGTACCACTTGTGCAATCTTCGCATCTTTGTTGGTAGATTCTTGAGCTCCTCTTTCTTGACGAGATTCTTCCCATACTTCCATGGCTGTATGGGGTTGGCATAGCATTTGGGCAAGTTGTCTCCCATGATGTTCAAGTATGCAATGTGAGTCATCCCCATCTCATTGGCCTTTCTTTGTAGCTCTTCCTCGTAATCATTTACGGGAGGAGCGTCACGTGTGTCGAACACTTGGAGCGGGGCGCATGATTGGTTTTCCTGCTCTCCGAGCATGGGAACTGTTTTCTCGGGTACCGCACGACTGCTACTTTCAGTCTCCCTACGGCGCCTTGCATCCCCCTTCAAAATCTGGCGCCCGTAGTCCGGCATAAGTGGGGTTTCAGGTTTAAAAAGATTATTGTAAAACTTCTCCAACACCGCCGGATCTATTTTCTCCTTTGGCTCGGCCCGTCTAGGTGCAAAGAATTTCTTGACCTCTTCTTCTGAGATCCTATTGGTCTCCTCGTCGCTGCGATTCCATGGTAAAACCGGCAATGGCTTGGCGGAAGGCTGCGGGACGTAGTTTTTTGAACTCTTTGGCGTACGGTTTCCTTCGGATTTCTTTGTGGAAGTGCTAGTGATGCTCTTCGTGGCAGTGCTCTTCCGCTTACGCTGAGGAGATGGCTGAAATGCCGGAGATGGCTGACGGGCAGGAGATGGCTGGCGCGCCGGAGATGGCTGTCATGCAGGAGATGGCTGAAGCACCGGAGATGGGTGCCAGCAGAGATGGTGAGCGGCTCAGATCACGACCCTGAGAGGCAGCGGGCGTGGCCTCCAATTTGGAAGCACGATGTGTTCCTTCTTCCAAAGAATGGTTGTTTTCGCTGCAAATTTTAGTTGAGTTTCCCCTTCACCTGTAGCATGGTCAAGATGTGCTTCCTCATATTCCTTCACAACCTCATCCACCCCAACAATAGCATAGCCATCTGGAATCGGTCGGCAGTGGTAAGATCCACCAGCTACAGGAGGTAAGGCATAGCCGACATCCACCTTAATGGATAAGCCCATTAATCTCACATGCAGCTCAGCGTGTTCGCTCTCCATGATCTCATCCACGGGGTATCGAGGACCTGCCATTTCAAGCGTGGGCTACACGTTCTCCGTGGAAGCCATGCTACTTTTCCGCGCAGAGTCTGGGCCGCCGGCAGCTTCCAATGCAGGCTCTTCGTGCCGCTAAGATGGGCCGGTAGCTTGATGGCTCTGTTGTGCATTCACTTGCGCCTGCAGCGCCACAAGTGCTTGTTCTATCTGTGTCATCCGTTCTGTATGCTCTTTTTCTTTTCTGCCGCGCCATCTGTAAGAGTCGCTCCACTCGGCAAACCCATCCTTCCACGTCATATCCCCTGTGCCTCGTGCATGTCCAGGGTGCTCTTTTTTACCGATGGCGCGTGTGAGCTGGTCATTCTCTCTGTCGGGCTGGAAGGTCCTGGCGGCTGTTTCCTCGTATGCCGTGATGAGTTCAGTCACGGGTTTGGCAAGGAGTGTTGGGAAGATACACAATCCTGTTTCTGGGTCCAACCTTGCCCCGATTCCGTAGAACCAAGTCTGTGCACGTAGGTCCCACCCATCTGTCTGGGGTGTGATCCCTCTAGCGCGCGGGGCCTTCTCAACTTCCTCCCACTTGGGCCTCTAAGATATGTAGCCACCTGACCCCGTCCTCTGGTGATATTCCTTCTTCTGGAAATTTAGCGTATTGGTTTCTGACCTCTTTTTAGCTATAGCACCTTCCTTATATGCCACAAATTCGGGCCAGTGAGGTCTTATCTTCGCATAATATGCGTCTTCGAAATTTGGTGTCTCGCGAGCTTTGACAAATTTGTCCAATTTTGTCTTCCAGTTGCGGAAAGCGTCAGCCATCTTCTTTAGAGTCCACTCTTTGACCTTTTCCCTTTATAACCGGTTTGTTTTCATCCTCCTCTGGCGGAAGGGTGAAATTTACCAACAACGAACTCCAAAGCGTTTCTTTGGATCTTTCATCGACAAAGGTACCGTCGCCCTTCTTTGGCTTATTCCAATATTCAATTATGATTGGGATTTGGTCCCTAACAAGAACTCCAGCCTGGCGTACAAATTTGTCTGCGACCTTCTTGGGCTCCATCGGCCTGCCATCAACACGGACTGCTTCGATCGTGAACTTTGCATGATCTTTCAACCGATGGCTCGCGCCTCACTTGCTCTTTTTCGTAGAAGAAGATGGTTGCTGGCTGGTCGATCCAGAGGGCTAAAATAAGAAAGAAGCGTTAATTAATACATGTAGAAGAAGATTGTTGGTGGAAGTCAGCAGAGGCTTAATCAATGCATATACCTCGCCGGACTTTGTAATCACTAAATTGCGTTCACCGGAGTCTTCATCTTCTCCATGACTACTTGAGCTGTCATCATGTCCCTCCAAGTTCAGATATTGTGAGGTGTCCTCATCAATAATGTTCTCCATTATTTCTTCTTCTTCAAGGTTTCTACTAAGTGGATCCATAGTTTCTAAAACAATAATATTATCTAGAGTAAGAGAGTAAACATTCAAGTGGACTTGGATTCATACACAAATATACATATTATTCATACAAAAATACACAAATGAAATTAAAACCCTAAGGATGCTTAATAATTTTAAACGAGTTCCGAGGGGTCCAAACCCTAATTCGGAGAAACCCCGGATGCATATGAGAGGGGCTAGCTACAGTGGCTGACCGGAGGCTAGCGGCGTTGGAGAGCGACCTAGGGCGCGCGAGGTAGCGTGATGTGGCCTACCTAAAATGGGCGTTGTTCGAAAGAGGAGGCCGAGGCAAGCATTATAGTGGCGGTGCCGCCTCAGTATGGTCACCGGAGCGATGGCAGCGACAACAAAAAACTTGGCAGAACAGATACAATGTGGAGGGGATATCCCTTTTATAAAGCAGATCAAAATAAGCAAGAAAAACCACGGAGAACCCAAAACTTGCCACCGAAGTCAATGAGCCAAGATCAGGATGAGTCAGAGCTCCACAACGACGCCCCCAAGAGGGTAACGACCAATGAGACCTATGGTAAAGGGTTTTCACCCGGAGCCCTATGACAAAGAAGGTAGCAGCATCGGCGGCCCTAGAGACCGATGGTAAAGGGTTTTCCCCGTCTTCTGCCCCGCCCGTTGTCCCAAAGATAGGCCCCAGACCGAGGGGAGAAGCCACGACGCTCGCCAAAGAGCTGCCCGCGCAGTCCACCTTCTAAGGACGCCACCGACATCCGCGAACTCTATCCACCACTCCGACGACCAACGACACATCGCATCACCGAAGAGAGGGACGTCGTGCCGTCGTTGCCAGCGGACACACCTGCAACCCGAGAAGGACCATGCATACACCCCGACATCGTTGGCATACCGCGCGAGCTCGCACCCCATGGCCACCACTGGAGCTCGCACCCCACCTAGGCCGCCCCGCGGCGAGAGGAGGCCGTCCTGCATCGCGCTGGGCCTGGGCCATCCCCATCGCTCGGCGCCGCCGCCTGCACACAGGACCCGCAGCG
Organism: Avena longiglumis; assembly: GCA_030063025.1. Lineage (NCBI taxonomy): Eukaryota > Viridiplantae > Streptophyta > Magnoliopsida > Poales > Poaceae > Avena > Avena longiglumis. The sequence continues at coordinate 31,943,491 of CP125978.1, forward strand.
TCGCCGCCATCGAAACTCGGGCGCCAATGCTAGCTCCACCGTCGCTTCCATGTACGTGCATGGTGCTCATCGGGACAGCAACGCAAAAGGGAGGAAACAGAGGGGACCAGGAGGTCCGCTAGCTCACCACGAGCACGACGGTGGGGTTCTTGTAGGCGCCAGCGTAATCGTCTGCTTCGGCGGCGCGCGCGCGGTGGCGGTGTTGGCGCGTGCGAGGGCGACGGCGGCTCCGATCGAGTTGGCGGTGGCGGCCAACGCGAGGGCGGCGACGGCGAGGGCTGGACGGCGCCGGCAGCTCTGCTCTCTGTTTTTCTCTGCGCGGCGGATTCGATCTGGCTCTGGGGGGAAGAAGGAAGGGGAGGCACGCATTTAATACCCCCCCTTTAACACCGGTTCCATAACACCGGTTCGGGGCTGGAACCGGTGTTAAAGGGGGGGTGTTCACGCGTGAAATGAAATAAATGCCCCCCCTTTAACATCGGTTCGTGGCTGGAACCGGTGTTAAAGGGGGGGGCATTTATTTCATGCATTAAAGGGGTTGGGGCATTTATAATTCAAAAAATAGGATATGAATTTAGAAAATTCATATCTTATTCATTTCAACTCAGAAAAATATGAATAATATATCATAATTTTCAAAAAAATAATATCTATCCATTCATGTAAAAACATTTTATATTTACTTTAGATGAAAATTTTCAAAATGATTAAAAAACTTACATATAAATTTTGATTATTCAATTAAAACAAAAATAAATTGTCAAATCCTAAAACATTGAACATAAGAAATATTAAGCATCTAAAAAGGAATCTAACCCTAATTTATTAGAGAAAATCATATTTTATTTTGTATTAACATTTTTTAATTGATTGGATATTTAAATGCCGCATCTTATGCTCGGAAAATGGAAAATGCCTTTTTGGTGCGATAAAAAGGAAAACTTCCTCTTGCAACATTGTTTGCCATGCCATGATGCACATGTATGCACAATATGGCCATATTATCACAAACTATGCCTTGATTCTAGCCATAACATTGGTCATTTGACGCGAAAGCCAAGAAATCTCGACTGAGATAGGTCATTTTGTGAAGGAGATAGAACTAGAATTAAAATACAGAATGCAACTAATAGTAAGTTACATAAAGAATGACTGAAAATTAAGATACATAAAAGAACTAAAAATTAATATACATGGCCAGATTAAGTAACAACCGGCCGAACTTGTTTCGGAATGTTGGAGTGATTCAGTCATGCTCCTGCCTACATTTGTAATACTCGCCACTGTAGTCGTCGTACTCGCCGCCGCAGTCATTGCTGTCGTCGTCGGGGTCACTGTAATTGAACCTTGAAGGCTGAGTAGGATTGGGCTGGATTTGAGGGTAGCGTAGACGGGGGTTAGAGTCGGCGGCAGTGTCATAGGCCATGACGCTCTGGAGAGTCCGACTGCGCCACCATAGCCGACGGCCGGCCTCGTTGAAGTTCGGAGGAGGTGGGCCATCCTCCTCATGCCTCGCGAGCGCCCTCTCACGTCGATCCACGAAGAAGGCTTCCCAAGTAGGGAAATAGTCGGGATGCCATCTGGGATTGCTCCACTGCTTCGGCGTGAGTTCAAAGTAGTAGTGGTTCGTGATGGCCATCCGGCGTGCCACACCTAGAGGGACAGGAGGAACAGGCATGCCTCCGGCGCTCAGCATCCAGCCGACGGGGACACAGTAGCCCGGCGGGCAGGGGTAGTTCGAGGCGCAAAGCGCCTCCGCCTCCCTGGGGGTTAGTGCTACGGTGGAAGCCATGGGAAAGAGTGATGAGGTTGCAGATATGAGTCTAGAGATATGCAATGACAATGGAGGCCAACCCTACATATATATATATAGTGAAGAACTGGCGGGAAGAAAAATGGCGGGAAAAAATGTCGGGAAGAAAAATGGCGGGAAAAAATGGCAGGAAGAAAAATGGAGGGAAGAAATAGAAGGAAGAAAAATGGAGGGAAGAAAAATGGATTTCAGGCTGGGCCAGACATCACTAATGATAGGGGTGAGTGTCGACATTATGTCGTGCGGCGTGTACCTTGTCCCGGATGGTGTCACCAACCGGGACTAAAGATGAACCTTTAGTCCCGGTTGGAGACACCAACCAGGACTAAAGATGAACCTTTAGTCCCGGTTGGAGACACCAACCGGGCCAAAACACGAGTCAACACTAATAATAGGGGTGAGTGTCGACATTATTTCGTCAGTGTCGACACTATGCCGAGCTGCTTGTACTATAAATAGGCATCCTTGTGAGTCCAGTCCTCCAGCCAGTTTGAGGCATCTCCAAGATGGTTTTCGAGAGCAGGGATACCACTACGGCCAGTTTCAGGGAGATGCCGACGGAGCCCAGTCCTCCGGCATCTCCGAGAAACTGGTCATAGAGGCACTCCCTAATATGTGAAATTAGTTAGCTCCCAGGTGTATTGATCTAGTTAGAGAAGTTACAAGCTGTAAGATGGTTTTCGAGAGTAGGGACACCACTACGGCCAGTTTGAGGGAGATGCCGACGGAGCCCAGTCCTCCGGCATCTCCAAGAAACTGGTCATAGAGGCACTCCCTAATATGTGACCGCACGCGTTTGGAGATCAGATCTTAATGGTAAGTACGAATCGGGACAACTTCTTCTCATAGTCCCGGTCCAGCCACAAAACAAGACTAACACTCAAGACATTTATTAATATTAAAAACCGAGACTACAAAACCGGTCCCCCTATATATAGTCCCGGACAATCCACAAACCGCGAAAGATATCCTTCGGTCAAGCCACAAACCGCGAAAGACATGAACAAGACTAACACTCAACTAATATGTCCTTCCTTATGATCACTTCAGACGTAACCATGGAGCATCTTCTTTACTTAACGGAATGCTTGGGTCAGTTTTCACTATGAAGGGCGGAATTTCATCAAACTTATTATAATCTTCTGACATGTCTGTCTTTTCCTCGATTCCCACGATGTTTCTTTTCCCTGAAAGAACTATGTGACGCTTTGGCTCATCATATGATGTATTCGTTTGCATATGTTTCTTTTTTTTGGTCTGGAGGACATGTCCTTCACATAGAAAACCTAAGCCACATCATTGGCTAGGACGAATGGTTCGTCTAAGTTCTTGTCTACCTTCATAAGATTGTGGAGATCCACCGTTGTCATTCTGTACTTCTTGTCTACCTAAACCCCTCCTCCAGTTAGCTTGACACATTTGCATCGAAACAAGGGGACCTTAAAATTAGGTCCATAGTCAAGTTCCCATATCTCCTCTATGAACCCATAATACATGGTCTTTTGCCCATTGTCTTCTGCTGCATCAAAGCGGACACCACTATTTTGGTTGGTGCTATTTTTATCTTGGCCTATCATGTAAAATGTATTCCCATTTATCTCGTACCCTTGGAAAGTACGTACAGTCGAAGATGGTGTCCTGGCCAACAAGTACAACTGATCCCCAACAGTGGTGTTATTCGTGAGAAGTCTTTGCAGCCAGCCGCCAAAACTCGCCATGTGTTCACTTATAATCCATTCATCAGACTGTCCTGGGTGTTTGAGGCGTATTAAATTCTTGTGTTCATTGATATACAGGGAAACCAAGATAGATCTTTGTAAAACGTGTAGTGTGCTTGATTGAGAGAATGCCCGTCCCTACATATCATTGCTTTACATCCTAGGGTGCCTTTTCCACGCAGTCTCCCCTCATGTCGTGATTCTGGAACACCAATCACCTTAAGGTCAGGAATAAAATCAACACAGAACTCAATGACCTCCTCTGTTACATAGCCCTTGGAGATGCTTCCTTCTGGCCTAGCACGGTTATGAACATATTTATTTAAGACTCCCATGTACCTCTCAAAGGGGAACATATTGTGTAGAAATACAGGACCGAGAATGGCAATCTCTTCTACTACGTGAACCAGGAGATGCGTCATAATATTGAAGAAGGATGGTGGGAACACCAACTAAAAGCTGGCAAGACATTGGGCCACATCTGTCTGTAACCTTGATAGGCTTTCTGGATCGATTACCTTCTGAGATATTGCATTGAGGAATGCACATAGCTTCACAATGGGTACTCGAACATTTTCAGGTAGAAGCCCCCTCAATGCAATCGGAAGCAATTGTGTCATAATCACGTGGCAGTCATGAGACTTCAGGTTTTGGAATTTTTTCTCTGCCATATTTATTATTCCCTTTATATTCGACGAGAAGCCAGACAGGACCTTGATACTGCTCAAACATTCAAAAAAGATTTCCTTCTCTGCTTTGGTAAGAGCGTAGCTGGCAGGAGTTAAGTGGCATCGTTTACCCTTCGCGTCCTTAGGATGCATAGGCTCTTCAGGGTCTTTCAGATGTTGCTGGTCCTGCCGTGCTTCCGGTGTATCTTTTGTCTTCCCATACACTCCTAGGAAGCCTAGCAGGTTCACGCAAACATTCTTCGTCACGTGCATCACGTCGATTGAAGAGCGGACCTCTAAGACTTTCCAATAGGGTAGGTCCCAAAATATAGATTGCTTCTTCCACATGGGCGCGTGTCCGGCATCGTCATTCGGAACAGATAGACTGCCAGGACCTTTTCCAAAGATTACTTCTAGGTCCTTGACCATACCAAATACCTCCTCACCGGTACGGAGGACAGGCTTCCTCTGGGGTTCTGCCAGACGTTTGAAATGCTTGACTTTCTTTCTTACTGGATGCAGGTTCGGAATAAATCGGAGATACCCTAGGTACACAACCTTCTTACATTTATCCAAATATACACTTTCAGTCTCATCTAAACAGTGTGTGCATGCATTGTATCCCTTGTTTGTCTGCCCTGAAATGTTACTAAGAGCAGGCCAATCATTGATGGTTATAAAAAGCAATGCTCATAGGTCAAATGGCTCCCCTTTGTGCTCATCCCACATACGTACACCTGGTTTGTCCCACAGATGTATAAGTTCTTCAACTAATGGCCTTAGGTACACATCAATGTTGTTGCCGGGTTGCCTCGGGCCTTGGATGAGCACTGACATCATAATAACTTCCTCTTCATACACAACCAAGGAGGAAGGTTATAGATACATAGAGTCACAAGCCAGGTGCTGTGACTGCAGCTCTGCTCACCAAAAGGATTCATGCCGTCTGTACTTAAACCAAACCTTAAGTTCCTTGCGTGACGTGCGAAGTTCGGGTACTCTCGCTCGACTTTTCTCCACTGTTACCCATCAGCGGGGTGTCTCAACATCGCGTCTTTCTTACGGTCTTCCATGTGCCATCGCAACAACTTGGCATGCTCTTTATTTCTGAAGAGACGTTTTAACCGTGGTATTATAGGAGCATACCACATAACCTTGGCAGGAACCTTCTTCCTAGGGGCCTCGCCCTCAACATCGCCAGGATCGTCTCGTCTGATCTTATACGCAGATGCGGTGCATACCGGATATGCATCCAAATTCTCGTACTTCTAACCCGGTAGAGGATGCAATCATTAATGCAGGCATGTATCTTCCGCACGCCTAATCCTAGAGGGCGACAACCTTCTTTGCTTGGTATGTACCTTGGGCAACTCATTATTTCTTGGAAGAAGATTCTTCATTTTACGAACAACTTTGAAAATGCGGTATCACCACACCGTTCTCGCCTTCCATTGCAGCAAATCCAAAGGTGGTACCTAGCTTTTTGTGGCCATCTTCGCAAGTTGGATACAACAATGTTTTGTGATCCTTTAACATCTACTCCAGCTTCTCCTTCTCCTTTTCAGTTTCACATTCTTCCTTTGCATTAGTAATGGCCCGACCAAGATCGTCATCAGCGGGCCCATCTGCTGCCTCTTGATCTTCATTATCTACCCCCGTTGCAGTATCATCATATTCAGGATACATATTATGATAGTTGTCATCATCCTCTTCTTCTTCGTTGTCTTCCATCACAACCCCTTTTTCTCCGTGCTTGGTCCAACAATTATAGCTGGGCATGAAAACGGATCGAAGCATGTGGGCGTGAATGGTTCTGGTATTTGAGTAGTCTTTTTGTTTTGATAGTGAACACACGGACAGCACATAAAACCATTGTGACCATGGTTTGCATTAGCCACAAAGATGAAATTTTGGAGGCCCGTAATGTACTCGGAAGTGCGGCGGTCACCGTACATCCATTGCCGGTTCATCTGCATTAATATGTAGTATATATCAAAAATTAATAGGGAGATGACCATTTATATATATAGTACATCAATGACACATGAAAGGATAGTTGCCGACCTCGACCGAGAAGGAGAGAGCAACGAGAAAACTTATTTTGAGCTCTCGGGCATTTCACCGAACACCTCTTGTGCATATGAAAAAAACACAAACTAGCACTCTTCACACCCTCTTGCTAGGCTCCAAAATGAGATAGTGAAAAAATGGAAGAGTGGGGTGTGGGATGCGGTGTCTTATATAGCCCCCCCCCTTTAACACCGGTTCAAGCCACGAACTGGTGTTAAAGGGGGCTGCGCGGGCCACTGGTGCTGGGTCCTTTAACACCGGTTCGTGCCACGAACCGGTGTTAAAGGGGGGCTCCTTTTTGCTGCACGGGCCTCGCTGGTACGCCCCCCCCCCTTTAACGAAGAACCGGTGTTAAAGCCCTTTTCCAGGATCAACAAAAAGCCTCATTTCCACTAGTGTACAGCCCGCGCTTGCAACCAACATACGCATGCGCGTCGTGTACATACATTTTGACCGCACATGAGGGGTGACATCATGTAGACCGATAGGGAACTCATATAAAAACTTCTTTGGCCGCATCGGCTCCCTTGTCGCACCCATTTCCCCCAAATCGAGTAAGAAGAAACCCTCGATACTGCCTTGCCCGCCGCTCGATTCGTCTCCCTCGCATCGCATACTCGATGCTTGTCGTGGCTGCGGCACTCGGATCTCAGGATTTCCGCGAGGACGAGCGCGTGGCTCATGGCCTTGTGCTGCTCGGAGAGGTCGAGCGTAGGTTGAGGCCGCAGTTAGGTGGTGGAGGCGTTGTCGCGCCAGGCGCGAGCATGGCGGCCAGGTTGTAACAGAATGAGGGCAGCGTGCAAGGGTTGTTCAGACCGATTGGCGGAGTACCTGATGCACCCATTAGGTTGCAAGAAAGGCATGGGAAGGTGATTGGGGAATAGGGGAGGTAGCAATAGAATCCGCCCCGTGGCCGGTCCTAGATGCTCAAACACATTGAGTTCACTCGGGATACTGTGGAGAGGACCGACGGAGGGGAGAATGACGGGGATTCCCTCGGGCGGTAGTGGCTGCCGACCATGGAAGAGGAGAGGATAAGGGGTCCACATATTCTGTGACATCCCAAAATTTTCCAAATTTTGAAATGTGCAAAATAAATAAACAAAATAAATAATTGTTGAAAATTAGGGTGAAAAGAAACTTTTTGTTTCTAAATAGAAACATTAAAACCCTACATGAAAAAAATTTGAATAAAAAGAAATCCAACAAATTTCAATCAAGTGGAATGCAATCATCAATGAATGAACCTTGAAATTTAAACACTTGGAAAAGTTAAATCAAAATACCCAAAACCCAAATGGAATAAATCATTTCCAAGATCTCCCTAAGACTATGGATTTGATCCGTATAAAAATTTAGCAACAAACATTTATAAATGATCAAAATGATAAAACAATTTTTTTATAAAACCATAGAAATTGGTTTCAATTAATTTGGAGCCATGGATAAAAACTTATGAATTTATTTAGATAAAAGGAATTAACTTCCAAAGATAATAAAGCTACTATCTAAAATCCATACCAAATTGCGAGCAAAATAATCCTAAAGAGATATATCAGGATAAACAAATATTAAATAAAATTATACAAATTGGAATCACCAAGTTTGGATCCATAAATAAAAAAGATATGGATTTTATAAGGCAAAGGAAGAAATAAATAAATAAGGAATATTTAAAAGCCAAATTAAATCTTGGACAAACAAATGAAATGAAAGATTATGGAATAATAAAAGGAATAAAAGATTATTTAAATAAAATAATAAGTATTAAACAATATCCAATTTTATCTAAATGAAGACAAAATTGCTTAAACTAAATAATAAATTCCAAAGGAATTATCTAGAAGACAATTTAAAAATTGAATTAAATCCATAAGCAAATGAAATAAAGATAACCCAAATAAAATAAAGGGATAATGATTATTCCAATAAAATTATGGATAAAACCATATTCAAAATATATTTAATAAAGACAAAATCCCTTAGATAAATGATTAATTAAATCATGAGAAAATAATAAATAGGAATTTTCCAAAGTGGATTAAAAAGTTATCTAATTAAATTTAAAGAATTATTTGAATAAAATTTATATGGGATTAAAACCATATTTGATTTTATTGGAATAAGGACAAATGCCCAATTTAAATGATTAATAAACCATATTAAAATATTCTAAATAATTCAAAATGAATTATTTTACATACCAATGAATAAATAAAACCTAATGAAAAAGATTTGATGAAAATTTTAATTCAAATAAGAGTTTGAAATTATATTTAAAATCTTATTTGAATAAAGGCAGGTGCCTATTTTAAATAAATAATAAACCATAAATAAATAAAATAATTATTCTAAAATGGTCTTTAAAATACATGTTTAAACAGAATAGAAACTTACTGAAAAGTTTGAAAATATTTGAACTGAAAAAGGGTTTGAAATCATTTGAATGAACTCAAAACAGAAAAAGAAAACAGAAAAAGAAATAGAATAAAAAGGGAAGAAACTAGCCCAACCCAACCTGGCCCACTAAGCCCGGCGCAGCCCACCGCCTCTTCCCCCTCTCGAAACATTTTCTCTCGCGCGCGTTTAAACCCACTCAGACGCTGACTTGGAGACCCCACCTGAACTGTAACATCCCAAAAATACTAATCTTGGATCATCAAACTCTAATCATCAAAATTAGGGTTAACAAAAAAAATTTTCCAACTAAAAATATGAAAGCATTCATATGTGTGTGTATTAAAATTTGGATTCTTTTGAATTGCCATGATTCTGTGTTTCTTTGCTTGTAGAATGATTCTTATGTGAAATAAACATCATCTAAATAATCCCCAAACTTTTCTCAAAGACAAACAACTCAAAATGAATAAAGTAAGTGAATGGTCATTTTTGCCAAATTAACTCTCATGCCTACTTTGGCTATCTCTAGTTTTCAAAACTCAAAAGAAACATGTATGGATCTTTGCACCCCTTGATAGTACTCATAACAAGGTACCAAGGCCCACTTTGCACCCCTTGATAGTACCCACCAAAAATCTTTTCAAAATTCAAATATAAATTTCTTGCGGCCATTTCATCAAATAGGTTGCAGATTCAAATCAACAAAATCAAAAACACTATGTTGAGTTGTGTTTTGGCCAACCTTGTTCTCTCTCTGGTTGCAACTAGGCTTAGTAGATCATCTAGCACCTTTAACTAACCTCTAGCGCCACTATGAGCTTGCCATTGCCATCAATGGTGAGGAGGCCGAGCCTTACCATGCCACCCCTGTGTGGACAGCAAGCTAGGTGAAGAATTAGTCGTGCCCACCTTTTCTAGCAGGTAGCCCATGCCTCACCGCCCCCTCTCGACCAGCCCTAGCTCGAAGACAGAGACCAGAACCGCCAGGAAGCCTGCGCCCGCGCCGCTATCGACCATGCCGACGCGCATCGCAGAGCACCCACCGTTCCCACTCAACCCGACCACTTCGAGCCCTCGCCGCCCGCCAGCATGCACCCCACCGTCTCAGGAGACCACCAGACATGTTCATTTCATCGCCTGCAGTACCACCGCCACGCTGGAAGTTCGCCGCCTCAGAGCACCTCACGTTCCCGACCGATTGCCACCTCCCCTACACGCGCATTTAAGATCTAGAGCATCGCCAGGAGACCACCCGTCGATCGCCAACCGCAGCCATGCCTCTAGCCGCCCGTAGCCGTGTCGCCACCGTCGCCTGCCCATCCCTCTCGGTCTCGCCGTCGAGCCTATAAAAGGAGGCAACCCCCACTCGATTTCTTCACACCATCTCACTCCCCCGACCTCACTGATCATTCCACCCCTTACCCGGAGCACGAGGAGCAGCGCATCGCCGGAATTGCGCCGGAGCCCACCGCTGTTGGAGAAGAAGGGAGCCGTTGATTTCGACCACCCCTAGAGCTGCCGCGACCATCCCGGAGTTCGTCGTCGTCGACTTTGTCGTTTGCCCGCCTCGCCGTCGTCGTTGGAACCCCGGTATTCCCCCTATGCACCCTCATTGAGCCGCTAGGGTTCGAGCTCACCAGTGACATGTTCATCATCGACGACGACCCTCGGCCGTTGATCTCACTTCTAATCCAACACACCACATCGCTTCGTGCATTGTTATGAGCCAATCGGTAGACCCCACGGCTAAGCCTCACATGGAGTGACACTGGGCCGGCCCATTAGCATTTCCCGCGCAGCCCAGTCATTTGAATTTAGCTTTTTCCATTTTAATTCAAACATAGTTATGTACCTAGTTTCAAAAATCAACCCATCTCGATTCAGTGAACCAATTTACATGAAACCAATTTTGTTATAAAGGTACTGAAATTCTTAATCCAAGCCCGTTGGATTAAAATCATTTTGATCTGTAGATCAACCTTGGTAAAAATAACAAGTCAGAAGCTTTTCTGCATTCAAACATTTTTCAAATTTCAACCATAATAGCTTTTGAGTTGATTCCAACTCTCAAAAATCACATAGGCATTTCTAGTCATGTGTCAACATAGGCACATAGGCATTTCTAGTCACTTTATTTATTTAAAATAAAAAGGTTAAACCTTATTAAATTGTGACACCACTTTAAATCACATTCCCATGTACTGAAATATGTGCTGATGACATGTGTCAACATGATCCCATGTTTGAGTTGGAGAATATTAAATCTTAAGTATCTTTTTCAATGAGTAGAAATTACTTTTCTCAAATTAAAATAAATAAGACAAATGTTTTAAGCTTGTAATATAGGTGATGATGCTAGATCATCTATAGTACCCTTTTGTATGATGATTGAAAATAGTTAATTATTGTTTGGTGATTGTGTACCCCGTATTTATTCATAGACGCTAGTACCGACCAAGGATACGAGGAGGAAGGAGGATACTACGAGGAAGAAGCCGAGGAGAACTTCAACCACTACTCTGCACAAGGCAAGCTAACACTTGCAATTTAGCAAGCTTATACTGATACCTATGCAAGTAAATACTTGCTTGTTAACTTGCCACCTATATGCCTTAAGAATATGTGATCATACCCACTTGATAACCTAATCCTAGTTTTACTTGCAAGCTTTCTACTTTAATTCTTTATCAAAGCTACTTCTTAGAGTTTACTTAAGTGACTTGTAGATTCTAGGAAGATAATTAATGGTTGCATAAAGAGCATTAAATTTGGCCTAAGCTAGATAATCTTGATGTCACCCTAAGGCATGATATTGAACCTAATTAATTCCCACTTGTTTTACCACCCCTTAGTAGTACTTCACCCCACTTGTAGATGCTAGTGCTAAGCATAAAACTTGATCAACTTTAGATGGGAATACTTGGTGAAAATGGTTATGAAACCTTAGAATGATGAATCATTCTACTGAGATGTTTTGACATTGTTTCCGAACACCAGATGATTTTGATGATGAAAATGTGGAGGCATGAGCCTTAGCCCTTTATAAAACTAATGGTTGTCTGGATGCGATACAATTCCAATTTTACCGTACAACCACAATACCTGAAAATTGGGTAGGGCTTGACTAGAAACTTATATACCTTAGTATGGGTTCCCTCATGGCGAAGGTCTGAGCTGAGGCTACCTTGTGAAGATTGTACACCTGTGCAGTACCCAAGATGACAGTTGGTCATGGTTGGGATGCCAAACTTACATGATAGGTGCCTATACTAGGGCGTGTAATTGAAAGGTTAGGATTGATTATCCGCATACTGAGTATGGTGAATTCAGGATTTGTTCCTAACGGATGTATCGAATGTTGTGGTGAAATTGTACAATCTCTGCAGAGTGTCAAACTATTCGAATAGCTGCGTCCGCGGTTATGGACAATTGGAGTGGCCATACTGTTCCCCTGTCAGATGTTTTCAAAATGACTTGTAAAATGAATTGAAACTTTGACGTGACCACAACAGAGTTGTGACATGAAATTCAAGTTCCCACTTAGGTATTATAAAATTTCAACTAGTTTTTCTTTGCTTATGAACTTAGTAGAGGTAAATCTAGCTTTTTGCAAAACAACCCTAGAGCTTAGTGTCCTACTACAAAAACCCCCTTCACTTGTTAGTATTAGTTTGCGAGTACTTAAAGAGTACTCATGGCTTTGTCCCTGGCTATTCCTGTGGCTAGACTATGAAGAGGAGTACCAGGATGATGGACCCCAGGAAGGTTACGACAACTAGGATCATCTCCCATCGTTAGAATTGCCTGTGACCCCGAAGATGGAGCTTCGCCTACGCTATCGTTATTATTACGTTATTCCGCTTCTTGAGTTGTATTAAGAACTGGATCATGAGATCCTTATTTGTGTAAGACCTCATGTATGGTTTGTAATGGATGATGTACTGTGATATCCAAATATGTTATGTCTCACAAAAATGGTAATCCTGGGATTGCGATGTATGGCATAACAGGCATCTGGGATTAAAAAACGGGTGTTGACAAGTTGGTATCAGAGCCATCCTGACCATAGGAGACCCTAGTTAGACTAGACGTTGAATCAGAAACTTAGTTTAAAAATCCAAGGAAGTGAGTATTTACAAAAACTTAGTCCCATTCTTATCACTTTGATTCTTTCATAAAAATTCATGTTCCTCAAAAACTCTTGCAAAATACATAAAGTTTGACACACTTGATCACTATACTAACTTACTCATCCTATATTCTTATAGATGGACATGAAGTACAACAAGTTTTATCAGTTGGGGAATGGAGGAGACCTCATCTTTGCGCGGGATTTGGACCAGCTTTCGGAACTTCTGGAGCGTCCGCACCCCGAGTTCTTCGGAGCTCAGATCAATGATCAGGAAGGAGAAGATCGGAAATGGCTAGTTGTTGCAAGTCTCCGAGGAAAGATTGAACCTCCCACTGCAGAGGGAATTCAGTTCACATTAAGAGAGAACTACTGGCTCGATGGACTTGCCAGGGCCATGCAGGAAGCTCTTGCCCGTCTATGTGGGCACATTATTAATCAGATCAAGGGTACCCGCTTTGAGTTTTATCCAAGGTGTGATGCTATGGGACAGCCACTTGAAGCCCCACATCACCCCGAGCTGAAGACTCAGTTGGACCACCTCAGCTTCATGATGTATGATCGCCAGCAAGAACAGGACAATGCCCGTGACTACTCCAACCACAAGTCCGCCATCATCAGGACAAAGGATCAGACCATCGCCATGCTAGCGAAGGACCGCAAGTCTCGCCGCCATCATCTTGACAAGAAGGAGCGCATCATTGCACGTCTTTGCCACCGTATCTCGGCTTTGGAGGAGACCATCCACGAGAGAGACATGAAGTTAGAGGAAAGGGAGAACGCCGGAGAAGATCTTCGTGGAGACCCCTACTCCTATCTCAGCGATGATGATGATTTTCTAGAGGATCAGGCCATGGACTTCTTCACCTATGATGAGGATTTCGCCTTCATCGATGACGATGAGGATGATGAGGATGACGACTACACCGACTCTGAGGATTAGTAGCACCTGAGCACTAGCATAGTGAGTTGTATTCGGTCCCACTGTATCGTAGTTTCTAGAATGGTTCTTAAAACTATCTGCTTTCCTTTGTTGTGGTGTGTGTTGTATCGTGTGCTATGAATGAATGAATGAATGAATGAATGAAAAGCATGTTTCTAGAAAATATGAGTCAAACTTTAAAAACTTTTCAAAGTCCCTGAACCGTAGAAATTTCCCTCTTTTCTCATGATCTATCTCAATCTTCAGATGCCTCGCGGAGGAAGTGGTTCATCCCCAGACCCGATGTTGCAGATCCTGCAAATGTTGGTTTCTGACCGCGAAGCTGAAAGAGCCGAACGTCAAGCCAACTTAGACATGCTTCAGCACATAGCTCAGATGGCCAACAACAACCAAGGCCACGGAAATCAGGATAACCATGGATCTAAGCTCAAGAATTTCCAGAACACCAACCCACCTATTTTCACTAAGTCAGAGGAGCCCCTAGATGCAGATGATTGGCTGCAAACCATGGAAAACAATCTGGAAGTCGCCGGAGTGGAAGCTAACAAGAAAGTTTTGTTCGCCACCCACTATCTAGCCAGAGATGCAAAGGCATGGTGGAACAGCGTTCGTGCAATGACCAGAGGACAGATGATGACCTTGGAGGAATTCAAGGTCAAGTTCAGCAGAAACCATGTGCCACCGGGTTTGATCAATAGAATGAGAGATGAATTCAGAGAACCGAAGCAAGGAAGGATGACCGTAGTGGAATACCGTGACAAATTCTTGTCATTAGCTAGGTATGCCTCGGATGAGATCGACACTAAAGCCAAGAAGAAAGAAAGATTCTTGAATGGTCTGCATGATGAGATGCAGACGGTGTTAGTTAATATCCCTTTTGCTGATATTGAAGCCCTTGTCGACTCTGCCATCCAGATGGAAGGAAAAATCAATCAAGCCAATGAGAACCGCAAGCGTCACATGATGCATCAGCCAGGAACCCATCATACCCCAAAGTATCGCCCCAACCCATCTCCAGGATTTGCCCCGGGAACCAACAGACCCCCGATGAACCGTCCGACCTATCCCAACCGTGGAAACCCAAGGCCCGAAGGAAATCACAACAACCCCGGCAACCCTAACAATTTCAACCGTGCACCACCCAAGTCCAACAACAACAATGCTGCCGCCAACACCAAAACTTCCCCGAGGACTAGAAGCAATGTTGTGCATGTTGCAGCAAAGGATAAGTCGCAAGTGACTTGTTATGACTGTGGAAATAAGGTACTCCAACGAGTGCCCCAAAAAGAAGAATGCCGCAGCCCCCAATGCAAATGCCCCAGCTCATCAGCTGCGTCGTGTTCATCCTGGAAGAAGGTTTGCCCTAGGAACTCGCTCAACCGCAACAGCCGTCTTTTTCTCATGCATGCTGAAGAAGCCTAGGAAGCGCCAGACGTCGTGCTGGGTATGTTTTCTGTTAATTCAGTACTTGCTAGAGTGTTGTTTGATTCTAGTGCACCGCATTCATTTGTCACCGAAGAATTTGCATGCACTAGTAAGATTCAACCAAACAAACTGAAGCATGTTATGATTGTTCAAATCTCCGGTTAAACCACCAAAGCCAGGCAAATTTGCAAAGCCGTCCCTATCTGAATCCATGGCATAGATTTTTATGCTAATCTGATAGTACTCGGAACTAAAGGTTTGGAAGTAGTAATAGGAATGGATTGGATGTCCAAACATAAAGGATTAATTGACTGTGCCAAGAAAGCTATAACCATGACCAATATAGCCGGAATATCAGTCGAGCATGTATCTGAAATCTTACCTCGTCAATTCAAGTGCAACAAGAGTATAGACCAACCTACCATTGACCAAGTCCGGATAGTCTGTGAATACCCCGATGTATTTCCAGATGTTTTGCCCGGTATGCCCCCAGATCGGGATATCGAGTTTATCATTGAACTAATCCCCGGAATAGGACCCATAGCCCAGAGACCATATAGTATGAACCCGTATGAACTAGCAGAATTGAAGAAGCAACTAGATGCCATGTTGAAATTGGATTGATTCAACCAAGTGCGTCGCCTTGGAGATCACCTGTTTTGTTCATGGACAAGAATGATGGAGGTAACCGTCTGTGTACGGATTATCGAAAGTTGAATGTGTTGGAATTATGCCCTAGATGCAGTAATAAAGATGTTATTGTTATAATTCTTGTTCATGATAAAGTTTATATTCCATGCTAGAATTGTATTAAGCGGAAACTTTGATACTTGTGTGGTTTATGAACAACACTGTGTCCCTACTATGCCTCTATGGACTAGCTCATTGATTAATGATGGTCAAGGTTTCCTAACCATAGACATGAGTTGTCGATTAATAATGAGATCATATCATTGGGAGAATGATATGATGGACAGACCCAAATCAAGCAGAGCAATTAGATCATGTCATTGTGTTCATCTTTGTGAAGCTTTTTCTTATGTCAAATATTGTATTCCTTAGACCATGAGATAATGCAACTCCCCGATATCGGAAGAAAGCTTTGAGGTCATCAAACGTCATCCTATGAGAGGGTGATCATAAAGGTGTCTCTCAGGTGATCGGAAAGTACTTGTTGGGTTGTATGTATCAAGATGGGATTTGTCCCTCCCAAGTCAGAGAGATATACTTCGGGCCCACTCGGTAATCGATATCAACACTGCTTGCAAGCACGTGGTTAAGGAGATAATCACAAAGTGATATCGGATTACGGAACGAGTAAAGTACTTGCTGTGAACGAGATTGAACTAGGTATGCCGATACCAACGATCGAATCTCGGGCAAGTAAAATATCGCGTGACAAAGGGAATATATATATGGGATTAATTGAATCCTGGCAACGTGGTTCATCCGATATGATCATTTATGAATATGTGGGAGTCACTATGGGTTTCCAGATCCCGCTGTTGATTGTTGATAGAAGATCATGTCTGCATATTCTCGAACCCGTAGGGTCACACACTTAACGTGCCTCGACACTAGGATAGAATGGATAATTGGTTTATGAGTTTTTGTTCGGAGTCTCGGATGAGATCCAGGACATCACGAGAGGTTCCGGAATGGTTGGAGAATAAGATTCATATAAAGGAAAGCAGTTTTTGGATTTCGGAATTGTTTCGGAATGTTCGGTATTGTACCGGAAGGTTCTAGAAGCTTCCGGAGTGGGACCAACGTGGCCCCACTTGTCGGAGGGGGCGTGGGCCTACGAGGGAGTGCCCTGGCCGCATTGGGCCAGGGGCACAAGGCCCCATAGGCCCAGCCGGCCAAAACCCTAGGGGAAACCCTAGGGGATCTTCTAGAAGGGGGGGACATGCCCCCCAATCCACCCTTGTGGTCGCCGGCCCTAGGGCTTGGAGGAGGGGCAAGGGGGCTGGCCAGCCCTCTATATAAAGAGGGCAGGGGTGCACCCTCCTCCCACCCCTCCTTGAACCCTAGCTGCCTACCTGCTGCCCTCCAGATCTCTCTCTCCCGACTGCGCGTAGGCGAAGCCCTACTGCAGAAACTCTCCACCTTTGCACCACGCTGTCGTGTTGTAGATCCAATCTATCTCTCCACCCCACTTGCTGGACCGAGGAAGGAGGAGACGTTGTGGTGCCGTACGTGTGCATCTCTCGGAGGCGTTGCCACTTGCGGCGTTGGATCGGATCGGATCGTGAGGAGGAGAAGGCTAGTACGACTACATCAACCACGTTCTGTTGAACGTTCCGCTATGCGATTTCTTCAAGGGTATGCAGATCTCATCTATCCCTCTTATTGATTGCATCTCCTAGATTAGAGCTTGGCTTTCCCGTTCGCATCCGTAGAATCTTTTTGATTTACTATGCTGCGAAACCCATCAGTGGTATCAGAGCTAGATCTATGCGTAGATGTGTTTCACGAGTAGAACGCAACATGCTTGTTGCGGGCGTTGATGTTTTCTGTTGCAAGCCTCTTGTTGTGTACTTATGACGCGGGATAGTGAGATCGAAGCGGTCCATGCCAACTTTACACGACCTCGTTCGCGAGACCGGCTCCGCACTGGACGCGTGGCTTGTTCCACACATGCGGCTGGTGGATGCCAGTTTCTCTCACTATAGTTGTCATGGAATTTACACCAGATGTTGGCAACCATAATATCACCGTTGTGGCTTTTCGTAGGTAAGAATCGTTCTTAGCTTGTTACTCCCATAAGCCATGTAAAACATGCAACAACAAAGTAGAGGCGTCTAACATGTTTTTGCAGGGAGTGTTTCTGTGATATGGTATGGCCCAAGATATGATGTGTATGTTGTATGCAATGATCATGTTTTGTAATATTTCACGACTTGCATGTCGATGAGTACACAACAGGCAGGAGCCATATGGTTGTCTTTATAATTGTGTATGACCTGTGTGTAAACTTCTTATACGCCATGTAATAGCTTTACTTTATCGCTAAGTAGTTAGCAATAGTTGTAGTTACTACTCGTGGTGGAGGCAATCATGGTGGAGTGATGGAGATCATGCTGGCACGCACAAGATGGAGATCATTGCGCGGAGATTGGCTATACCATGTCACATAAAATTATATACATGCGATGTTTATCCTTTTATGTATCTTATTATGCTTAGATCGCGACGATAGCATTATAAGATGATTCCTCACTTAATGATCAAGATAAAACTGTGTTCTCCCCATGTATGCACAATTGCGTAAGTTCGTCGTGTTCAAGCACCACATGATGATCAGGTGCTATAAACTCTACGTTCACATACAACGGGTGCAAGCCAGTTTTGCACACGCGGAAATACTTGGGTTTAACTTGACGAGCCTAGCATGTACAGACATGGCCTCGGAACACACAAACCAAAAGGTTAAGCATGAGTCATATGAATGATATGATCGACAATTTGTTGTCCACCATTGAAACCACATCTCTTCTCGTGAAGATCAGATTAGGTGTGGTGAATTTGGATCATGTTCACTAAACAACTTGAGGGATTTTTAATTTAGTGGGATTTCATCTAGTAAAATGATTAAGTTGAACTAGTTATCATGAACATAGTCTAAAATTGTACTTGCAAATTTTGTAGATCAAATGGCTAAGTACAACTTTAACTTCAATGTTTTTGCTAAGAAAGAAAAGCTTAAGAACAATGGGTCTAACTTTACCAGCTGGTTCCTCAATCTGAGAATCATTCTCGCTGGCGGACAAAAGGACTATGTCCTCGAGAAAGCACTAGGTGACGCCCCTGCTATAGATGCGCAGGCTAATGAAAAAGTTGTTTATCAGTCGCTCAAAGATGATTATGGTGTGATTAAGAGCACCATGTTGTTTGCTATGGAATCGGACCTTCAAAATCGTTTTGAGGAGTTCGCCGGGCCCTTTGAAATTCTTGAGGAACTGAAAACCATGTTTCAGACTTAGGCCCGTTCTGAGAGATATGAGATCTCTGAGAAATTCTTTAACTGCAATATGGAGGAAGGGAGTTCCGTTAGTGAGCACGCCATTAAGATGTCGGGCTACACTCAACGTCTTGAGCAACTGGACTGCAAGATTCCAGAAGAGCTCAAGATTGGCAGAGTTCTGCAATAACTCCCTCCTAGCTACAAAGGTTTTGTATTTACTCATAATCAGATTGGTTCCACTGATACGATCACTGAGCTCTTCGCTAAGCTGAAAGCTGCGTAGGTGGACATCAAGAAAGATAATCATGTGTTGATGGTCCACAAGCCCCCGGCTTTAAGAAAGGTAAGGGTGCAAAGAAGTCCTTCAAGAAAGGCAGCGGCAAGCGCCTTGCCCCTGCTGAGAAGAAGCTCAAGTCTGGACCTAAGCCGGACACTGAGTGCTTCTATTGCAAGGACAAGGGTCCTTTGAGCGCATAATCGTCCAAGTACTTAGCGGACAAGAAGGCTGGCACCATTAAAGGTATATTTAATATACATGTTATTGATGTTTACCTTACTAGCGCTCGTTGTAGTGCCTAGGTATTTGATACTGGTTCAGTTGATAATATTTGTAACTTGAAACAGGAGCTACGGAATAGACGGCGGCTAGCAAGGGATGAGGTGACGGTGCACGTTGGCAATGGATCAAGAGTTGATGCGATGGCCGTCGGCACGCTCTCCTTAGTTTTACCTTCGGGATTAGTTTTAAACCTTAAGAAATGTTATTATGTGCCTGCGTTGAGCATGAACATCATATCTGGATCGTGTTTATTGCAAGACGGTTATTCATTTAAATCGGAGAATAATGGTTGTTCTATTTATATGAGTAACATCTTTTATGGTCATGCACCTTCTATGAATGGTTTATTTCTTATGAATCTCGAAAGCAATGAAACACACATCCATAACATTGAGGCTAAGAGATGCAAAGTAGATAGTGATAATTCAACTTATTTGTGGCACTGCCGTCTAGGTCATATTGGTGTAAAATGCATGAAGAAACTCCATTCTGATGGGCTTTTGGAGTCTCTTGATTTTGAATCATTTGACACGTTCGAGCCATGCCTCATGGGCAAGATGATCAAAACCCCGTTCTCTGGAATGATGGAGCGAGCAACGGACTTGTTGGAAATCATACATACCGATGTATGCGGACCAATGAGTGTTTCGACGCACGGTGGATATCGCTATTTTCTCACTTTTACTGATGACTTAAGTAGATATGGGTATATCTATTTAATGAAACATAAATCTGAAACGTTTGAAAAGTTCAAGGAATTTCAGAACAAAGTGGAAAACCATCGTAACAGGAAAATTAAATTTCTACGATCCGATCGTGGAGGTGAATATTAGAGTTATGATTTTATCACGCATCTTAAAGCAAGCGGAATCGTTTCGCAACTCACGCCACACGGAACGCCACAACGCAATGGTGTTTCTGAACGCCAGAATCAAACTCTATTAGATATGGTGCGATCGATGATGTCTCTTAAAGATGTGCCGTTATCATTTTGGGGTTATGCATTATAAACCGTTGCATTCACTTTAAATAGGGCGCCATCTAAATCCGTTGAGATGACACCGTATGATCTTTGGTTTGGTGCTATACCTAAGTTGTCATTTCTTAAAGTTTGGGGATGCGAAGCTTATGTCAAGAAGTTGATGCCGGACAAGCTCGAACCCAAAGTGGAGAAATGCGTCTTCATAGGATACCCTAAGGTAACGATTGGGTATACCTTCTATCACAAATCCGAAGGCAAAGTGTTTTTCGCAAAGAACGGATCATTTCTTGAGAAGGAATTTCTCTCGAAAGAAGTGAGTGGGAGGAAGGTAGAGCTAGACGAGGTTATTGAACCTTCTCTCGAGTTGGAGAGTAGCGCAGCACCTGAAATTGTTCCAGTGTCGTCTGCACCAACAAGAGAGGAAGCTAATGACGAGGATCATGAAACTTCGGACGATGCTACTGCTGAACGTCGTAGGTCGACAAGGTCACGTGCCCCTCCTGAGTGGTACGGCAAACCTGTCTTAACTGTCTTGTTGATAGACAACAGTGAACCTGCGAACTATGAGGAAGCAATGATGAGCCCAGACTCTGAGAAATGGCTAGAGGCCATGAAATCCGAATTGGGATCCATGAGCGAAAACCAAGTATGGATTTTGGTGGACCCTCCTAGCGACCGTAAGGCTGTTGAGTGCAAATGGATTTTCAAGAAGAAAACGGACGCAGATGGTAATGTTACTGTCTATAAAGCACGGCTTGTCTCGAAAGGTTTTCGACAAGTTCAAGGTGTTGACTACGATGAGACTTTCTCTCCCATAGTGATGTTTAAGTCCATTCGGATTTTATTAGCAATTGTTGCGTTTCATGATTATGAAATATGGCAGATGGATGTCAAGACTGCGTTCCTCAATGGCAACATTGATGAAGAGTTGTATATGATGCAACCCGAAGGTTTTGTCGATCCTAAGGATGCTGATAAGGTGTGCAAACTTCAGCGTTCCATTTATGGACTGAAGCAAGCATCTCGGAGTTGGAACCTTAGTTTTGACCAAGTGATCAAGAGCGTTGGATTTGTTCAAAATTGCTACGACGCTTGTATCTACAAGAAAGTGAGTGGGAGCTCAGTGACATTTTTAGTACTATATGTGGATGACATATTTATTATTGGAAATGACATTGATATGCTTAACGATGTGAAGAGTTATTTGAACAAATGTTTTTCAATGAAAGACCTAGGAGAAACTGCTTATATATTAGGCATCAAAATCTATAGAGATATACAAAGACGCCTAATAGATTTAAGCCAAAGTACATACCTAGACAAAGTTCTGAAAAGGTTCAGAATGGATAAGGAAAATAAAGGTAAAGTGTCCATGTTGTCAGGTAAGATATTGAGCAAGGCTCAGTGTCCAACTACGGTAAACGATAGAGAAACCATGAGCAAAGTGCCAGATGCCTCGGCCATAGGTTCTATCATGTATGCCATGTTGTGTACTAGACCGGATGTGTCCAATGCTCTTAGTTTGATGAGCAGATACCAAAGTGATCCAGGAGTGGAACACTAGACAGCCGTAAAGAACATCCTAAAGTATTTAAATAGGACTAAAGAAATGTTCTTGGTCTATGGAGGTGATGAGCAGCGCGTCATAAAAGGTTACATCGACGCTAGTTTCGACACCGACCCGGATGATTCTAAATCTCAGACAAGATACGTTTATATTTTGAATGGAGGAGCTGTGAGCTGGAGAAGCTGCAAACAAAGCGTGATCGCGGGATCTACAGTAGAATCGGAATACATGGCTGCTGCAGAAGCGTCAAGTGAAGGAGTTTGGATCAGGAACTTCATCACTGATCTTGGTGTGGTTCCAAGTGCCTTGGACCCACTAGAGATATTGTGCGAGAACACTGGCGCCATAGCATTGGCTAAGGAACCAAGATATCATCCAAAAACCAAGCACATCAACCTCCGATTTCATATAATTCGAGATTATATAACAGATGGAGATCTGAAGATTAGCAAAGTACATACGGATCTGAATGTCGCAGATCCGTTGACTAAACCTCTTCCACGACCAAAACATCATCAACACCTCAATGCCATGGGTGTTAGATTGTTTCTAGATGTAAACTAGATTATTGACTCTAGTGCAAGTGGGAGACTGTTGGAATTATGCCCTAGAGGCAATAATAAAGATGTTATTGTTATAATTCTTGTTCATGATAAAGTTTATATTCCATGCTAGAATTGTATTAAGCGGAAACTTTGATACTTGTGTGGTTTATGAACAACACCGTGTCCCAAGTACGCCTCTATGGACTAGCTCATTGATTAATGATGGTTAAGGTTTCCTAACCATAGACATGAGTTGTCGATTAATAATGAGATCATATCATTGGGAGAATGATATGATGGACAAACCCAAATCAAGAAGAGCAATTAGATCGTGCCATCGTGTTCATCTTTGCGAAGCTTTTTCTTATGTCAAATATTGTATTCCTTAGACCATGAGATAATATAACTCCCTGGTATCTGAAGAAAGCTTTGAGGTCATCAAACGTCATCCTATGAGAGGGTGTTCATAAAGGTGTCTCTCAGGTGATCGGAAAGTACTTGTTGGGTTGTATGTATCGAGATGGGATTTGTCCCTCCCAAGTCGGAGAGATATACTTCGAGCCCACTCGGTAATCGGTATCAACACCGCTTGCAAGCATGTGGTTAAGGAGTTAATCACAAAGTGATATCGGATTACGGAACGATTAAAGTACTTGTTGTGAACGAGATTGAACTAGGTATGCCGATACCAACGATCGAATCTCGGGTAAGTAAAATATCGCGTGACGAAGGGAATATATATATATGGGATTAATTGAATCCTGGCATCGTGGTTCATCCGATATGATCATCGATGAATATGTGGGGGTCAATATGGGTTTACAGACCCCGCTGTTGATTATTGATAGAAGATCACGTCTGCATATTCTCGAACCCGTAGGGTCACACACTTAACGTGCCTCGATGCTAGGATAGAATGGATAATTGGTTTATGAGTTTTTGTTCGGAGTCTCAGATGAGATCTAGGACATCACGAGAGGTTCCGGAATGGTCCAGAGAATAAGATTCATATAAAGGAAAGCAGTTTTTGGATTTCGGAATTGTTTCGGAATGTTCGGTATTGTACCAGAAGGTTCTAGAAGCTTCCAGAGTGGGACCAACATGGACCCACTTGTCGGAGGGGGTCGTGGGCCTACGAGGGAGTGCCCTGGCCGCATTGGGCCAGGGGCACAAGGCCCCATAGGCCCAGCCGGCCAAAACCCTAGGGGAAACCCTAGGGGATCTTCTAGAAGGGGGAGGGGAAACATGCCCCCCACTCCACCCTTGTGGCCGCCGGCCCTAGGGCTTGGAGGAGGGGCAAGGGGGCCAGCCAACCCTCTATATAAAGAGGGCAGGGGCGCACCCTCCTCCCACCCCTCCTTGAACCATAGCCGCCTACCTGCTACCCCCCAGATCTCTCTCTCTCTCCCGACTGCGCGTAGGCGAAGCCCTGCTGCAGAAACTCACCACCTTTGCACCACGCCATCGTGTTGTAGATCCAATCTATCTCTCCACCCCACTTTCTGGACCGAGGAAGGAGGAGACATCGCGGTGCCGTACATGTGCATCTCTCGGAGGCGTCGCCACTTGCGGCGTTGGATCGGATCAGATCGCGAGGAGGAGAAGGCTAGTACGACTACATCAACCATGTTCTGTTGAACGTTCCGCTGTGCGATTTCTTCAAGGGTATGAAGATCTCATATATCTCTCTCGTTGATTGCATATCCTAGATTACATCTTGGCTTTCCCGTTCGCATCCGTTGAATTTTTTTGATTTACTATGCTGCGAAACCCATCAAAATGATGTCACTATCAAGAACAAGTACCCATTTCCCAAGATAGAAGATTTGTTTGATCAGTTGACTGGTGCCAAAGTATTTTATAAGATTGATCTTAGAACTGGCTATCATCAACTCAAGATTCGCGTAGAGGATATTCCAAAAACTGCCTTTACCACCAGATATGGAATATACGAGTATATTGTCATGTCTTTTGGATTAACCAATGCCCCCTCTTATTTCATGAACCTCATGAAAAAGATTTTTATGGACTTCCTGGATAAGTTTGTCGTTATTTTCATCGACGACATTCTGATTTATTCCAAATCAGAAGAAGAACATGAGCTACACCTAAGGACCATTCTTGGAACCCTTAGAGAGCATCAGTTGTATGCCAAGTTTAGCAAATGTGAATTCTGGTTACAGGAGGTAGGATTCCTCGGTCACATTGTATCAGCCGGAGGAATTGCCGTTGACCCTGCAAAGGTGAAAGATGTCGAAGATTGGCAAGCCCCAACCACCCAAACCCAAGTTCGTGCATTTCTCGGATTGGCGGGATACTACCGCAAGTTCGTAGAAGGATTACCGAGTATTGCCAGACCCATGACCCAATTGCTGAAGAAGGACAAGAAGTTTGAATGGACGGACAAATGTGAATCGAGTTTTCAAGAACTCGAGAGAAGATTGATTTCAGCCCCAATCTTAATCATGTCGGATATCACGAAGCCCTTTGACGTGTATTGTGACACATCCAAGATCGGTCTCGGATGTGTGCTAATGCAAGAAGGCACAGTTATATCTTATATATCTCGACAACTGAAACAACATGAGCAAAATTACCCAACCCATGACCTCGAACTCGTAGCCATAGTTCTAGCCTTGAAGACATGGAGGCATTACCTGATGGGAAATTGTTGTGAGATTTATTCGGATCACAAGAGCCTGAAGTATATATTCACTCAGAAGGATCTGAATATGAGAGAGAGAAGATGGATTGAGCTAATCAAGGATTATGACCTGGACATTCACTATCACCCCGTAAAGCCAACATGGTAGAAGATGCCCTGAGTAGATTGCCGTGCCGCTTGAACTCCATGATTTTGAAGGAGCAACAAAGTCTGCACAAGGAGATGGAAGATTTCCGAATGGAATTAGTGAGTGAAGGATTTTTGGATAGCATAGAACTTCAACCCACTTTGATCAGTCAGATCAAGGAGGCGCAGAAGGGAAATGCTAGTATCGACGGAATCAAGCGTCGTATCGGTACAGGCAAAGTACCCGGATTCACGGAAGACGAAGGAGTTCTGTGGTACAAAGGACGCCGTTGTGTACCAGCAGATTCTTAGTTGACAGAATTATTATGAAGAAAGTTCATGATACTCTTTATTCTATCCATCCCGGAGGAACAAAGATGTATCAAGATTTGAAGGAGCAATTTTGGTGGCATAAGATGAAGAGAGAAATCGGAAGCTATATCGCCAAGTGTGATATATGTTAGCGAGTCAAGGCGGGACATCAAACACCCGCTGGATTGTTGCAACCCTTGCAGATTCCGGAATGGAAATGGGATTCCGTTAGAATGGAATTTATCACCGGATTGCCTACTTCTAGTAGGGGAAATGACTCTATCTGGGTCATAGTGGACAGGTTGTCCAAAGTTGCCCATTTCTTACCAGTCAAAACTACCTATCAGAGTTTGAAGCTAGCAGAGTTATACATCGCTAGAATCGTCAGTTTGCATGGAGTCCCCAAGAACATCGTATCTGATCGAGGAACTCAATTTACCTCGAGATTTTGGAAGAAAGTCCAAGAAGGTTTAGGAACCCGACTAGATTTCGGCACCGCCTATCACCCTCAAACCGACGGACAAAGAGAGCGAGTAAATAAAATACTTGAAGACATGTTGAGAGCATGTGTTTTAGAATATGGATCTAAATGGGAAGACTGTCTGCGTTCGCAAAATTTTCATACAACAACAGTTACCAAGCTAGTTTGCAAATGGCCCCATTTGAATTCATGTACGGAAGAAAGTGTCGCACCCCTTTGAACTGGTTGGAAGTAGGAGAGAGTCAGATTTTCGGACCCGACATCCTACGGGAAGCAGAAGAGAAGGTTCACAAGATTCGTGAGCACCTCAAGACCGCCCAGTCCAAACAGAAGAGTTATGCCGACAAGAGACATCGAGACCTTGCCTTAAACATAGGAGATTTTGTGTATCTGAAAGTGTCGCCATTGAAAGGAATGCAGCGTTTCCAACATAAGGGAATGTTAGCCCCCAGATATATCGGACCCTTCAAGATTCTGAACCGTCGAGGAGAGGTTTCGTATCAATTGGAACTACCCGAAGAAATGTCAGCCGTGCACACTGTGTTCCATATCTCATTACTTCGTAAGTGCCTCGAAGTTCCGGAGAAGACGGAAGTGTTCAAGAATATTGATCACCAGACCATAGAGATAAATGATGCCCTGACCTATCCCGAAGTACCCATCCGTATTTTGGAAGAAGCTTTCAGAACTACCAGAACCCGAAGCATCAAGTTTCTCAAGATTCAATGGAGCAACCACACGGAAGAAGAAGCTACCTGGGAGCGCGAAGATCACATCAGGACAGAGTTTCCCGATCTCTTCAAATCGTAGGTAATCTTGTTCGTCCTTTTTCAAATCTCGGGACGAGATTTTGTTTGAGGGAGGAAGGTTTGTAACATCCCAAAAATACTAAGCTTGGATCATCAAACTCTAATCATCAAAATTAGGGTTAACAAAAAAACTTTTCCAACTAAAAATATGAAAGCATTCATATGTGTGTGTATTAAAATTTGGATTCTTTTGAATTACCATGATTCTGTGTTTATTTGCTTGTAGAATGATTCTTAGGTGAAATAAACATCATCTAAACAATCCCCAAAATTTTCTCAAAGACAAACAACTCAAAATGAATAAAGTAAGTGAATGGTCATTTTTGCCAAATTAACTCTCATGCCTACTTTGGCTATCTCTAGTTTTCAAAACTCAACAGAAACATGTATGGATCTTTGCACCCCTTGATTGTACTCATAACAAGGTACCAAGACCCACTTTGTGATCATCCAGAAACATTCAAAAGCTAAGTTTAAATGATAATTTAAAATTGAACCTATCTCATATGGGAATATCCCACTATTTCAAAACCCACTCAAACCAGCTCAATTTTCAAAACCCAAGAATACACAGATTCCCCAGTACATGTGTAACACCCTCAGAATCGGACCTATGCAAGTTTTAGCGAAATTCGCCAAACCCGCATAGAAACGATTCAAAGGTGCCCACCAGGCACTTTCGTGCGGGTGGAAAACGAAGTAATATCATTACACAACAGTCCTCGATGGGACCCACAGAACAGATATATATACAACACGACTCCATGAGTCAAGAATACAGATATACAGTACAAAGATCCAAATCACCATGAAAAGATGGAGCGTCCGACTACGGACAAGATGCAAATGGGGCTAAGAGCCCTGAAGAATAACCAATGGCGTCCATAACCCTTGCTGCCAAGCGGAAGGGTAACCCACTAACGACGTCGATCTCAAACCTGCTTAAACAAAAGGGTGCCGACAAAGGTCAAAGGAAAAGAGGAGCGTCGATCGAGGCCAGTACACAGCGAGGCTAGAATTCTGCGGTCCTCGCCTACATAGGTATGGTGGACTGAAGCGGCAGCGGCAGCATGCACTAAACAACCTATAGAGACTCGGTACAACTGGCGGCAATCAGAGAGGGGTAAGAAGGACCTATTCGGAGCCAACCTGATGCTATCATCAAACAAACCCATCCTGGCGTTTCCCCCTCGAGACCAACGAGGAAGTCAACCGAGGAACTCACACAGTTGGCAGTTTTACTTATTCAGTTATAGTTGCGGCAATTTACTAGTCAGGTTTAGATAATCGTTCTGATAAAGTAAGCAGTGGGCACTTTTAGTTAATCATTCCTTCGTAGTTACAACGCTTACTAGTCAGTTTTACTTATTTCAGAAAGTTTTAACCCGGCCGGGGTGCACCAATAGCAACACACGCTCGATCAACCTCGGAAAAACCAAATCAAAACCCAACGAGGCTTTCACGACAAAGCAATCACAGGATTCAGAATTATTTCAGGGGGCCACCCCTTGGAGTACACCCGCAACGAAGTAAGCAAGCTCCGAGACGGACTCAAGGTTTGGGTAGACGGCTGTGAACGACTGGGAACCCAAAACTGGGCTTGTCGACACCGCGGAATCGTGTCCCGATCCTAAACAGTACAGTGTGCTCCTCGCACAATTTAAATACATAAGTAGCATGGCATAAGTACAGGATAGTAAATAAAACCTCAAACTAGTTTGTGGCCCCAAGAAATAAGACTGAATCAAGCTCTGGCTCAGGGGGGGTCCCATATACCTCCCGGATGTGGATAGCGCGATAAATCAAGGAACAGGTATCAAGTACTCGGGGTCCTACGGGACACAAGTGGGCGTTCGGAAACCAAATATTTTCTATCACCCACCGATGCCTCTGCTTACTTCAATTTTAGTTGTTAAACAGGAATTAAAGTGAACGATAAGTAAAACCATGATCATCTCCAACATCCAACATGCGGCATTACTCCAACAAATGTGGCACTTGACAACACGCAACAGCACTTGAGCAAGCGACTACGACGCGCAAGTCCAACTATCTACCAAACAACAGGTAATAGGATGTGTCCAAGGCAATATAGGGCTGCACGGTATATCACAGGTATGGAAACTAAAGCATCGCAACACAGATAGCAATAGATCAACAGGAGGGAAAAAATACTATAAAAGTAAGATAGGTAGAAAGGGGGAGATGCTCGCCTGAAAACATTGTCGAAGGTTCAACCGAAGATCAGGGCGAAGCTCACATCAACTCAACGGCCTTATCCGCGAAGAAGCAAAACACTAGAAGAAACACCGGATGCACTATTTAATACTACAGCAGAAGATCGGCATGATACATGCATGATGCATGACATGGCAGAGGTGCGATGCAATTTGGCAAGATTAAGCGGAACCGGGGTCCCGACAATTATTAAACGGTTCAAGTTATTTAACTACCCCGCAATTTAAATGTTGTTTAACCAGGCAAAATATATCACCGGTTCGCTACACAAGTTTAAATGAGGCCGATATGAGACTGGATTTGCCCGCATATGGGCCCCATATTTAATTATTAGGTGAATCGGCATAAGGCCCCCAAACCAATGATATGCATGCGAGTATGACAATTATTATGCTACAAGTTGTATTATGTTATAAAATAGGGTTTCGGGAAGGGGTTCACACATTAGTGGGGTCTCGACGAACTTGGGGTTCCGGGTCCGGTCTCGGGGTCCAGGGTTCGACGGAAACGGTCCCGGCCAACGGAAGCAGATCTTGTCGGGGCCTCATGTCGCTCTTGGGCTATCATGCACAATTGTCGGTCTTGTCCGCGGATGAACTTGACTTGACGGTTCGATGTCGTTGCAGCGCTTGGCGTCGGCGGGATCGACCTTCGGTAGATCTTGGCACGGTGACAGTTCTCATCGGTGGTCCTCCGGTAGTGGTGCTGCGGCGACATCCCCGGCGATGTTGGAGGTCTTGGCACTGGACGATCTTGGCTCCTGGAGCTGTTCCGGAAGAAAAACTTGGCGTCCGGCTTAGGAATCTTGTGCACACAAAAACACTACCGCCACATCATCTCTTTACCAGCACCACAGGGAGAGCCCGACCGATGTTGAGCCGCAAGGCAGCATGGCGACGGCGATAGCAGAGCTCGGCCGAGGCGGCGCTCGCTCGCGGCGTGCTCGCGTGCGGCGAGGCCGGCCACAGGAGAGGCGGCGGAGAGGGCGGGCGGTCCGGTTGGCTCGCGGGGAGGGACGGCTTGGCGGCTGCCGCGGCGAGGGCGGGCGTCCGGACGGGCCGGCTGGAAGGAGGCGACCTCGGCCAGGAGGAGATCGGGCAGAGGAGGTCGGCCGGAGAGGCCTACTGCGGCGGCACTTGGGCCTGCGGCGGAGCTCGGACGGGCAGGCGGCGGCAGCGTCGGGAGGAGAAGGCCTCGGGAGGACGGGCGGTCGTCGACGGGGAGGGGATCCAGGCGGCGGCGGTGGGGAAGACCGACGCTGAGGAGGAAAGGCGGCGCGGCTGGGAGGGGAGAGAGGCGGGCGCGCGGCGGGCTTGGCCAACGAGCACGGGCCGGGGCAGCGCGGCTCGAGGAGGGGGAGCCACCGGAGAGAGGGAGGGAGAGGCGCGGTCGAGGGCGAGGGGTCGCCATGGGAGCCGCGAGGCGTGTGCGGAGGCGGGACGAGCTCGGGCCTGGGAGGCGGGCGGAGCGAGCAGGCGGTAAACGCGGCCGAGGGTGGCGGAGAGCGTGCGGCGACGGGGCAGGGTCTTGGTGAGGTCTGGCGGCAACCTTGGCTCGCAGGCGGCTGCCATCGCTGGAGGGGAGGCGGGACGGGCGGCTGCGAGAGGGGAGAGGGGCTGGACGGGCGGCAGAGGGAGGCGTGCAGCGGGATGAGATACGTCGGCGGGGAGGGAGCCGGCCGGGGAAGGGAGGCCGTCGGAGGGAGAGAGAGGGCAGAGGAGGAAGAAGGGGAGGTAGGAGAGACGTGGGGCGCGGGGCTGGTGGGGGGCGGGTCCCGCGGGGTGGGGCCCAGGGGCGCAGGCGGTGTGGCTTGTGTGCGTTGCGTGCGTGTGTGGGTGAGGTGTGGGCTTGTGTGTGTGTGCTGGTGAGGGAGTGGGGGTGGGGTGGTCTAGGTGGCAGAGTCTGATTGGCTAGGGGGGAAGGGTGAGGTGAGGTGGCGTCTAGCTATTGGGTGGGGTGATGTGGAGGGGGGTGTGGGTAGATTAGGTTGGGTAGACTAGGGATTTTTGGGATGGACCGTTTGTTCTGGGGTGGTCGTCCGGGTCGATTTGGCCCGTTCGACTGCCCCCACTAAAATAATATAAAATTTTATTTGTTTTAAACAAGACTTATGCAGACTGATAGCAGACAAAACAAAATATTCCGGCGACCCGGGTTTGCGTGTTGAACAAAGGCGGGGCGTTTAGAAAACAAAACTAGGTTTATCTGCAAATAGTTTTATGCAAGCAACTGCAAGATGATGACGATGCTCAAATGCAATGTGGCATGATGACATGAGCATGCGGTCATGATGATGCAATGCACAAAAACAACGCGATTTTCTAGTAGTGGTTTTGCGGGATGCCACAATTCGACACCACTAACAAGGGATCTCGCCCTCGAGATCCGCCTCATGGTACCGGAAAGAAGGCCGGCGATCTGCGTCTTCTCGCTTCGTGTAGATCCTCGCGACACCACTAACAAGAGGTCGTTGTCCGTGACCGTCGAGAGAACACTCCGTGAACAAAAGGTCGAAGGTAGAGGTATCAACAAATAAAGCCACCCCTAACTTCCGTGGACGGAGTAAAACTGCTGGATCCACTGATTCGACGTACAAGAGCGAATGATAAGGGTAGTGGTATGGTAGCTACTCCATCCCGCACTCAAACCATTACTCTGCACACGAATAGGCAGATTATGCAACCAACTCTCGGAATCAGACTGAAGATCTCGACAATCGAGGTTCGGAAACAAAGGAGTGATGCAGACTCTGCATCAGATCTGGCGTAGAGGATGTCGTCGCGCCGGAGAACACCGGAAAACACAAACAAGGAACAAAGAATGGTACCACAGCAGACGGATTCCTCAGGCAGCTTGCACACCGGAAGGTAGAACACCGTTATCAGAGGAGGAAGCGAAACCCTGAAGGTACGACGGAAACCCAACCACGATAATTCCTGGACTCGAAGAAAGAGAAGAGCGGATTCAAAACGCGTAGAGATAAGAGGAGAATAGCCGAGGGGTAAGGAGTAAAAGCAGACCTAACCAGAACTATCCAACCGATTTTGCAAAAATAGTTTTGACACTCTACTTCGGCCGTTAGCTAGGTTATCCCTCTGCTGGACTTGTGGGTATCGCAACCGCTGAGCTCGATACCACTGTAACACCCTCGAATCGGACCTATGCAAGTTTTAGCGAATTCGCCAAACCGCATAGAAAGCGATTCAAAGGTGCCACCAGCACTTTCGTGCGGGTGGAAAGCGAAATAATAACATTACACAACAGTCCTCGATGGGACCCACGTACAGATATATATATACAACATGACTCCATGAGTCAAGAATACGAATATCTGTACAAAGATCCAAATAACCTTGAAAGATGGAGCGTCCGACTACGGACAAGATGCAAATGGGGCTAAGAGCCTCAAGAATAACCAATGGCGTCCATAACCTGCCCAGGCCAAGCCGGAAGGGTAACCACTAACGACGCCGATCTCGAAACCTGCTTAAACAAAAGGGGTGCGACAAAGGGCAAAAGGAAAAGAGGCGTCGATCTTGAGGCGACACAGCGAGGCTAGAATTCATGGTCCTCGCCTACATAGGTATGGTGGATGAGCGTGGCAGCATGCACTAAACAACCTATAGAGACTCGATACAACTGGCGGCAATCAGAGAGGGGTAAGAAGGACCTATTCGGAGCCAACCTGATGCTATCATCAAACAAACCCATCCTGGCGTTTCCCCCTCGAGACCAACGAGGAAGTCAACCGAGGAACTCACACAGTTGGCAGTTTTACTTATTCAGTTATAGTTGCGGCACTTTACTAGTCAGGTTTAGATAATCGTTCTGATAAAGTAAGCAGTGGGCACTTTTAGTTAATCATTCCGTCGTAGTTACAACGCTTACTAGTCAGATATAATTAGCATGACATAACCCGAAACCCAGCAGTTGTTGGTACTTTTATTTAGCCATTCCGTTGTAGTTGTCATACTTACTAGTCAGGTACAATGGTCGCAAGCGACACTCCAACAAGCAATTGTGGGCAGTATTATTTAGCCATTCCATTATAGTGAAGCTGATTACTAGTCATTATAAAGTCAAATTTATAGCAATAAACTTTAGTTATGCTTGTCTATGGTCGAGATACTGTGCTCTAAGTCGTCCATAACCGCGGACACGGCTTTTAGAAAGTTTTACCCGGCCGGGGTGCACCAATAGCAACACACGCTCGATCAACCTCAGAAAAACCAAATCAAAACCCAACGAGGCTTTCACGACAAAGCAATCACAGGATTCAGAATTATTTCAGGGGGCCACCCCTTGGAGTACACCCGCAACGAAGTAAGCAAGCTCCGAGACGGACTCAAGGTTTGGGTGGACGGCTGTGAACGACTGGGAACCCAAAACTGGGCTTGTCGACACCGCGGAATCGTGTCCCGATCCTAAACAGTACAGTGTGCTATCTATCGCACAATTTAAATACATAAGTAGCATGGCATAAGTACAGGATAGTAAATAAAACCTCAAACTAGTTTGTGGCCCCAAGAAATAAGACTGAATCAAGCTCTGGCTCAGGGGGGTCCCATATACCTCCCGGATGTGGATAGCGCGATAAATCAAGGAACAGGTATCAAGTACTCAGGGTCCTACGGGACACAAGTGGGCGTTCGGAAACCAAATATTTTCTATCACCCACCGATGCCTCTGCTTACTTCAATTTTAGTTGTTAAACAGGAATTAAAGTGAACGATAAGTAAAACCATGATCATCTCCAACATCCAACATGCGGCATTACTCCAACAAATGTGGCACTTGACAACACGCAACAGCACTTGAGCAAGCGACTACGACGCGCAAGTCCAACTATCTACCAAACAACAGGTAATAGGATGTGTCCAAGGCAATATAGGGCTGCACGGTATATCACAGGTACGGAAACTAAAGCATCGCAACACAGATAGCAATAGATCAACAGGAGGGAATAAATACTATAAAAGTAAGATAGGTAGAAAGGGGGAGATGCTCGCCTGAAAACATTGTCGAAGGTTCAACCGAAGATCGGGGCGAAGCTCACATCAACTCAACGGCCTTATCCGCGAAGAAGCAAAACACTAGAAGAAACACCGGATGCACTATTTAATACTACAGCAGAAGATCGGCATGATACATGCATGATGCATGACATGGCAGAGGTGCGATGCAATTTGGCAAGATTAAGCGGAACCGGGGTCCCGACAATTATTAAACGGTTCAAGTTATTTAACTACCCCGCAATTTAAATGTTGTTTAACCAGGCAAAATATATCACCGGTTCGCTACACAAGTTTAAATGAGGCCGATATGAGACTGGATTTGCCCGCATATGGGCCCCATATTTAATTATTAGGTGAATCGGCATAAGGCCCCCAAACCAATGATATGCATGCGAGTATGACAATTATTATGCGACAAGTTGTATTATGTTATAAAATAGGGTTTCGGGAAGGGGTTCACACATTAGTGGGTTCTCGACGAACTTGGGGTTCCGGGGTTCGGGGTCCGGTCTCGGGGTCCAGGGTTCGACGGAAACGGTCCCGGCCAACGGAAGCAGATCTTGTCGGGGCCTCATGTCGCTCTTGGGCTATCATGCACAATTGTCGGTCTTGTCCGCGGATGAACTTGACTTGACGGTTCGATGTCGTTGCAGCGCTTGGCGTCGGCGGGATCGACCTTCGGTAGATCTTGGCACGGTGACAGTTCTCATCGGTGGTCCTCCGGTAGTGGTGCTGCGGCGACATCCCCGGCGATGTTGGAGGTCTTGGCACTGGACGATCTTGGCTCCTGGAGCTGTTCCGGAAGAAAAACTTGGCGTCCGGCTTAGGAATCTTGTGCACACAAAAACACTACCGCCACATCATCTCTTTACCAGCACCACAGGGAGAGCCCGACCGATGTTGAGCCGCAAGGCAGCATGGCGACGGCGATAGCTCGGCCGAGGCGGCGCTCGCTCGCGGCGTGCTCGCGTGCGGCGAGGCCGGCCACAGGAGAGGCGGCGGAGAGGGCGGTCTGGTTGGCTCATGGAGAGGGACGGCTTGGCGGCCTGCCGCGACAGCGGCGGGCGTCCGGACGCCGGACGGCGGCTGGAAGGAGGCGACCTCGGCGCCAGGAGGAGATCGGGCAGAGGAGGTCGGCCGAAGAGGGGCCCCGCTGCGGCCGCTGTGGCCAGCGGCGGAGCTCGGGGACGGGCCGGGCGAGCAGCGGCGGCGTCGGGAGGAGAAGGCCGGCTCGGGGAGGACGGGCGGTCGTCGACGGGGAGGGGATCCAGGCGGCGGCGGTGGGGAAGACCGATGCTGAGGAGGAAAGGCGGCGCGGCTGGGAGGGGAGAGAGGCGGGCGCGCGGCGATCTTGGCCAGCGAGCACGGGCCGGGGCAGCGCGGCTCGAGGAGGGGGAGCCACCGGAGAGAGGGAGAGGCGCGTCGAGGGGCGAGGGGTCGGCCCATGGGAGCTCGCCGAGGCGTCGTGGCAGTCGGGACGAGCTCGCCTGGGCCGAGGCGGAGCGAGCCGCGGCGCGCGGTAGACGCGGGCGAACGCGGCCGAGGGTGGCGGAGAGCGTGCCGGCGGACGGGGAGCGGCCGCGGGTGCTGGTGAGGTGCGGCGGCGACCTCGGCTCGCAGGCGGCTGCCGTCGCTGGAGGGGAGGCGGGGACGGGGCGGCACGTGCGGCGAGAGGGACGAGAGGGGGCCGCGGACGGCGGCAGGCAGAGGGAGGCGGCGTGCCGGCGGGAGGAGAGACGGCGGCGGGGAGGGAGTGTAGGGGTTCGTAGCATGGCAAACAAAAATTGTCTATCGCATACAAACAAACAAGCCAAGATCTATCTACTAGATTGTAGCAACGAGTCGATGGAATAACTTACCCTCGAAGATTCCAAAGCGGTTAACGAGAGCGGATTCTCGTGGGTGATGTAGTCGTACTCTTTCCGATCTCAAGATCGCGTAGACGATCCTTCCGGCGCCACGTTCCGGCAGCGCTCCCGCAGTCGGTCACACGTTCGGTACTCGACGAAGACCTTCCTCTCCCTTGTTCCAGCAGCGGAGGTTGTAGTACTCTCGCGATTCCGGCAGCACAACGGCGTGGTACCGGAAGTAGAGGGGAGATCCCGCAGGGCTTCGCCTTAAGCCGGTGCGAGTATGGTGGAGCTTATGAGAGAGGCTATTAGTGGTCTAGTAATTAGACACACCAATTAGAAGGCTCTAAACCAATTAGAAGGCTCTAAACCGCTGGCTAAAGCAATTAGAAGCTCTAAACGAAAACGGCTCTAAACGAAAACGGCTCTAAACCTGGAAATCTAGAGGTGAAACTTGTGTGTCTAGGAGGGGAGCCCTGCCCCTCCTTTTATAGGTGGGGAGGCGCGGCCAGGGGAGGGGATTCCCTCCCCAAGTCGGCCTTGGGTGGCGCGCCGGCTTGGGGAGGAGACTCCTCCCTCAAGTCGGATTCCAACACCTCTTTCTTGTTTCCCACAGTTTCTTGTTTTGGCAGTTTGACTTTCAAACTGGACATTTGACTTTTCTGTTTTAGGATTCAATTTAATCCTTTATTTGGGACAGCAAGAACACTTAGTACATGATGCAATCATTCCAATAAGTAATGACACATTCATGTACCCCTCCCCCCCCGGAGTGCCGGACAATCCGGAACCTTCTAGAACATTCCCGATGAAAACACCTAATCATTCCGAACTCAAACGGACTTTCCTTATATGAATCTTATTCTCCGACCATTCCGGATCACCTCGTGATATCCCGGATCCCATCCGAGACTCAACAACATTCGGTCTCTTTCTCATAATACCATAACTACTCAAAACAACGTCAATCCTTAAGTGTCTCCCACGGTTCGTGAATTATGCGACATGATCGAGACACTTCTCCGAACAATAACCAATAGAGGAATCTGGAAATTCATATGGCTCCCACATATTTCTACGATTACTTTGCGATCGAATGAACCACTTACATACGATACCAATTTCCTTTGTCTCATGATATGTTACTTATCCGAGGTTATGATCGGTATATCTCGCATACCTAGTTCAACCTCACATCGATAAGTACTCTTTTCTCGCTCCTGATATGTGATCCCTTGTGACCAAGTCACATGCTTGCAAGCTAATTGGATGACATTCCACCGAGAGGGCCCAGAGTATATCTATCCGTCATGTGGATGGACAAATCCCACTCTTGATCCATGTGTTTCAACCAATACTTTCCGAACACTTAATGCCACCTTTATAGCCACCCGCCACGGTGTGGTGTTTGATGTCATCAAAGCATCCATCCGGTAAAGGTGATATGCATGATCTCATGGTCGAAGGAATTAGGTTACTATGTATCAGAAAGCATATAGCAATTGAACTATTGAAATGACTTGATCTTTATGCTACGCTTATCTATAGGAGTAT
Source organism: Avena longiglumis (assembly GCA_030063025.1). NCBI lineage: Eukaryota > Viridiplantae > Streptophyta > Magnoliopsida > Poales > Poaceae > Avena > Avena longiglumis. The sequence continues at coordinate 31,981,327 of CP125978.1, forward strand.
GTCCACCATATCATTCTCCTAACGATATGATCTTGTTGTTGATAACATCTCAATGTTCATGATATGGAAACCACAATCATTAATCAACCCACAAGCTAGTGAAGTATAGAGGCTATACTAGGGACATCAAATTAAGTTTACAAATCACACAAGTATTAATGGTTTCCTTGTTAATACTATTATAGCATGAATGTAAACATTTATCATAAACACAAAGATATAATAATAACTACATTTATTATTGCCTCTAGGGCATATCTCCAACAGTCTCCCACTTGCACTAGAGTCATCTAATCTAGATTACATGGTAATATACCGAACACCCATGGCAGTTTGGTGTTGGTCATGTTTTGCCCTCGGGAGAGGTTTAGTCAACGGATCCGCCACATTCAGATCTGTGTGTACTTTGAAAATCTTTATATCCCCATCCTGGATATGTTCTCGAATAGCGTGAAAACGCAGCTTGATATGCTTCAACTTCTTGTGTGACCTTGGTTCTTGCGCATTGGCTATGGCGCCCATGTTATCACAATAGATAGACATTGGGTCCAGCGCACTTGGAACCACACCCAGCTCTGTAATGAACTCTTTCATCCATATCGCTTCTTGTGAAGCCTCCGAAGCAGCCATGTATTCCGATTCAGTTGAAGATCTCGCCACAACGCTTTGCTTTGCACTCCTCCATTAATCCGCACCATTCAAAATAAATACGTATCCGGATTGTGATTTAGAATCATCTGGATCGGTGTTCCATCTAGCATCGGTGTAACCATTAACAACGAGCTGTTCATCACCTCCATAAGAAAGAACCATATACTTAGTTCTTCTCAAGTACTTAAGGATGTTTTTGACCGTTGTCCAATGATCCACTCCTGGATCACTTTGATATCTGCTAGTTAAACTAACAGCATATGCAATGTCGGGTCTAGTACATAGCATGGCATACATTAGAGATCCTATGGCTGAGGCATAGGGAGTCTTACTCATCCTTTCTCTATCTTCTGCCGATGTCGGACTTTGATTTTTACTCAAGGTCGTATTGGGCAACATGGGCAAGAACCCTTTCTTGCTTTCTTCCATTCCAAATATCTTTAGAACTTTGTCCAAATATGTACTCTGTGACAATGATATTTGGCGTTTCCATCTATCTCTATAAATCTTTATGCCTAATATGTAAGCTGCTTCGCCAAGATCCTTCATTGAAAAACTATTATTCAAATATTCCTTGACACTATTAAGAAGGTCTACATCATTCCCAATCAATAATATGTCATCCACATACAGTATTAAGAATGCTACAGAGCTCCCACTCACTTTCTTGTAAATACAAGCTTCTCCATAAGTTTGTATAAAACCAAAACTTTTGATTACCTTATCAAAACGTTGATTCTAACTTCGGGATGCTTGCTTCAATCCATAGATGGATCGTTGAAGTTTGCATACCTTGTTAGCATCTTTAGGATTGACAAAACCCTTTGGGTTGCATCATATACAACTCTTCATCAATGTCTCCATTGAGGAATGCTGTTTTGACATCCATCTGCCATATCTCATAATCGTAATATGCAGCGATTGCTAACATAATCCTCACAGACTTTAGCTTCGCTACTGGCGAGAAAGTCTCGTCGTAGTCAACTCCTTGAATTTGTCGAAACCCTTTTGCGACAAGTCGAGCTTTATAGACAGTAACATTACCATCAAGATCTGTTCTTCTTGAAAATCCATTTGTTCTCGACAGCCTTCCGGTCATCCGGTAAGTCCACCAAAGTCCATACTTGGTTTTCGTACATGGATCCAATCTCGGATTTCATGGCTTCTTGCCATTTATTGGAATCTGGGCTCATCATCGCTTCCTCATATGTCTCGGGGTCATCGGTGTTGTCCACCACCATGACATTCATAACGGAATCATACCAATCTGGAGTGGTACGAGTTCTCGTTGATCTCTGAGGCTCTGTAGTAACTTCAACCGAAGTTTTATGATCACCATCATTAGCTTCCTCTCTTATTGGTGCAGGCACCACAGGAACTTCTTCCGGTGCTGCGCTACTCGCAATTTCGAGAGAAGGTTCGACAACCTCGTCGAGTTCTACTTTCCTTCCAGTCACTTCTTTCGAGAGAAATTCCTTCTCTAGAAAGGATCCATTCTTAGCAACAAATGTTTTGCCTTCGGATCTATGATAGAAGGTATACCCAATAGTTTCCTTCGGGTATCCTATGAAGACGCATTTTTCCGCTTTGGGTTCAAGCTTGTCCGGCTGTAACTTCTTTACATAGGCTTCGCATCCCCAAACTTTAAGGAACGACAATTTAGGTTTCTTCCCAAACCATAATTCATACGGTGTCGTTTCAACAGATTTAGACGGTGCCCTAATTAAAGTGAATGCGGCTGTTTCTAATGCATAACCCCAAAATGATAGCGGTAAATCTGTAAGTGACATCATAGAACGAACCATATCTAAGAGAGTTCGATTACGACGTTCGGACACACCATTACGCTGTGGTGTTCCCATGTGTCAATTGTGAAAGTATTCCGCATTTCTTCAAATGCTCGCCAAACTCGTAACTTAGATATTCACCTCCACGATCAGAACGTAGAAATTTAATCTTCTTGTTACGTTGATTCTCTACCTCACTTTGAAACTCCTTAAACTTCTCGAAAGTTTCGGACTTATGTTTCATGATATAGATATACCCATATCTACTCAAGTCATCTGTGAAGGTAAGAACATAACGATAACCACCGCGCGATGCTACACTCATTGGACCACACACATCGGTATGTATGATTTCCAATAAGTCCGTAGCTCGCTCCATCATACCGTAAAATGGAGTCTTAGTCATTTTACCCATCGACATGCTTCGCATCTTTCAAGTGATTCAAAATCAAGTGATTCAAGAAGTCCATCGGAATGGAGTTTCTTCATACGTTTCACCCAATGTGACCAAGACGATTGCCACATATAGGTCGAATTATCGCTTGATTTCAAACGTTTAGCCTCAATATTGTTAATATGTGTATTTCCACTATCGAGATTCAATAAGAATAGACCATCTATCAAAGGTGCATGTGCATAAAACATATTACTCATATAAATAGAACAACCATTATTCTCGGATTTAAACAAGTAACCGTCTCGCAATAAACAAGATCCTGAGATAATGTTCATGCTCAACGCAGGCACCAAATAACAATTATTTAAGTATAAAACTAATCCCGATGGTAGATGAAGGGGTAGCGTGCCGACCGCGATCACATCAACCTTTGATCCGTTTCCTACGCGCATCGTCACCTCGTTCTTCGCTAGCTTCCGCTTATTTCGCAAAGACCGCTTTGAGTTACAAATATGAGCAACCGAACCAAGATTAAATACCTGTGCACTACTACGAGTACTAGTGAGATACACATCAATAACATGTATATCAGATATACCTTTCTTCTTGATGTTGCCGTTCTTCAAATCCGCCAAGTACTTTCGGCAATTCCGCTTCTAGTGACCTACTCCCTTGCAGTAAAAGCACTCAGTATCAGGCTTAGGTATAGCCCTGGTCTTCTTCATCGGCGTGGTAGCTTTCTTACCACCCTTCTTGAAGTGTCCCTTTTGCTTAGACTTGCCTTTCTTGAATTTGGTGGTCTTATTGACCAACAACACTTGGTGCTCTTTCTTGATCTCCACTTCTGCAGATTTTAACATGGCAAAGAGTTCTGGCAAACTCTTGTTCATGTTCTGCATGTTGTAGTTCATCACAAAGTTCTTGTAACTTGGTGGTAGTGATTGGAGGACACGGTAAATCCCCAAAGCATTAGGAATCACAATACCCAAGCTTTGAAGTTTGTTTGCGTGCCCAGACATCTTAAGAACATGCTCACTGACGGAGCTGCCTTCTTCCATCTTGCAGTTAAAGAACTTTTCAGAAGCTTCATAACTTTCAATTGCCGCATGAGTCTCAAAAATCAATTTGAGATCCTCGACAATATCATATGGGTCTGAATCCTCAAACCTTTTCTGAAGCTCCGATTCTAAACCATACAAGATAGCACACTGAACTATGGAGTACTGATTCTTCCGAGCGAGGTAAACATTCTTTAGTTCATCGGAAGCGGTGCGCAGTGGGTCACCCAATGTGCATCCAAAGACATAGGTCAAATTACCAGTGAGGACAATCCTCAAATTGCGGAACCAATCCGGGTTGCTTCCATTGTTTTTCAACTTTTCTTTCTCTAGGAACGCATTAAAATTGATGGTAGGGGCTGCCATTGATCTACAACATATTTGCAATAGTTTAGACTAAGTTTATGACAAATTGAGTTCAAATTAATTAATTGAATTAAACTAGGTGAACTCCCACTCAAAACAATATCCCTCACATTGTTTTAGTGATCACACGAACCAAATCCACTACATCAACACCGATCATCATGAGAGTTGATATAATTTAAATGGCGAACAATCGTCATGTTCATCATATCTACTATATGATTCATGCTTTACCTTTCGGTGATCCGTGTTCCGAGACCATGTCTGTACATGCTAGGCTCGTCAAGATCAAACCTTAGTTTCTGCATGAGCAAATCTGGCTTGCTCATGTTGTATACACTTGCGGAATCAAACACACCCGATCATCACGTGGTGCTTAGAAACAACAAGCTTTAGCAACGGTGCTAACTAAGGGTGAACACTTTTATGACTTGAAATTAATGTGCATGAGGGATCATCTTATAATGCTACCATCGTCTACTAAGCAAAACAAGATGCATAAAGGATTAACATCACATGCAATTCAATATATATGTGATATGATATGGCCTTTCTTCTTTGTGCTTCCGATCTCCATCTTCAAGCACGAACATGATCTCCATCATCACCGGCGTTGCATCAAGGTCAATGACGCTTCACCATGGTTGTCGTCCACCGGCTTCAACTATTACAACTACTTTGAATAGACACGCGGGTCTTAACATAAATTAAAGACAACCATATGGCTCGCCGGCCGACTTACAATAAGGAACATTGCATACATCAAATATAATCACAATCATGGCCATATCACATCATCAGACACCCTGCAAAACAAAGTTAGACGCCTCTACTTTCTTTGCATATTTTACGTGGTTTGGGGCTTTCAATAAGTGTCGTTCTAACTTACGAACAAGAACCACAACATTGATACTAGCATTGTTGATTACCCGTTGTAAATTGGATCTTAACTATGCTAGGAGAAACAGCACCATAAAGCCACTTATGCAATACAAGTTGCATGTCAAGCGTGGAGCAAGTCTCATGAACGATGTCATGTAAGGTTAGCCCGGGCCGCTTCATCCCAACATACCGCAAGATGCAAAGTACACAAAAAGCAATCTACAATAAAAGCATCAACGCCCACAATGACCATTGTGTTCTACTCGTGCAACAGATCTACATATAGACACGGCTCTGATACCACTGTAGGGGTTCGTAGCATGGAAAAAAAAAATTTCTATCGCATACAAACAAACAAGCCAAGATCTATCTACTAGATTGTAGCAACGAGTCGATGGAATAACTTACCCTCGAAGATTCCAAAGTGTTTAACGAGAGCGGATTCTCGTGGGTGATGTAGTCATTCTTCCGATCTCAAGATCGTGAGACGATCCTTCCGGCCATGCCCGTTAAGCGCCCCGCAGTCGGTCACACGCTCGTACTGACGAAGACCTTCCTCTCCCTTGTTCCAGCAGGCAGCGGAGGTTGTAGTACTCTCGCGATTCCGGCAGACAACGTGGTACCTAAGTAGAGGGAGATCCCGCAGGCTTCGCCTTAGCCAAAGCGAGTATGGTGGAGCTTATGAGAGAGGCTATTAGTGGTCTAGTAATTAGACACACCAATTAGAAGGCTCTAAACCAATTAGAAGGCTCTAAACCGCTGGCTAAAGCAATTAGAAGCTCTAAACCAAAACGGCTCTAAACCCGGAAATCTAGAGGTGAAACTTGTGTGTCTAGGAGGGAGCCCCGCCTCCTTTTATAGGTGGGGAGGCGCGGGAGGGGAGTCCTCCCAAGTCGGCCATGGGTGGCGTGCGGCTTGGGAGGAGACTCCTCCTCAAGTCGGATTCCAACACCTCTTTCTTGTTTCCCAGTTTCTTGTTTTGGCAGTTTGACTTTCAAAGGACATTTGACTTTTCTGTTTTAGGATTCAATTTAATCCTTTATTTGGGACAGCAAGAACACTTAGTACATGATGCAATCATTCCAATATGTAATGACACATTCATGTACCCTCCCCGGAGTGCCGGACAATCCGAACCTTCTAGAACATTCCCGATGAAAACACCTAATCATTCCCGAACTCAAACGGGTCTTTCCTTATATGAATCTTATTCTCCGGACCATTCCGGATCACCTTGTGATATCCCGGATCCCATCCGAGACTCAACAACATTCGGTCTTTCTCATAATACCATAACTACTCAAAACAACGTCAATCCTTATGTGTCTCCCTACGGTTCGTGAATTATGCGGACATGATCGAGACACTTCTCCGAACAATAACCAATAGAGTAATCTGAAATTCATATGGCTCCCACATATTTCTCGATTACTTTGCGATCGAATGAACCACTTACATACGATACCAATTTCCCTTTGTCTCACGATATGTTACTTATCCGAGGTTATGATCGGTATCTCTGCATACCTAGTTCAACCTCATTCTTGATAAGTACTCTTTTCTCGTTCCGTGATATGTGATCCCTTGTGACCAAGTCACATGCTTGCAAGCTAATTGGATGGCATTCCACCGAGAGGGCCCAGAGTATATCTATCCGTCATGTGGATGGACAAATCCCACTCTTGATCCATGTGTTTCAACCAATACTTTCCGAACACTTAATGCCACCTTTATAGCCACCCGCCACGGTGTGGTGTTTGATGTCATCAAAGCATCCATCCGGTAAAGGTGATATGCATGATCTCATGGTCGAAGGAATTAGGTTACTATGTATCAGAAAGCATATAGCAATTGAACTATTGAAATGACTTGATCTTTATGCTACGCTTATCTATAGGAGTATGTCCACCATATCATTCTCCTAACGATATGATCTTGTTGTTGATAACATCTCAATGTTCATGATATGGAAACCACAATCATTAATCAACCAACAAGCTAGTGAAGTATAGAGGCTATACTAGGGACATCAAATTAAGTTTACAAATCACACAAGTATTAATGGTTTCCTTGTTAATACTATTATAGCATGAATGTAAACATTTATCATAAACACAAAGATATAATAATAACTACATTTATTATTGCCTCTAGGGCATATCTCCAACAGGGAGCCGGCCGGGGAAGGGAGGCCGTCGGAGGGAGAGAGAGAGGGCAGCGGAGGAAGAAGGGGAGGTAGGAGAGACGTGGGGCTGGGCTGGGGGCGGGTCCCATGAGGGTGTGGGCGCAGGCGGTGTGGCTTGTGTGCGTTGCGTGTGTGTGTGGGTGAGGTGTGGGCTTGTGTGTGTGCTGGTGAGGGAGTGGGGGTGGGTTGGTCTAGGTGGCAGAGTCTGATTGGCTATGGGGGAAGGGTGAGGTGAGGTGGCGTCTAGCTATTGGGTGGGGTGATGTGGAGGGGGGGGTGGGTAGATTAGGTTGGGTAGACTAGGGATTTTTGGGATGGACCATTTGTTGCAGGTGGTCGTCCGGGTCGATTTGGCCTGCTCGACGCCCCACTAAAATAATATAAAATTTTATTTGTTTTAAACAAGACTTATGCAGACTGATAGCAGACAAAACAAAATATTCCGGCGACCCGGGTTTGCGTGTTGAACAAAGGCGGGGCGTTTAGAAAACAAAACTAGGTTTATCTGCAAATAGTTTGATGCAAGCAACTTCAAGATGATGACGATGCTCAAATGCAATGTGGCATGATGACATGAGCATGCGGTCATGATGATGCAATGCACAAAAACAACGCGATTTTCTAGTAGTGGTTTTGCGGGATGCCACAACATGCCTAGCACACCAACCAAAAATCTTTTCAAAATCCAAATATAAATTTCTTGCGGCCATTTCATCAAACAGGTTGCAGATTCAAATCAACATAATCAAAAACACTATGTTGAGCTGTGTTTTGGCCAACCTTGTTCTCTCTCTGGTTGCAACTAGGCTTAGTAGATCATCTAGCACCTTTAACTAACCTCTAGCGCCACTATGAGCTTTCCATTGCCATCAATGGTGGGGAGGCCGAGCCTTACCATGCCACCCCTGTGTGGACAACAAGCTAGGAGAAGAACTAGTCGTGCCCACCTTGTCTAGCAGGTAGCCCATGCCTCACCGCCCCCTCTCGACCAGCCCTAGTTCGAAGACAGAGACCAGAACCGCCAGGAAGCCCGCGCCCGCGCCGCTGTCGACCATGCCGACGCGCACCGCAGAGCACGCACCGTTCCCACTCAACCCGACCACCTCGAGCCCTCGCCGCCCGCCAGCATGCACCCAACCGTCCTAGGAGACCACCAGACATGTTCATTTCATTGCCCGTACCCCGTAGCCACCACTCACCGTGAAGTTCGCCGCCTCTGCCTCGCAGAGCACCGCACGTTCCCGACCGATTGCCACCGCCCCTACACGCGCATTTAAGATCTAGAGCATCGCCAGGAGACCACCCGTCGATCGCCAACCGCAGCCATGCCTCTAGCCGCCCGTAACCGTGTCGCCACCGTCGCCTGCCCATCCCTCTCGGTCTCGCCGTCGAGCCTATAAAAGGAGGCAACCCCCACTCGATTTATTCACACCATCTCACTCCCCTCACCTCACTAATCATTCCACCCCTTACCCGGAGCACGAGGAGCAGCGCATCGCCGGAATTGCGCCGGAGCCCGCTGCTGCTGGAGAAGAAGGGATTCGTTGATTTCGACCACCCCCGGAGCTGCCGCGACCATCCCGGAGTTTGCCCTCGTCGACTTCGTCGTTTGCCCGCCTCGCCATTGTCGCTGGAACCCCGGTATGCCCCCTATGCAACCCTGCTGAGACGCTAGGGTTCGAGCTCGCCGGTGACATGTTCATCGTTGACGACGACCCTCGGCCGTTGATCTCACTTCTAATCCAACGCACCACATCGCCCCGTACCGCTTCGCGTGTTATGAGCCACTGACCGGTAGATCCCCCCTGTCAGCTGAGCCCCGCGCTGCGGAGTGACACTGGTCCGGCCCATTAGCATTTCCCGGGCAGCCCAGTCGTTTGAATTTAGCTTTTTCCATTTTAATTCAAACATAGTTGTGTACCTAGTTTCAAAAATCAACCCAGCTTGATTTAGTGAACAAAATTACATGAAACCAATTTTGTTAGAAAGATACTGCAATTCTTAATCCAAGCCCGTTGGATTCAAATCGTTTGGATCTGTAGATCAACCTTGGTAAAAATAACAAGTTAGGAGATTTTCTGCATTCAAGCATTTTTCAAATTTCAACCATAATAGCTTTTGAGTTGATTCCAACTCTCAAAAATAACATTTGATCATACCTTTCAGAATATATAGAAACATATGGGTTCACTTACAGAAATAATGTTCAAGTAATAAAAGAATGCCACATAGCATTTCTAGTCACTTTATTTATTTAAAATAAAAAGGTTAAACCTTATTAAATTGTGACATCAATTTAAATCACATTCCCATGTACTAAAATATGTGGTGATGACATGTGTCAACATGATACCATGTTTGAGTTGGAGAATATTAAATCTTAAGTATCTTTTTCAATGAGTAGAAATTACTTTTCTCAAATTAAAATAAATAAGACAAATGTTTTAAGCTTGTAATATAGGTGATTATGCTAGATCCTCTATAGTACCCTTTTGTATGATGATTGAAAATAGTTAAATATTGTTTGGTGATTGTGTACCTCGTATTTATTCATAGACGCTAGTACCGACCAAGGATACGAGGAAGAAGGAGGATACTATGAGGAAGAAGCCGAGGAGAACTTTAACCACTACTCTGCACAAGGCAAGCTAACACTTGCAATTTAGCAAGCTTATACTAATACCTATGCAAGTAAATACTTGCTTGTTACCTTGCCACCTATATGCCTTAAGAATATGTGATCATACCCACTTGATAACCCAATCCTAGTTTTACTTGCAAGCTTTCTACTTTATTTCTTTATCAAAGCTACTTCTTAGAGTTTACTTAAGTGACTTGTATATTCTAGGAAGATAATTGAAGGTTGCATAAAGAGCATTAAATTTGGCCCAAGCTAGATAATCTTGATGTCACCCTAAGGCATGATATTGAACCTAATTAATTCCCACTTGTTTTACCACCCCTTAGTAGTACTTAACCCCACTTGTAGATGCTAGTGCTAAGCATAAACCTTGATCAACTTTAGATGGGAATACTTGGTGAAAATGGTTATGAAAACCTTAGAATGATGAGTCATTCTACTGAGATGTTTTGACATGTGTTTACGAACACCAGATGATTTTGATGATGAAAATGTGGAGGCATGAGCCTTAGCCCTTTATAAAACTAATGGTTGTCTAGATGCAATACCATTCCAATTTTACCGTACAACCACAATACCCGAAAATTGGGTAGGGCTTGACTGGAAACTTATATACCTTAGTATGGGTTCCCTCATGGCCAAGGTCTGAGCTGACGCTACCTTGTGAAGATTGTCCACCTGTGCAGTACCCAAGATGACAGTTGGTCATGGTTGGAAGGCCAAACTCACAGGAGAGGTGCTTATACTAGGGCGTGTAATTGAAAGGTTAAGATTGATTATCCGCATACTGAGTATGGTGAATTCAGGATTTGTTCCTGACGGATGTATCGAATGTTGTGGTGAAAGTGTACAATCTACGCAGAGTGTCAAACTATTCGAATAGCCGCGTCCATGGTTATGGACAGTTGGAGTGGCCATACTGTTCCCCCGTCAGATGTTTTCAAAATGACTTATGAAATGAATTGAGACTTTGACTTGACCACAACAGAGTTGTGACATGAAATTCAAGTTCCCACTTAGGTGTTATAAAATTTCAACTAGTTTTTCTTTGCTTATGGACTTAGTAGAGGTAAATCTGCCTTTTTGCAAAACAACCCTAGAGCTTAGTGTCCTACTAAAAAAACCCTTCACTTGTTAGTATTAGTTTGCGAGTACTTAAAGAGTACTCATGGCTTTGTCCCTCGCTATTCCTGTGGCCAGACTATGAAGAGGAGTACCAGGATGATGGACCCCAGGAAGGTTATGACAACTAGGATCATCTCCTATCGTCAACATTATCTATGACCCCGAAGATGGAGCTTCGCCTAAGCTACCGTTATTATTACGTTATTCCGCTGCTTGAGTTGTATTATGAACTGGGTCATGAGATCCTTATTTGTGTAAGACCTCTTGTATGGTTTGTAATGGATGATGTACTGTGATATAAAAATCTGTTATGTCTCGCAAAAATGGTAATCCTGGGATTGCAATGTATGGCATAACATGCATCTGGGATTAAAAAACCGGGTGTTGACATGAACCCTCTCTCTCGCTAACAGAACGGCCCACTACCCCGTCATCCACTTGTCTTAGCGCGCCCTCAATCCTCGCCTCCATCAAGACCAGTACGATCCCGACGCCAGGCACAACTCCGGTGAGAGATTACCGTCACGCCCGTGCACCCCTCCATCGACAACGACCACGTTGAGCATCGGCGTGAGCTCATGGACCTGGTAAGCTACTGCAATCACCCCTGACCCCCCTAGAATAGCCGGACCGTCACCACCCGACGCGCCGCCGCTCACCGTCGCCACGCGCCGCCAGACTTTGTTCATTCGCTTGTGAGCCGTTAGATCTTCATCTTGTGGCGTAGATAGAACGACTTAATGAAGAGGTATGCTAGGATCCAAACGATTAGCTTTAAATCCAAGGAACCACAGCGCTCAATCCAAATGAACGGTACCGGCGAATAGGATTGCTCCACGTGTCCAGAGTGTTGTTTTAAAAACAGAAATGAATCTATTAGATGTTTGATTTTGTAAAATTCATAACTTTAAATCTACACGTTCAAATTTTCCAAACTTTATATCAATGGAATCAGAAAAAAGAATAATTTCCAACCAAGCCCTTTGTTTAATGAATTGCTTCTGAAAAATTAGTTGTTTTTGCAGAAACATGTGTAAGCTTATTTTTGATTATAAAAGTTATTCTAAAAATATTTTTAGGGTAAAATATTTTGAAATGGTTTGTTTTGAACCTACTGACCATAAAAACCAACTTGTAGATTTAAAAGTTTATTTTGTGATGCTAAAGAATAAATCTTTGAATAAAAGCATTTTTAGTTAAATAAAAATGTTGTTTATGTTTTAAAAATGCTTTTTGAGTAGAACCTTTGGAAAATGATTTGATTTAAACCATCCGACCCTAAACACCATGTTTTTGGATTTAAAAAATATTTTGGTGAACCCTAGAAAATTATCACTTTGTTTAAAGGCATTTCCAACAAAATAAAATGTTGCTTTGACTTAAAAATGGATTTTGGATGAAACCCTTTGCAAATGGAATTGTTTTAAAACATTATGACCATACACATTAATATTGGTGTTTAAAAACATTTTGGCTAACACTAGAAATTATTCTTTGAATAAAATCAATTCTAGCAAAACAAAAGGGATTTAAAGTGGCCATTTTCACTAACTTGTTATCAAATGGGTTTGCCACTTTTATAAATGACCAATAGGTGTTTTAAAATGTTTATAAGCTATTAGAAACCACCTTACCAAATAAAACAATCTTTGACATGCTGGCATGCATTGCTTTGTTTTTATTATTTATGTGTTGAATTGTTTGAATACTAGATTGAATTTGTGCCTTGATTGAATTGTAGTGAAATTTGAAGAGTGTGACTATTGCAAGATCAAGGAGTGAACTTATATTCTCTACCAATAAGGAAAGTGGTGCTTCATACTTTTGTCCCATTATTTTCACTATGCATTAGTGAAATTTCTAAGTAGAAATTGCATGGAATTTTTACTAAGTATGCTATTGTAGGGGTTCGTAGCATGGAAAACAAAATTTTCTACCGCATGCACACAAAACAAGCCAAGATATATCTACTAGATTGTAGCAATGAGTCGATAGAAGAACTCACCCTCGAAGATTCCAAAGCGGTTAATGAGAGCAGATTCTCGTGGGTGATGTAGTCGTACACTTGTCGATCTCAAGATCGCGTAGATGATCCTTCCGGCGCTGCGTTCCGGCAGCGCTTCCGCAGTCGGTCACACGTTCGGTACTCGATGAAGACCTTCCTCTCCCTTGTTCCAGCAGGCAGCGGAGGTTGTAGTTCTCCCCTCGTGATTTCGGCAGCACAACGGCGTGGTGTCAGAAGTAGAGGGAAGATCCCGTAGGGCTTCGCCTAAGCCGAATGCGAGTTATGGTGGATTTAGGGTTTCCCGGAGATCTAGGGTTTAGATGACCAGGAGGAGGAGGAGGTGTCAGCGGCGACGAACCGGCGGCGGCATGGCGGCGGCGGCTTGGGCGCGGCGGCGGCACGGGTGTGTGGGGAGGACTTGGCTCTTGTGTGCTTTGAGGCAGCCCCTCCCCTCTATTTATGAGAGGGAGGGCAGCCTTGGGAGGGGTGGGTTTGAATCCAAACCCAAAACCAAGTTGGATTGAGAGAAGGACTTGTTTCTTCTCCCAGTAAGAAACCATTGTTCCAGTTTGACTTTACAAACTCCCGTTTGACTTTCAATTTAGAGCTTTAATTCTCTCTTATAAATGCACACACCATGTGACCTAGGACATGATCCAATCATTCCACTTACCCATGACACATTCATGGACCATTCCCCTTCCGGACCGGTGAACCTTCTAGACCCTTCTGGAACCTCTCCGATGAAAACATCGGAAACTTTCCCAAACTCCAAAATAGGACTTTCCTTGTATGAATCTTATTGTCTGGACCATTCTGGATCTCCTCGTGATATCCCGGATCCCATCCGAGACTCCGAACAACATTTGGTATCCCTATTAACATTCCATATCTACTAAACAACATAGAATCCTTAAGTGTGTCTCCACTAGTAGAAAAAGAGGCTTCGGTTCGATCTAGAGTCTCACACTAGTCCCGATTTATTACGGGTCGGGACTACTATGAGCTCTAGTACCGGTTCGTACCGTTTTCAGTGCCCAGGAGCCCGAGAAAACTCTAGTCCCGGGTCATTCCGGACCTTTAGTCCTGGTTCGTGATACGGCCCGGGACTAAAAGTGTGCAGGCATGGGCAACACCCTTTAGTCCTGGGCCATTATACAACCCGAGACTAAAGGGGTGACCCTTTAGTCCCAGGTCGTGATACGGTCCTGGACTAAAGGGGTGCGACACGGGCAACTTAAAATTGCTATAACTTTTCCGTACGATGTTGAAAAAAAATGTACAACCTATCAAAATGTGTGGAAATTTTTTTGAGTGTTATTTTAACAGCCTTATTTGGGTTCCTCATATTTTTAGATTTTTAAAATTATAAATAATGGATTCCTCACATTTTTCTGATTCTTTTACATTTTTAAAATTTGAAAAGGGAAAAAATTTATTTAAATTTTTTAATTATTTAGCAATTTTTTATTCCATATTTTGATTGCTCACATTTTTCTGATAATAATGAATATATTATTTGTCGAATTTCGATTTATAGATTTAAAGATATTATTTATGCCATATTAAATGAATAATGGCAAAAAATGAATAAAATATTATTTTATTTAGTTTTTTACTTTCATTATATTAAAATATTATTATTACTTATTTATTGTTGTTTACTAAAATAGTTGTTTATAGTTTCAATAAATAAAGATATATGGCATATTGATATGGGATAATAGGATTGATATGATAGTGTTGACAACAAGGTACAAAAGGGTTTCGTGCAAGGACATCCGGATGGAACAGAGAAGTTAAGCGTACTGAGGGTGGAGTAGTGCTAGGATGGGTGACCGAATAGGAAGTTTGACCACAAGTGTAATTTGACTTAAGATTAAATATACTTAGTGCTAAAAATATTCCAAGTGAGAGGATTACGAGTCCAACAATTCAAAAGTTCAAGAAAAAATTCGAAAAAAAATTCTTAAAAAATTAAAAAAATGAAAAAAAATCTTTAGTCCAGGGTCGTATTACGACCCGGGACTAAAGGTCCTTCATCCCTCCGCAGCAAAAAACGGCCATGTGGTGGCCCTCTAGTCCCGGGTTGTAACAAACCGGGACTAGAAATAGGGGCCTTTAGTCCCGATTTCACAGTCCCGGGTGCAAAACCGGGACTAACGGCCCTTACAAACCGGGACTAAAGGCCCTTTTTCCACTAGTGCTCCCTACGGTTCGTGAATTATGCGGACATGACCAAGACACTTCTCCGATCGATAACCAATAGAGGAATCTGGAAATTCATATGGTTCCCACATATTTCTATGATTACTTTGCGATCGAATGAACCACTTACATACGATACCAATTTCCTTTTGTCTCACGATAGTTTACTTATCCGAGGTTTTGATCGTCGGAATCTCTGCATACCTAGTTCAACCTCGTTACCGATAAGTACTCTTTTCTTGTTCCCGTGATATGTGATCCCTTATGAGCCAGCCACATGCTTGCAAGCTAATTGGATGTCATTCCACCGAGAGGGCCCAGAGTATATCTATCCGTCAATGGATGGACAAATCCCACTCTTGATCCATGTGCTTCAACCCATACTTTCCGAACACTCAATGCCACCTTTATAGCCACCTAGTTACGGTGTGGTGTTTGATGTCATCAAAGCATCCTTCCAGTGATGGTGATTAACATGATCTCATGGTCGAAGGAATTAGGTTACTATGTATCAGAAAGCTTATAGCAAACGAACTATTGAAATCACTTGATCTTATTGCTACGCTTATCTACAGGAGTATGTCCATCATACCATTATCCTAATGATATGATCTTGTTATTAATAACATCTCAATGTTCATGATCGAGAAACTACGATCATCTATTAATCAACAAGCTAGTATTATAAAGAGGCTTTACCAGGGACTCTAATTTAGTTTACAAATCGTAAGCATTAATGTTTCCGGTTAATACTATTATGGCATGAAACTAAACATTTATCATAAACACAAAGATATAATAATAACCACTTTTATTATTGCCTCTAGGGCATATCTCCAACAGTCTCCCACTTGCACTAGAGTCAACTAATCTAGATTACATGGTAATATACCAAACACCCATGGCGGTTTGGTGCTGGTCATGTTTTGCCCTCGGGAGAGGTTTAGTCAACGGATCCGCCACATTTAGAACTATGTGTACTTTGCAAATCTTTATGTCACCATCTTGGACATGCTCTCGAATAGCGTGAAAACGTAGCTTGATGTGCTTCAGCTTCTTGTGTGACCTTGGTTCTTGCACATTTGCTATGTCGCCCATGTTATCATAGTATATAGACATTGTGTCCAGCACACTTGGAACCACAACGAGCTTTGTAATGAACTCCTTCATCCATATCGCCTCTTGTGAAGCCTCCGAAGCAACTATGTATTCCGATTCAGTTGAAGATCTCGCCACAACGCTTTGCTTTGCACTCCTCCAGCTAACTGCTGCACCATTCAAAGTAAATACGTATCCAGATTGAGATTTAGAATCATCCGGATCGGTGTTCCAACTAGCATCGGTGTAACCATTAACAACAGGATGTTCATCACCTCCATAAGAAAGAACCATATCCTTAGTTCTTCTCAAGTACTTAAGGATGTTTTTTGACCGTTGTCCAATGATCCACTCCTGGATCACTTTGATACCTGCTAGTCAAACTAACAGCATATGCAATGTCAGGTCTAGTACATAGCATGGCATACATTAGAGATCCTATGGCTGAGGCATAGGGAGTCTTACTCATCCTTTCTCTATCTTCTGTCGTTGCAGGACTTGGAGTTTTACTCTAGGTCGTATTGGGCAACATGGGAAAGAACCCTTTCTTGCTATCTTCCATTCCAAACCTCTTTGGAACTTTGTCCAAATATGTACTCTATGACAATGATATTAGGCATCTCGATCTATCTCTATAAATATTTATGCCTAATATGTAAGTTGCTTCGCCAAGATCTTTCATTGAAAAGCTATTATTCAAATAATCCTTGACACTATTAAGAAGGTCTACATCATTCCCAATCAACAATATGTCGTCTACATATAGTATTAAGAATGCTATAGAGCTCCCACTCACTTTCTTGTAAATACAAGGTTCTCCATAAGTTTGTATAAAACCAAAACTTTTGATTACCTTATCAAAACATTGATTCCAACTTCGTGATGCTTGCTTCAATCCATATATGGACCGTTGAAGTTTTCATACCTTGTTAGCATCTTTAGGATCGACAAAACCTTTGGGTTTCATCATATACAACTCTTTATCAATGTTTCCATTGAGGAACGCCGTTTTGACATCCATCTGCCATATCTCATAATCATAATATGCAGCGATTGCTAACATAATCCTCGTAGACTTTAGCTTCGCTACTGGTGATAAAGTCCCATCGTAGTCAACTCCTTGAATTTGTCGAAACCCTTTTGCGACAAGTCGAGATTTATAGACAGTAACATTACCATTAGCATCCGTTTTATTCTTGAAAATCCATTTATTCTCGACAGCCTTTCGGCCATCCGGTAAGTCCACCAAAGTCCATAATTGGTTTTCGTACATGGATCCAATCTCGAATTTCATGGCTTCTTGCCATTTATTGGAATCTGGGCTCATCATCGCTTCCTCATATGTCACAGGGTCATCGGTGTTTTCCACCAACATGACACTCATAACGGGATCATACCAATCAGGAGTGGTACGAGTTCTCGTTGACCTGCGAGGTTCCGTAGTAACTTCAACCGAAGTTTCATGATCAACATCATTAGCTTCCTCTCTTATTGGTGCATTCGCCACAGGAACTACTTCCGGTGCTGTGCTACTCGCAAGTTTGAGAGAATGTTCAACAACCTCGTCGAGTTCTACTTTCCTTCCAGTCACTTATTTCGAGAGAAACTCCTTCTCTAGAAAGGATCCATTCTTAGCAACGAATATTTTGCCCTCGGATCTATGATAGAAGGTATACCCAATAGTTTCCTTCCGGTATCCTATGAAGAAGCATTTTTCCGCTTTGGGTTCAAGCTTGTCCGGCTGTAACTTCTTTACATAAGCTTCGCAACCCCAAACTTTAAGGAACGACAATTTAGCTTTCTTCCCAAACCATAATTCATACGGTGTCATTTCAACGGATTTAGATGGTGCCCTATTTAAAGTGAATGCGGTTGTTTCTAATGCATAACCCCAAAATGATAGCGGTAAATCTGTAATTGACATCATAGAACAAACCATATCTAAGAGAGTTCGATTACGACGTTCGGACACAACATTACGCTGTGGTGTTCCCGGTGGTGTCAATTGTGAAAGTATTCCGCATTTCTTCAAATGATCGCCAAACTCGTAACTTAGATATTCACCTCCACGATCAGATCGTAGAAATTTAATCTTCTCGTTACGTTGATTCTCTACCTCAATTTGAAATTCCTTAAACTTCTCGAAAGTTTCGGACTTATGTTTCATGAAATAGATATACCCATATCTACTCAAGTCATCCGTGAAGGTAAGAACATAACGATAACCACCGCGCAATGCTACACCCATTAGGCCACACACATCGGTATGTATGATTTCCAATAAGCCCGTAGCTCGCTAGATCATACCAGAAAATGGAGTCTTAGTCATTTTACCCATCAGACATGCTTCGCATCTTTCAAGTGATTCAAGAAGTCCATCGAAATGGAGTTTCTTCATACGCTTCACTCCAATATGACCAAGACGACAGTGCCACATATAGATCGACTTATCGCTCAATTTCAAACGTTTAGCTTCAATGTTATTAATGTGTGTATTTCCATAATCGAGATTCAATAAAAATAGACCATTTATCAAAGGTGCATGTGCATAAAACATATTACTCATATAAATCGAACAACCATTATTCTCGGACTTAAACAAGTAACCGTCTCGCAATAAACATGATTCGTATATAATGTTCATGCTCAACGCAGGAACCAAATAACAATTATCTAAGTATAAAACTAATCCCACTGGTAGATGAAGAGGTAGCGTGCCGACCGCGATCACATCAACCTTTGATCCAATTCCAACGCGCATCGTCACCTCGTTCTTCGCTATCTTCTGTTTATTCTACAGTACCCGTTTCGAGTTACAAATATGATCAACCGAACCAGTATCAAATACCCAGGCACTACTACGAGTACTAGTGAGATACACATCAATAACATGTATATCGGATATACCTTTCTTCTTGATGTTGCCGTTCTTCAAATCTGCCAAGTACTTTGGGCAATTCCGCTTCCAGTGACCTTCTCCCTTGCAGTAAAAGCACTCAGTATCAGGCTTAGGCCCAGCCTTGGTCTTCTTCGTCGGCGCGGTAACTTTCTTACCGCCCTTCTTGAAGTTTCCCTTTTTCTTAGACTTGCCTTGCTTCTTGAATTTGGTGGTCTTATTGACCAACAACACTTGGCTCTTTCTTGATCTCCACTTCTGCAGATTTCAACATGGAGAAGAGTTCTGGCAACGACTTGTCCATGTTTTGCATATTGTAGTTCATCACAAAGTTCTTGTAACTTGGTGGTAGTGATTGGAGGACACGTTGAATCCCCAAAGCATTAGGAATCACTATACCCAAACTTTGAAGCTTGCTTGTGTGCTCAGACATCTTAAGCACGTGCTCACTAATGAAGCTGCCCTCTTCCATCTTGCTATTAAAGAACTTTTCAGAAGCCTCATAACTCTCAACTGCCACGTGAGCCTCAAATATCATTTTGAGTTCACGGACAATATCACGTGGGTCATGGTTCTCAAACCTTTTATGAAGCTCTGATTGGAAACCATACAAGATAGCACACTGAACTGTGGAGTACTGATTCTTACGAGCGAGGAAAACATTCTTTACCTCATCGGTAGCAGTAGCTGCAGGCGGGTCACCCAGCGGTGCATCTAGCACATAGGTCAAATTACCAGCATTGATGACAATCCTCAAATTGCGGAACCAATCCGCGAAGTTGCTTCCATTGTTTTTCAACTTTTCTTTCTCTAGGAACGCATTAAAATTGATGGTAGGGGCCACCATTGATCTACAACATATTTGCAATAGTTTAGACTAAGTTTAGGACAAATAGAGTTCTAATTAATAGTTAAATTAATCTAGATGAACTCCCACTCAAAACAATATCCCTCAAATTATTTTAGTGATCACACGAACCAAATCCACCACATCAAAACCGATCATCACGAGAGTTGATGTAGTTTCAATGGCGAACAATCAACATGTCCATCATATCTACTATATGACTCATGCTTTACCTTTCGGTGATCCGTATTCCGAGACCATGTCTGTACATGCTAGGCTCGTCAAGATCAAACCTTAGCTTCCACATGAGAAAATCTGGCTTGCTCACATTGTATACACTCGCAGAATATAACACGCCCGATCATCACGTGGTGCTTCGAAACAACGAGCTTTAGCAACGGTGCTTACTAAGGATGAACACTTTAAAACTTGAAATTGTGTGCTTGAGGGATCATCTTATAATGCTACCGTCGCAAACTAAGCAATACAAGATGCATAAAGGATTAACATCACATGCAATTCATAATATGTGATATGATATGGTCTTTCTTCTTGTGCTTCCGATCTCCATCTTCAAGCACGAACATGATCTCCATCATCACCAGTATTGGCATCAAGGTCAATGGCGTCGTTTTCATGGTCGTCGTCCACCAGCTTCAACTATTACAACTACTTTGAATAGATACGCAGGTCTTAACGGAATTTAAAATACAACCATATGGCTCCTGCCGGTTGCCAACTTACAATAAGGAACATTGCATACATCATATATAATCACAATCATGGCCATATCACATCATAGCACACCCCTGCAAAACAAAGTTAGACGCCTCTAATTTTCTTTGCATATTTTACGTGGTTTGGGGCTTTCAATAAGTGTCGTTCTAACTTACGAACAAGAACCACAACATTGATGTTTGAACTATCAAGTGCCCGTTGTAAATTGAATCTATACTATGATGGGAGAGATAGACACCCGCAAAGCCACTTATGTAATGCAAGTTGCATGTTGAGCTTGGAGCAAGTCTCATGAACGATGTCATGTAAGGTTAGCCTAGGCCGCTTCATCCCATCATACCGCAAGATGCAAAGTACACAAAAAGCAATTGATAATAAAAGCACCACTGCCCACAATGACCATTGTGTTCTACTCGTGCAACAGATCTACATATAGACATGGCTCTGATACCACTGTAGGGGTTCGTAGCATGGAAAACATAAAAATTCTACCGCATGCACACAAAGAAGCCAAGATCTATCTACTAGATTGTAGCAACGAGTTGATAGAAGCACTCACCCTCGAAGATTCCAAAGCGGTTAACGAGAGCAGATTCTCGTGGGTGATGTAGTCGTACACTTGCCAATCTCAAGATCGTGTAGACGATCCTTCCGGCGCTGCATTTCGGCAGCGCTTCCGCAGTCGGTCACACATTCGGTACTCGATGAAGACCTTCCTCTCCCTTGTTCCAGCAGGCAGCAGAGGTTGTAGTTCTCCCCTCGTGATTCCGGCAGCACGACGGCATGGTGTCGGAAGTAGAGGGAAGATACCGTAGGGCTTTGCCTAAGCCGGATGCGAGTTATGGTGGATTTAGGGTTTCCCGTAGATCTAGGGTTTAGATGACCAGGAGGAGGAGGAGCTGTTGGCGGCGACTAGGGCAGCGGCGACGAACCGGCGGCGGCGGCGCGGGTGTGTGCGGAGGGCTTGGCTCTTGTGTGCTTTGGGGCAGACCCTCCCCTCTATTTATGAGAGGAAGGGAAGCCTTGGGAGGGGTGGGTTTGAATCCAAACCCAAACCCATGTTGGATTGAGAGAAGGACTTGTTTCTTCTCCCACTAGGAAACCATTGTTCCAATTTGACTTTTCAAACTCCTGTTTGACTTTCAATTTAGACCTTTAATTCTCTCTTATAAATGCACACACCATGTGACCTAGGACATGATCCAATCATTCCACTTACCCATGACACATTCATGGACCATTCCCCTTCCGGACCTGTGAACTTTCTAAACCCTTCTAGAACCTCTCCGATGAAAACATCGGAAACTATCCCGAACTCCGAAATAGGACTTTCCTTATATGAATCTTATTCTCCGGACCATTCCGGATCTCCTCATGATATCCCGGATCCCATCCGAGACTCCGAACAACATTCGGTATCCCTATTAACATTCTATATCTACTAAACAACATCGAATCCTTAAGTTTGTCTCCCTACGGTTCGTGAATTATGCGGACATGACCAAGACACTTCTCCGATCAATAACCAATAGAGGAATCTGGAAATTCATATGGTTCCCACATATTTCTACGATTACTTTGCGATCGAATGAACCACTTACATACAATACCAATTTCCTTTTGTCTCATGATAGTTTACTTATCTGAGGTTTTGAATATCGGTATCTCTGCATACCTAGTTCAACCGCGTTACCGATAAGTACTCTTTTCTCATTCCCGTGATATGTGATCCCTTGTGAGCCAGTCACATGCTTGCAAGATAATTGGATGACATTCCACCGAGAGGGCCCAGAGTATATCTATCCGTCATATGGATGGACAAATCCCACTCTTGATCCATGTGCTTCAACCCATACTTTCCGAACACTCAATGCCACCTTATAGCCACCCAGTTACGGTGTGGTATTTGATGTCATCAAAGCATCCTTCCAGTGATGGTGATTAACATTATCTCATGGTCGAAGGAATTAGGTTACTATGTATCAGAAAGCTTATAGCAAACGAACTATTGAAATGACTTGATCTTAATGATACGCTTATCTACACGAGTATGTCCATCATAACATTCTCTTAATGATATGATCTTGTTATTAATAACATCTCAATGTTCATGATCGAGAAACCACGATCATCTATTAATCAACAGGCTAGTATTATAAAGAGGCTTTACCAGGGACTCTAATTTAGTTTCAAATCACAAGTATTAATGTTTCCAGTTAATACTATTATAGCATAAATGTAAACATTTATCATAAACACAAAGATATAATAATAAGCACTTTTATTATTGCCTCTAGGGCATATCTCCAGCAGCTATGCCATGGGAAATACTAGTAGATGATGCCTTAAGTAGATTTTCCCTAAGTTAAGATTCTTGCTACTATTATGCTTAGCCTAGCTAGTAGAAAACAAGGGTGGATTGTAATATGCTACGAAATATTTCTAAGTCTATGACTTGTGTTTTTTTAATAAAACAACTATGTGAATGAATCACCTGTGTGGAATGGTGAGAATGGGATATGTTGAGTGGTTACACAAGTCCAGGGGACTGGTGAACCTTGTGTATCACACTTGTGGAAAGCCACCCAGGAACAAAGAGATTTGAGATGTCAAATGTTGAGAAGCTTCAAGTGCAGCCACTTGGCATTATGGGATATGCCTGGATCATATAGGTTGCAATAACTTAGTCAGATGGACAGTTGGTGGTAGGGGATGATAGGTTTGGGACCGCGTCCATTTGGTCTAAGGGAAGGCTTTTGAAAGATCTTGTCTCGATGCATGTCGAGTCTTGTGGGGAAACTGCATCAGCTCTCGAGAGAGTAAAATCTAAGTACTTAGTCGTGTCCTCGGAAAAGGACAATTTGAGCATCAAGACATGGAAGCTATCAAGAATCTCCTTATCCTAATTTCTAAGTTAAAAACTTGTTTTTGAACAAGGGTTAAAGGATCTTCAATCAATGATTGGTAGATGCCTTGGGTGATTTTTGCCAAACAAAAACTTAGTGTTTTCAACTGATAAGGAAAATCTATTTTGAGCAAAGCAAGCCTAAACTCCACTTAGCCAAATGCATATAGATGATAGATACCACTATTCTACCATAGTATCACTTGCCAATACAATTAAAATGTATTGACCCTTGTGACTATAACTTATTATGTTGCAGGTTTGTTTGATGTTAGTGAAGTATGTTGATTAGGATTACAAGTTTACAACCAACATGACTGCCTGTGACACTTTGAAGATGAAGGACTCCATGTTATAGTTATTTCTACTGCATTGTAATGAGATAGCCAAATGAGCTATGTAAGATGTAATAAATTATTTTATTCCTGGTTATAAAGTTGTATTATGACCTTTGTTTCTTGATATTACATATTAATTGTTGGTGGGACAGATGTGTTCTAAATGGCGCGTGGTGTCATCACCTGGAAAATGCATGAAGCGAGAGCCGACGGCAATATTGGAGAGCTTACAATCCGTGGATTTTGCAACATGCAGGTCCGGACAATAATTTTTAATGTATTTGCAATTGAGACCCGTGATTGTCTTAACCTATATAGTTGGATCTGGTGCAGAGCGTTCCCATTTTAAAGAAGGTTGGACCATGGGGCGGAGAAGTTGGTACCTTCGTGACATTGTAGGAGTGCCTTGGAGGCAAGAAAGCGTGACAATTCGGGCTGGGGGGCTAATTGACTCGTTTGCATTTTCGTACATCGACATGGCTGGGAAGAGGCGGACCGTAAGTCCTTGGGGTGCTGGCGGTATTGGAACACCTGGCGTAGAGACTAAAAAAGTACAGTACCTAAGTGTTCACCATCTTAATTTGTTGAAGTTAATTACAGTAGTTCTTGTGCCGATTGAGCTTGACAATTAATGATATATTCCTTTTATCTCTATGGAAATTTTGCAGTTCCAGCTGGATTCTTCGGAGGCTGTAGAGCAGCTTACCGGTACAATTGGCAAGCATGACGGTGTCACCGTTATAACATCCCGGGCTTATAGCTCCCATGCGACGTCTTTACGCGAAATTGGAAATAACACTACATCGTTGCAAAGAATAGCCCGCATGCGACACTTCTGAAGCGGCAAATATCTCCCGTGCGACACTTCCACTTAACCTCACGAGACCGTCAACGAATTCGAATCAGCTGAGCAGAGTAGGACCCACAGCCTGTCCACGTCACGGCGAGACCCACCTGATGTCCACCTCATATCGTGGGACCCACGCTGTGGTAGAAGAGAGCCATTGGCCCGATCCGTCCCCGCACACGAGCCCTCCCGCCACCGTTCCAGCATCTCATCCCCTTTCGTTTTCTTCTCCGGCGAGCAAGCGCGGCAATGCCAGCGAGGGATGTCGAGCTCCACTTCAGCCTCCCTCCGCTCATGGCCTCGGTATGGTGTCATGCCGATGACGAGGTGCCCCGATTGCCCCCATACTGTGCCCCTGAAACGGCTTGTGACATCCACCGATAAGAACGTCAACATTGGCCGGGAATTTGTGAAGTGTGAAAGCAAGCCCGAGCCGGGGAAGGTGAGATCTGAATGTTCCTAGCGCCAATTTCTCGCTTTTCTTTTGAAATTTCATTCATTTCATCGAATTTGGGATTTAGGGTTCATCTCTGCGATTTTAGGAACTGCCAAAATGTGGGAATTTTGAGTGGCTTGATGAGTACATCGAGCGAATTGGGGTGGAGGTAGCATCCCGGGAGCTCGACAACCCGTCGGTGGTGGAGCAATTGGGATCTGGCAATCCCATTTTCGCTGGTACTACGGTGAATGCGGAATTGAGGGACGAGCTAAAGAAGATGAACAAGCAGCTAGGGCAAATCATCGAATTGAAAACGCAGGACAATCTGATGGCCGATTTTTTAATTTTTGTGTAATTTCTCTCGGATTTGTTTATCTCCTAATCATTAGTCATTAGACAACGCAATCAGCGTTCGAGTGATGCTTTGTTATCGTAGAACCTGCGGAGATGGATGTAATGATCTATGTCTTTGGCTTGAATAAAATGACAACACAAATTCAGACAATTTTTGAGCTTCTCTGTTTTATTCTTTCAGTTTCGTCAGTGTGCAGGGGAGGGGGAAGGGTTGAAAAGTTAAAAAAAGAAATCGACGGGGAGTGATTGAAAAAGGTCAGGCCCAAATAGAACTTTGCCAGGCCAAAATGGTCGTATCCAGCCCCAATAGTAACTACTTTTAGATTGGGCAAAAAAATAGTACTCACGTTACAATCTAACTAGGTACGTGTGGATCTGCAGATACTCGTACTCAGGTCGCAATCTTTTATTTTTTGCAAATTAAATATATAAATGAAGGCCAAGGGCATCCATTTAACTAATGAGCCAAGCACTTTAACTTGGGTGCCCCTTTAACTTATGTAAATATGTAAATGTGTTGTTTCAAAATGAACCATGTGTTGCATGTGTTGTTTGAAAATAATCAACATCATTTTTTTAGGGTAAAACAGTAGGGCAAAAAACCCCACTACAACTTTTATAAATTATAGAGAGTTACGAAAGACTATTTACAATCTCAATCCACCTCAAAAAAAAGGGATAATATTCTAAGCAGATATCTCCTGTCTAAATTAATTTCAATCCAATCTTTGAGACCCTGATAATACTTCTTCTTAATTCTATACAGGACCCATCTTAATTCCTGGGATACAATAGCCTTCCAATCCTCAATCGAGGCATGCAGGTTATTGAAGATTTCATTATTTCTACAAATCCAAAGGCCCCAAGCTCCAAGTATAATAATTTCCATTGCAAAAGGGACATTAAGATCTTTTTTAATACTGGCTAAAGCTTCAAAAAGATTTTGATCAGCCACATGGACCTGCGAAATTTCGGCCCAGCAAGCTCTTGCAAAAGGGCATTCCCAAAATAAATGTAGGATGGTTTCTTCACTGATGCAGCCATGGAACACACATTCATAAGATGCCAGAGAAAAACATTTCCTTTTCAGCAGTTTTCTTGTGTTGAGCCTATCAAGCAGTAAGAGCCAGAAGAAGAATTTGTGCTTTTGCTGACATGAAGATTCCCACAACCAAGAGAAATGTGGCTGTACCGGATGGCAACCAGATAAGGAATAATAAGGCTTTTTGACCGAAAAATTACTGCCCCAAATGTAAGACCAGTTATCAATTTCCCCCTGCCTTCCAGTATTGAGAATTTGCTCAAGACTTTGATATTCCTGGTAAGCTTGTTGTGACAGAGGAAGGTAAAAAAGATCCTGAGTATTTTCAGTATGCAGGAACTCACTGACAGAGATGCGAGGGTTTTTTGCATAGGAGAGGAGATGAGGAAGCTTATGTTGAAGGAAACTATCATTCCACATATTAGAACAGATGGCACGAGTATTATATGAGAACTTTTTTGTGTCTTTTATTTTATGCACTTGTTGTTTTGGGTGTTTTGGCAAATGAAAATACAATAAAACACAAGTCGATCACATAGATAATATATCATATAATATAAGGGGTACAATATAGAGAGGGGCCCCACATTACATAGAGGGGCCCAGATTACATAAACCCTAAGGGCGCCTAAACCCTAACCCTAGCTACGACGTGGGTTTAGGGCTGCCGGCCAACCTCGCCGCCGGGAGGATGCCCTACTCCATCTGTGGTGGGGGCGGTGCCGCTCGGGCGAACGCCGCCGCCGCCTCCTTCCAGTCCGCCGCCCTCTCCCGCGTCTCCCGCCGTCTCTGCTCCTCCTCGAAGGCCCAGCTGCGGGCATTGCATTGCTCATCCTCCTCCCGTTCACGCCTTTTCTTCCGGGCCTCCTTCTCCGCCGCCTTCTCCGCAGCAGCCAGCGCCCTCTCCTCCGCCTCCTCCTCCGCCTTGAGGGCCTCGTCAGAGCGGCCGGAGTCGGGGAGGTTGTCGCCGCGGCGGGGGCAGGGGTTGTGGATGAAGGGGCCTTGGGCCTAGGGGTCGACCGGGGCTTTGCGTCGCCCCCCCCCCCCCTTGTTTCCACGCCTCGGGCGCGTGGGAGGCCCCTTCTCCTACCACTGCTTGTGGTCTGGGTGGTTGTCCTCGTTGCTGACCTCGGAGTCCGAAGGCAAGCGGAAGGGGGAGGTCGGCATGGTCGCTGGCCGGTTTTTTTTGGGGCTGGGAGGAGGAAAAGGAGGCAAAGGGACTCGAGGTTGAAGATGAGGAGGCAAGGGCAGGAATTGCCACTATTTATTGAGGGCCGGAACCATGAATCAGCGAGGCTTAGCGTGAAGGGCGGCGTGGGAATCCTGCGTTGCGCAGCCGCGTGTGCTGCGTTGCGTGTAGGCAGCGGGCGTAGCCGCGTGCGCGATCAATGCGGCCAGTGCAAAAAATTGCTAGGATGCGACGTGATCCTGCCCCGCACCATCGCCCCTGCATGCATGCATGCATTAATGAGAGAGAGAGAGAAAAAACGTCCAAAGTCAGGTGGGCGCACATGTCATGCTGAGTCCAAAGTCCCACGCACCGCGCACCGCGTCGGAGCCCGCAGAGCATTCACAACCTGACAGTCCCAAGTCCCACGAACCGTGTACTTCTAGGTTTTGTCTAAGTCAAATTTGACCAACCTTAAACATATATTACTCAAATTTCTCATATTATGAAACTAAGTTTAAAAATAAATTAAGACTTGTCACAGCATGCAACCTTGTTCACACTGCATGCAGAGTAGCACAGGGGAAAAAGAAACACTTACTCTTTATTACTCGTATGTAATTATAAGTTCACACTATTTTTACACCGCATGCATGCATAAAAAACAACTGGAGAGAAATGGACCATTTAAATAATTGCAGGGTAGTAAATCATGCCAATAAATGCATAAGTTACCTACTCGAAAAATTATTACTCCACCAAGCATATTCAACAAAATAATAGCATTTATAATATCAATTTTATATAATATAGAAGTACATGTTATGGTGAATCTAATTATATTTATTACATATTTTAGATTTTGATATTTTTTCTTATATACGTAATCAAAGTTTATAAATATTGACTTTTACTAAACCCAAAACGCAGAGTAATTTGGGACAGACGGAGTAGAATTGAGGCAATTAATGCATAAATCAGGGAGTAATTTTTTGGAATTGCATGTTTTTCTATGGCGCATGAACCGGATGGGAGTAAGTTTGACTGAAGAAAAAAGTTAGACGTATACTTATTTAATGCGACGGAGGGAGTAAATACGCTGTAGCGCTGCTGCGTCGGTTGGCTGCATGCAAAATAGTTAGACTGCGACGCGAGAGACAGCTGCATGGCATGCATGCATGGTGCAACCCGCCCGCCCCACCCAACTCCCTCGCATGCCACGCTCGGTCCAACGGTCAATGGAGTGTGTCACGATGTACCTTATATGTTTATTGGAAAAACGATGCGAGCCAATCATATTCCAGAATCATCCATCCCATGGATCGCCAAGAGCTGCCGTGAAATCCCTCTAAGAGACGCCAACCAATCAGGTTGCAGAACAAGACCTCCCACGGATCTCCTAGAGCCACCCGCGGAATCCTTTCAGAAGACACGATCGGATGGCCACAGTGTCGCCTTAGGGTTAGATATATGTTCCTCATTCGTCCTTAGGGTTAGCTGGTTTTAGGATGCAGTCAACAGGGTTTTCACAAGTTTGATCAGACATTCCAACGTGCATAACTAATTAAAAAAATAAAAAACCTTCGCATGATGTCATGTTATGTGACGTAGTTGTGAGGAAAAATATCAAACTTGGTATATTGATCATATTTCAAAAAACCCTTCACAAAATGATATATCTCCTGCGAGGTTTTCTCGCTTTCGGGTCAAATGACCAATGATATGGCTAGAATCAAGGCATAGTTTGTGATAATGTGCCCAAATTGGGCATGCATGTGTATAATGGGATGACTAACAATGTAGTAGTACAATGTTTTTCCTTTTCGACACACAGAAAATCCATTTTCAATTTTTTGAGTGCCGAAAAGGGAGGATTTGTGAAGCAACCACTAAATTGAAGTTTTAAAATGGTAACATCCTATTGTTCAAAAATACTAGACCACCTAGCATGTACAATGTCCCAACTTGAGTATCTCAAACCTTTTATTCCATCCCTAGTGAAAAAAGACAAATCCCGCCAAATCGGTTGGAAGTGGGTAAGATATGAACTACAGGAACATCATTTCATGATGATGATTTTTTGTAAAAATCATTTTTAGGTTCATAACATGCTATTTCATCAGAGATCTAATGCTAGTTTAGTGAGCCTCAGCCCCTAGCTAAGAATATTTATGAAAATCCTTCAAAAAGTTTGACCAGACATTAAAACATGCATAACTAATTCAAAAAAAATGAAGAAAATACAAAACCTTCGCATGGTGTCATTTTATGTGACATAGTTGTGAGAAAAAATATCAAACTTGGTTTTAGAAATGTTCGAAAAAAACTTGGTTAGAAATGGGGTGGTTTACCCTAGCTTTGGAGTCTATTTCAACTACATTTTGGGTGAGGGTGAGTTGTAATTCACAAAAGGGATCAGTGTGAGGATGATTTGTACTCTACATATGAGAAAAACGTTGGAAGCTCATACAAATATAGAAAAGTACACATAGCTACATTGGTTGAAATTCAAATTTACCATCATATTTGAATTTCGGCCAAATTATTACAACAACAAGTGCCAAATTATTACAATAACAAATGTTTACAACAACAACAAGTGCCAAATTATTACAACAACAAGTGCCAAATTATTACAATAACAAATGTTTACAACAACAACAAGTGCCAAATTCAAAGTCTATTTCTTTTGTCTCTTCTTATCCCTCGTTTTCTTCTCCTTCAAAAGTTTCATAACACACAACAGGTTTATGCTCTTCTTTTTCTTACCATAACCATCTGGCCTCCTCACAGCACATCCAAGAGTCTCCTTCACCTTCTGCACCTCCTCAAAACACAATCTAGCACCAGAGCCTCATCAACATGGTCAGTTTGCACCACAGCCTCATCAACATAGTCAGTTTGCACCACAGCCTCATCAACATTCTCATTTTGCACCAGAGCCTCAACAACATGCTCATTTTGCCCCGCATTTTGCACCAGAGCTTCCAAATCAGAAACAGTGTGCCCTAAAGCCTCAATAGTTTGCATATCATCCTCGAAAACAAGTTCAAATTGCACCTCAGCAGCACCAAACATGATCTAGTTAGTTCTCTTCTTTCTTTGGCCATTGATTCTTGCCCTTTTCACTGGCCAGCATTCTTCAATAACAAGAGGTGGGCCTTTTTCTCCACGCTTACTCCTGAAAACAAGCAAGTTAGCTGGGGGAGAGAAATCATCAACAAGAAATACATAGATTTTGGATGAACATACTTTGGCTTTTCAGTAGTGTATCTGCACTTGGTAGAGCCAGCTCGGTGTCCAAGTTCTTCACAGAGTTTACATCTATTCTTGTAACCTTTTTGGGTATTTTTTGGCATGGCACCTTTATTTTAATATTTGTTTCCCTTCTTGCTGCTCCCACCTTTCTCAATCCAAGCCTTGAATCTACTCTGCTTGGGCCTGCCAGCCTTTCTTTTCATCAAAGGAGGACACAAGGAGAACTGAATATCCACTTCAGGCCACTGAGATTGATCTGTAAGTGCTGGAATTGGTGTTCCATATGCAGCCTTGAATTTTGCTACAGAATAATACTCATGCAAATATGGGTGCATATTTAGCTTGTGTTTGGAGGCCAAGAAAAGTATGGAATGCTCACAAGGCTTCCCGGTGTGTTGCCACTCAAGGCTTGTGCATTCATGCAATTGAGTGCAACAACATGCCTCCTGCCAATCTTTGTATCTCTGACTTCAGCACCCCACAATGAGGATTTCTCAACACGCAAATGTGCAAGATTTCTGCTCCTATTGACCGCATACTGCACAACATCAGGAATCTTATCTCCTTGAAGAACATCACCAAGCCTTCTTCTCAATTCCCACAAACTCATGATCATGATCCTGATATGGTCAACCATGTCATAGACAGGCAAGTCTTTTAACTCCTTCACTTTGTTGTTGAAACTTTCTACCAAATTATTGTTGATATGATCGCATTTGATGGCAGAGTTAAAACCTGACCTGTACCATAAAAGAGAATGGTAGGTTTCCAACAATGTACAAAACTTGACCCTATCATCCTTAGAGCATGCTGCCTTAATCTTGTCAAGGTGATATGAATGTGTCTGTCTGGTGTAAGATCTTGCTGCTGGCCACATGCGTCCAAAATCATCTCCTCTGAATTTTTTGATCAAATTCATCCACATATGGCTGAAGCACTCCCTCTGCTCAGCATAAGGGAAAACAATCTTCACTGCATTTTCTAAACCTTTACATGCATCTGTGTGCACTACCAATGGAGAGACTAGCCCTATGCACTTTTTCAACTGCATCATGAACCATGTCCACGATGCCTCTGTCTCAGACTGAAACATGCCAATAGCTACAAGGAACATCCAATTGTGTCCATCTAAAGCATTGCATGCTGCTAGCTGACCTTTCCACCTTCCATTCAAGAAAGATGAGTCTATACTCAAATATGGACGGCACCCTGCTTTGAAGCCATTGATGCAAGGCTTTAAAGCCATGAAGAATTAAGAGAAGAAGACTTTCCCATCAGCTGTTACCTCAGTATCTATCTCCACAACCCTGCCAGGTGACCTCTTCTCTACTTCTGCTTTGAAGTTATAAAGCATTCGAAAGGTATTTTCCCAATCACCATATAGCTCCATCATTTCCCTTTGCTTTGCCTTCCACACTGTAGTATAATTCAGCTTAATGGGATACTGCTTTTCCAAGTCTATTTTCAGTCTCTTTGCAGTGTTGTTTGGTGTTGTGGCTAAAATAGGATTGATTTTTTCTGCAACCCATAATTGTGATGTCATCTTTGTAACTGTTTCAGAACTTGTAATGCAAGTATGAGCTTTTGGAATTTGATTCACTCTTATTGTCCTTACATCAGGTTGGCGTCTAGTAGATATATACCACTTGCAAGGCCTGACACCACCATCATAACCTATGCATTTTGCATAGAACTTCTTTTTACCAGTCCACATAGTCTTGGTAGCAAACTCACGTTTGCCTGCATATGTCCTTTGTGCAGCCCCTTGTGCATTAGCATCTGCAATATTCCCTTGTGCATTAGCATCAGCCTCAAATGTTAACACTTCCAACTCAGTAAGTATGGGCATTACTTGCCTTTGTGCAGCCTAATCATCCTCGACCATCTGAGCAGCCAGCTTCGAGGCCATATATCCAACCCTCGAATCAGGTTCCAGATCAATGAGCTCTGCTAAAAACAGAACAATTTTGCTTGTCCAACCGTTTCGCTCATCGATTTCATCAACTATATGTTCCCCTGTCTCAACCCTAACATAGTCACATTTGCAATCATCAAATCGTAACAAAGAAACTTCTTGCTCTGGCCCCCAAACCACACTATCCCCAATTTTTCCACCATTTTCCTCACTGCCTCCTCTCCCATGTTTATTAGCTCTTAGGGATCAACATGTTCTAATTCCACCTCCCATTTAACAACTGTGTCTCTCTCAATGATCTGCGTGCTGCCATCAACTAAAACAACCATAGAGGGAAAGAATTTGATGCAAAATTCGAATGTGTGCCGCGCAACATCGTCTCCCCTGTTTTTGGCAGGCACTATGAGCTAGCGGAAGCGAACAAAGAGCTCAACCTTAGACAAATTAAGTGCAGAGATGCGGGATATACCGATTAGAAGTCCCCTCTCCATGCTCCATCTCGTTCTCCCTCGCCCCGTTCAGCACACCCCGGCCTCCACAATCTAGCATCAATGGGCACGCTCAGATCTCGAATTGAGAAGAATAGGAGATGAATTAGCTTTAAAATGGCACTCGCCACCTTCGCCGTCGAACGAAAGTGCTGTCGCCTAAAAGAATTGCCCTGTCCCCCGCGCCGGCATCGAGAACGATGGGTGAGGTCCTCCGCCGCCGTCGGGGAAGCTACAGTCAGTGTGACGCGCGCTCTCGGTCGAAAGCGGTTGGTTTGATTGGCTTGATTGACTGTCCCAACCGACCGGTTTGGCTTAACCCTAATCTTGGAACAAAGTTGAATGTATCCTTAACGACCGTTTTATGGCCCGTGTGGCCCTGAGCTATTAGCTGCCTCACAAGCGTCGCATGCGAGCTATTCTTTGCAACGGTGTCGCGTTCCTTCCAATTCTGAGTAAAGACGTCGCATGGGAGCTATAAGCCCTAACATCCCTGGCATTTGACACCAACACTAGACCTATAGGGCCTTTCGGGACAACCATATACGGTGGCGTGCAAAACACTCCTTTCATGGCCGACGTCCCGCCGGCGTGAGCTCGTGGTAGAAGTGGTTTGTGATGGCCGCCTGACGTGCGGAACCTTGAGGGAGGGGCGGGAACCCTCCGGCGCTCGGCATCCAAATGGCAGCGGTACCCGATGGACAAGGGTAGTTGGGCGCGCCTCGGTCTCCTCGAGGGTCAGAATGGCCCAGT
Organism: Avena longiglumis; assembly: GCA_030063025.1. Classification (NCBI taxonomy): domain Eukaryota; kingdom Viridiplantae; phylum Streptophyta; class Magnoliopsida; order Poales; family Poaceae; genus Avena; species Avena longiglumis. The sequence goes on from CP125978.1 coordinate 32,015,718, forward strand.
AGGCGTTGTCCATTGTTCTAAGAGAGGAAGGTGTGGATGTGTGGATAGCCATGACACGATCACCCTAAATATAGAGGGAAAGGGCGGGAAAACTTGGCGTGAAGCTTTGGGAAATGGCGGGAAATATCTTTAGTCCCGGTTAGTGACTACATCCGGGACTAAAAGCTCTAGTAGAAAGGAAAGGGCGGGAAAACTTGGCGGGAAGAGGTGGGAAATGGCGGAAAATATTTTTAGTCCCGGTTTCAGAATGCTACCGTCCTATTTTCCTAAAATACTAGACCACCTTACATGGACTATATCCCAACCGGTACATCTCAAACCTTTTCGTCCATCCCGGGTAAAAAGGACAAATGTCTGCCGAATCGGCAGGAAGTGGGTCCGGTTTGTACTACAGGTACATGATCTACCGCCCGTGATTTTTGAAAAATCATTTTAGACTCGCAATATGTGGTTTCTTCAGATCCAATGCAAGTTCTAACAATGACCGTCCCTATCTTCATGCACACCGGTTCGACCATAGTTAGAAATTCAGATAATTCAAAACGGGCATAATAAATTCAAAAAATTCAACATTGAAAATCCTTCATGGTGTCATATTATGTTACATAGTTGAAAGGAAAAATACAGACTTGGTATATTGATCATGTTTCAAAAAACCTTCACAAAATGACCTATCATGTTCAAGGTTTCATGGTCATTCCCTATCACTTCTTATGTTTAAAGTTTTCTAAATTCCAAATTGATATTAAAAATATAAGTTAATTCATTTTTAATTGTAAATGGTTCATATTTTAAATGGTTACATTAATTATTTTTAAAAGCAGAAAATGTTTTTGAATTATTTATTTAAATCCAAACACTTTTTATGTTTAAAGTTTTTCTAAATTCCAAATTAATATTCAAAATATAAGTTAATTCATTTTAAAAGGTTACATTAATTATTTTTTAAAAATAGAATATGTTTTTGAATTATTTATTCAAATCCATACACTCCTTATGTTTAAAGTTTTTCTAAATTCCAAATTGATATTAAAAATATAAGTTAATTCATTTTTAATTGTAAATGGTTCATATTTTAAATGGTTACATTAATTATTTTTTAAAACAGAAAATGTTTTTGAATTATTTATTTAAATCCAAACACTTTTTATGTTTAAAGTTTTTCTAAATTCCAAATTAATATTCAAAAATATAAGTTAATTCATTTTAAAAGGTTACATTAATTATTTTTAAAAATAGAATATGTTTTTGAATTATTTATTCAAATCCATACACTTCTTATGTTTAAAGTTTTTCTAAATTCCAAATTGATATTAAAAAATATAAGTTAATTCATTTTTAATTGTAAATGGTTCATATTTTAAATGGTTACATTAATTATTTTTTAAAACAGAAAATGTTTTTGAATTATTTATTTAAATCCAAACACCTTTTATGTTTAAAGGTTTTCTAAATTCCAAATTAATATTCAAAAATATAAGTTACTTCATTTTAAAAGGTTACATTAATTATTTTTTAAAAATAGAATATGTTTTTGAATTATTTATTCAAATCCATACACTTCTTATATTTAAAGTTTTTCTAAATTCCAAATTGATATTAAAAATATAAGTTAATTCATTTTTAATTGTAAATGGTTCATATTTTAAATGGTTACATTAATTATTTTTTAAAACATAAAATGTTTTTGAATTATTTATTTAAATCCAAACACTTTTTATGTTTAAAGTTTTTCTAAATTCCAAATTAATATTCAACAATATAAGTTAATTCATTTTAAAAGGTTACATTAATTATTTTTTAAAAATAGAATATGTTTTTGAATTATTTATTCAAATCCATACACTTCTTATGTTTAAAGTTTTTCTAAATTCCAAATTGATATTAAAAAATATAAGTTAATTCATTTTTAATTGTAAATGGTTCATATTTTAAATGGTTACATTAATTATTTTTTTAAACAGAAAATGTTTTTGAATTATTTATTTAAATCCAAACACTTTTTATGTTTAAAGTTTTTCTAAATTCCAAATTAATATTCAAAAATATAAGTTAATTCATTTTAAAAGGTTACATTAATTATTTTTTAAAAATAGAATATGTTTTTGAATTATTTATTCAAATCCAAACACTTCTTATGTTTAAAGTTTTTCTAAATTCCAAATTAATTATCATTTAAAAAACAATACAAATTTAAACCCTAAAATAAAAAATAAGGCGGGAACAGAGAGAAAATACCTGAAATTTTTTGAAAATAGGGGAATATGTCCCGGTTGGAGCCACCCCAGGGACTAAACCCCTAAAGCGCCAACCCTTGGGCTCTTGAAAATATTGAGATAGGTCCGGTTGGTGGCTCCAACCGACGAGTATCTTTAGTCCCGGTTGGAGCCACCAACCGACTAAAGGTCCTTGGTTATAACTGGTGCCCCTCTTCTTCTTCCCCATCTCCTCCTCTTCTCTTCTCGACGCAGCCTTGTCGGCTGCCCGCACGCCCTGGCCGCCTCGCCCAGCCAAGCGTGCAGAAGCTTCGCCGCCCGAGGCTTCTCCTGAAGGAATCGGCCCGCTCCCAATCGCCGCGACCCTCGAGCCGACTATCGCCTGCCGATTCGTCGGCTCCCGACCTCGCCGCCTCGACACCACCGCACACCTGGTATGCTGCTGGTCCTCGTGGACCCTCTCTCTCGCCCCCTCTCGCTCTGGTTCATCCTCCCCGTCGACCACCTGCCACCACCGCCGCTCACCGTCGTCGTGCTCTCTCTCCGGTGACCTTTTGGAGGCGGCGCCGCTACTCTTTGGCTCGCCTCAACCTCCTCTCTCTAACGCGCGCACGCACGCGCCCTAGATCGCCCCTAACGCCGTTCCCGATCATCGTCCTGCAAGCCACCGCCGGCGTGACGTCACCCGTGCATCAGCGCGACCCAGCCAGGGAGCCACTTTTGCTTGTGTGGCTGCTGAGGTGGCTCCGGGCCCCTCTGTCAGTCACTGTGGGTAGGTTTGCCTGCGGTGTAAAAAGTTTAACCAGCTTTTAATAATTTCAGAAATAATTATAATCTTATAAATTCAATAACTTTTAATCTATAAGTCATAAAAATATGAATAATATATCAAAATGTTCAGAAAAATGAAACCTAGCTATCTAAGCTATAATCATGCATTGTTCAACAACTTAAATTACAAGTTTAATTAGAAGAACAAATCCACCCCTCTCATGTGTTCCGGAGTTTCTCCGAGTTAGGGTTTTCACCCCTCGGAACCCTGATTAAATCGTCGAGCATTTCTTAGGGTTACATTCCAATGCAAATTAACTTGTCATATCATCATACTTGCTTGAGCATTGCATCGATGCCATGTGTTGATTGTTTCCCTTTCTTTTTGGTGTTTGGATTATTAGGTTTATTATTAGTTAGGTATTATTAGGTTTATTAATTAGTTTGGTATTATTGGTCTTCGGCCCCACTGGTCGATCCTTGTGGGTAGCCCGCACCAATTCACATTTTCAAGCAACTTAGGTGCATGTGGGTTCGACGATGTGCCTATCTACTACACGGTTTCCTTTCTCTTCATTTTATTATTGTGTATGTATATATTAGGGTTTCTCCAATTAGGGTTTATATCTCTCAACACCGTACTTAACTTTCTCCTTTAGCCGCTTTGACTTATTCGCTTTTCCACCTATGCGTAAAATATGGACCCACGCCGTAGACGAAGAAAAGGAAGAGTTGATCCAAGGTGTGATCCGTGGGGAAGATAATTTAGACGTATCAACGTTTGAACAACTCCGGTGAGGGTGATCCTCTTTTACCGGAGTAGACAACTTGTTTGAGGTTGAAGGTGTTGCCTTCCATGAGGGAGAAGGCGATGCCTTGTGTAATCGAAGACGACCGCTCCGGCAAGGTGCATGTAACATAAATCAATTCATTAATTAATCATCTGCTATCTATATAGAAATAGTAACGGCGATCTTTCTTCTTTTAGCCCTCCGGATCGAAGGAATCTACTGAAAAGAGCAGACGAGGCCCAACCAAAAATTTGCAAGACCATAAGAGGTTCAGGATCGAAGATGTCGCTGTAGACGGCAGACCGACAGCTCCTGAAGTTGTCGCAACCAAATTTGTGGCACAATGCGGAGTAATCGTTAGGGACTTAATCCCGATCACCATTAGAAATTGGAATAGGCCTGCTAATGCGGATGAAGAGGGAACATGTTTATTTGTCCCTAACCACGCCAAAGATTTACTGTGGAAGAGGCTCATGGTTAATTTCAAACTACCGAAGATAGAGCTGGATCCAAATGCGGAGGATCCAGTTGAGGACGCCTTACAACATGGGAGAGCCATGGAGGCTAAGGTCAGGGAGTGGGCTTTGAAGAAGATGGCCCAGTGTTTCACCAACTGGAAGAAAATATTGCACCTTGACTATGTCGTGAAAGAGAAGACTCCCGATTTCAAGAATATTCAGTTTGAGAAGATAAAACCATTCTGGGATGAGTTTGTGGAATACAAGAAATCAGAAAAAGCTAAGAAAATGTCTGAAACGAATAAGCTGAATGTTGCTAAGAAGAAGTATCACCATACTATGGGGCAAGGTGGCTACAAGGTTGGCATTCCTAAGTGGGAGAAACTTGAGCAGGAACTGCGTGATAAAAATATCACCCCAGAGACAGACGATTGGGTAGAACGTGCAAGGAATTGGTTTTACGGGCATGGGGGCACGTTGGACTCGGAAGGGAGGTGTATATATAACATACGACATAAAGAAGACCCCTTGCCAATCGAGAGGATGAGAAAAGCAGTAAAGGCTGTTAAAGATGGGGACTTCATTCCCGATAGAGAGAATGATGAGCTCACACTCGCCCTTGGAAATAAGGAACATGATGGACGAACACGAGGCACAATAGGCTCCCAATCATGGAGGACTGGGTTTCCCGAAGAGAGGAAGAAATATCCTGATAGAAGCCGTCAGAGGAGTAAGGACAAGGCGGCAAGAAGCGAAAGTCGAAAGAGCGAATGCGTTTAATTGAAGAACGATTAAAGCAACAACAAGATGAAATTAACTCACTTAAAGAGCAAAGTACTACGCCCATCTCAAGAAGACACCGCATTCGATGCTACCGCCTATCGAATAATCGAAAAGCGCAGTGGCTTCCACCGAGGTCCCGGTGATGACAATGGCGATGCCGATGATGCACCGACGATGGCTCCTGGCTACCCAAAGGATGATATCAGAGATGACACACTGCGAGCTACATGTCAAAGTTGTGAACATATCAATGAAGGTGGCTCGGCTATGCCTTACCAATTGGACCCACACCAACTTACCACAGTCCGGTTCCAGAGGGCTACGTTGTCGGCGTGGATGAAATCATGCCCACCTTTGAGGTTTTGGATCTTCACTACCGCCGGTGAAGGGATGATCGCGGCGGGTGACGCAAAAACGCCACCATTCTATGGTCAAGGATTGTATCGTGCTTCAAATCACACGCAAGGCCATCTTCGCCGCCTCACCCGTCTCCAGCGAGGTCGCCGCCGGCAGCCGCCTTCACGCCTCACCCGCCGCCACCAATCTCCGGCAGCCATCGCCATGAGCCATCGCCCGCGCCTCGGGATAAAAAGCGAAGCGCATCGCCATCAGGCCGTAAGCGATCGCCGAACGTAAACAAGAGCCTCTTCCAAAAGTACCAACGGTTCCTCCCAAGAGAGCTTATGATCTGATCAAGAGGAGACTACGGCGATCGTTGATGCGGAAACGACAAATTTTAAGCTGTCGAGGCGGCCGAAAGAGCCAGAGTTCCCCAAAGACCAAAGAAGAAAAAGCCAAAGTGTTGAAAATGCTAAAGACTCTTCATCAACCCGAGCCAAAGCTGTCATCGACTATGAGCGTTCTATTCTCAAGTCACATGCAGCACAAAAAGCCTCAAGAGCAAGATCGATGCAAGCGGAAATCTTGCCCAGCTCGGAGAACAAGCAAACAGACTTGCGCCCCTCTCAAGGTGATTTCTCAAACCAATGTGGGTCGAGCAAATATGGGAATAAGAGCAGTATGATCCAGAGGTAGTTGCACAATACGGAGAAGCTGCCGCTGCTCAAGGTATGAGTATTGACCAGTACTTATCCCAGTTAGAGTTCTTCCCCGTGAGTGAAGTAGCATACAAATACCAGTACGGAAAACCCCTCGTCAAACCTGAGGAGGTAAACAATCTTCCAACAAAATGCGAAGATTGCATAACGGTACATGCATGCCACAAGGGTCGGGCTAATCGGATAGTGCCGAGGGTTACACAAAAAGCATCATGGGAAAGATAAGGATGACATGATATCCATTGAATTTGATGAACTATTTCAATTATTCAATCGAGACGCCTTGGACAAATCGATCATGAGTGCCTATTGTCTGTAAGTACTAATTCTGTAATTAATTTAGTATCCATCTATAATATTTTGTTTATTGCATGTATATAATCATACTTTAATATGCAGAATGAAGATTCTCGAATGCAGCAGAGGACAAATCTATGACATTGGCTTCATTGACCCATATTGGGTTCATGAAGCTAATCTCAAAATAAGCCCCTGTGATACGGAGGATAATATAGTACACGCGTTAAGGTTTCAAGATACCAAAAGGGAAATACTATTTCCTTACAACTTCCAGTGAGTGTTATTGTCTTGTATACACATTCTATTTCGCTTACTCGATGTTAAGTATATAATTGATTAGTTCTGCATTCGCAGTACCACTATATTCGTTAATCATTCAACTTGACAAAGGGCGTACTAGTCATGGACTCAAACATAAACCCCTTGAGACGGAAGGACATGCAGATACTTCTCCAGCGGTAATTCTAATCATTACGACACTATCGGCAACGCTCGTGAATTTTATGATATCAAGTACTTAATAACTTATTTTATTCGCTTTTCTCGCCGGCAGCTTGGAAACGGTTCACCAAGAAGGCTAGGGTGTTTGGAAAGAGGAGCTTACATTTCAACCACTAGATGTAAGCACCACTAGCTATATCCACAAGATCTCTTTGATTCTAGTTTTGATACAGTTATTATCATGCTTGATTATTATTTTGATTGAACTCTGTTGTTGTAAAGTGCCTGACGCAGGGACCAGGTAACAATCTATGTGGATACTATGTATCCGGCAGACGTGCGATGAGAATGGCAGAAATTTAGAGAAACTCCACGTACGTAAACAATTTTTATAGTTTTTTTAATTACAATCAAATTGTGTTTAGTTTCATATTCATATAGGCTGACTCCTTTTTTAAATCAGATCGAACGTCTACGGGACGGTCTTTTGCCAAAGGATCGCATACGAGCAATACAGGAGGAATTGGCGGGATTCTTGGATGCAGAAGTCCTAAACACACAGGGGGAATACTACTCGGCTGTGTATAGACAATAGGAATTGTAAAAATAGCAACTTTCAAGAAATTGGCCGGTAGCATCGAATAGCAACTTTTGTATGTAGTGCATGAACTCGATCCGTGTATTGAATGTAATGTTGTCATGATGATCTTGTGTAATATAAGGTTCCTTCATTGATAAGTGCAAAACACTAAATAAACAATAAAACAACCTAAATGAATTCTTCACGGCACAAAAGTGGCGAAAATGTTGCCGCAACAACAAAATGTGCAAAATGAATTCTCTGCCGCAGAGAAATGGCAAATCTCTGGCGGCAAGTTATTAGTCCCGGTTGTTACGAACCGGACTAATGCTCCACCCTCAAGGCTCTGATGCCGCCAATGCCCCCATTTGTCCCGGTTGGTGGGGCAACCGGGACTAAAGGTTAGAGCTTTAGTCCCGATTGCCCCGTCCCGGTTGGGCAACCGGGACTAATGGCCCTTACCAACCGGGACGCATGGGGCGTTTTCTACCAGTGTAGTATGCCGCCACGAAGCCTGGTAGTAAATATCCTGTGCGACCATCACCAGATGGTTGCATCCAGAAACCATCACTGCGCGTTGATGCTCTGGGAGGAGGAAAGCCCAGAGTTGGATCCAATGAGACGCCGAAATAATAACCTGCAAAAAAGATTGAACCCGAGCCTTGTTAAAAATAATATCATCGCGACATTTCCTGATGGACCAACATAATGCCGATACCCCTATACGTATTCTAGCTTTGTTATCCTTATCCATCCCATTCAACCAATTCCAAGACATATTATCAATATTAGTTGGTGGTGGAAGATCATATGAAAAGAAAACAATACGCCAAATAATTCTAGCAAAGGGGTATGTAAGAAAAAGATGTTCAATAGTTTCTTCAGCGTCACAGAAACAACATTTCTTGCTCCCATACCAATTCCTTCTTGAAAGATTATCCTTAGTCAACAAAACATTTTTATTTAGAAACCACATAAAAATCTTAATCTTTAGTGGTATTTTAAGCTTCCAAAGGTATTTTGTAGGGATTCTCTGATGATCATTCATCAGATCCTCATACATTGGTTTAACGGTGAAAGTCCCATCCGTGGTTAATTTCCACCTAAACAAATCAGGTTCATTAGTCAAATTAACCTGCATCAATCTCTCACATAGCTGCAACCATGCAATCCATTTTGTCCCGGTTAAGCTCCTCCTAAAACTGATATTGAGAGGACTTTGAGATAGGACTTCATGTACAGAGACGTGCTTTTTATGCAGAATGTTATATAACGCGGGATATTGTTGGGCCAGGGAGCTTTCCCCGAGCCAAACATCCTCCCAAAATCTTGTTTTTAAACCATTCCCGATTTTAAAAAACCCTCTTATAAAGAAACCCTCCTTTACTTGCATTAAGCCTTTCCAAAATGAAGAGTCGGTCGGTTTAACTTGAACTTGAGAAAGCGTTTTATTTTTCAAATATTTGTTTTGCAATAACTCTTGCCATACCCCTTGCTCAGATAACAATTTAAAAAGCCATTTACTAAGTAAACAGTTGTTTTTAATTTCTAAGACTTCAATTCCCAGGCCGCCTTGGTCCTTAGGTCTGCAGATTATATTCCACCGAGTTAATCTATATTTCTTCTTGTGCTCATCACTTTGCGAAAAGAATCTTGAACGGTAGAATTCTAATCTTTCCCTAACACCCTTTGGTATTTCCAGAAAAGATAACATAAACATGGGCATACTTGTTAAAATAGAGTTGATTAACACTAATCTATCTCCATATGACAAGAGTTTGCCTTGCCAACAACCTAATTTTCCTTCAAAACGGTTCTCAACGGGGTTCCATTCAGCGTTCCTCAATCTCCTGTGGGGAATCGGTATCCCAAGGTATCTGAAGGGCAACGAGCCGGACGTGCACCCAAAAATATCCCTATAATCCTGTTCATGGTCCTTAGCATTACCAAAACAATATATTTCAGTCTTGTGGAAATTAATTTTAAGACACGATAACTGTTCAAACATACATAAAATCAGTTTCATATTAACTGCTTTTGAAAGATCATGTTCTATGAAAAGAATTGTGTCATCGGCATACTGAAGAATGGATACTCCCCCCTCGACCAGATGAGGAATTAAACCACCAACTTGGCCCGCCTCCTTAGCTCTAGCTATGAGGATGGCAAGCATATCAGCAACAATATTAAAAAGCATGGGTGATAAGGGATCTCCCTGACGCACACCTTTTCTTGTCTGAAAGAAATGGCCAATAGCATCATTAACTCTGATCCCTAGACTCCCACCTTGAATAAAATTGTCAATCCATTTGCACCACAAAGGATCAAACCCTTTCATTCGAAGCGCTTGTTGTAAGAAAGGCCATTTGACTTTGTCATATGCTTTTTCAAAATCAATTTTGAATAAAACTCCATCCAGCTTTTTCCTGTGGAGTTCATGAATTGTTTCATGCAAAACTACCACCCCTTCTAAAATATGCCTTCCAGGCATGAATGTCGTCTGGGTTGGTCGAATAACCTTGTGAGAAATCACAGAAATTCGATTTGTAGCAACCTTTGTAAAAATTTTAAAGCTAACATTTAAAAGACATATTGGTCTGTATTGCTAGATCTGTACTGCATTTTCCTTCTTAGGAAGAAGAGTAATAATTCCAAAATTTAGCTTAAACAAAGGTAACTCGGCAATTTGCATTTGTGCAAATAAAGCCAGAAGATCATGTTTAATAACTTCCCAAAACGTCTGATAGAATTCCACAGGGAATCCATCAGGACCTAGAGCCTTGTTATGTTCCATTGAGGAAATAGCCTCGAAGATTTCCTGTTCGGTAAAACCAGCTGTTAAAATTTCATTTTCCTGCATTGATACCTGAGGAATGTCGGTAATCATTTCCTCCATAAGCGAAAAATCATTTGAATCCGGCTCACCAAAAAGCCTCTTATAGTATTCAGAAATATAAATTTTTAAATTTTCATCCCCCACAATAGTTCCCTCATCTTGTTCGAGTTGAAAGATTTTTTTCTTCCGGTGTTTTCCATTTGCAATCAAGTGAAAATACTTTGTGTTATTTCCACCTTCCTGAACGTGTTTAACTTTAGCTCTCTGAGCCTATTTGGTCTCTTCATCCCGCCGAAGTTTAGTTACTTTCTCATTTGCTTTTGTCAGCGCATCCCGCTCATCTTTTGACAATGGACATGTTTCAGCCTTGATGTCCAAATTATCAATAATAGCTAACAAACGTTTCTTTTCTTTTTTGTACTTGCCACTCTGGTTTTTGGCCCAACCTCGGAGAAAGCGTCGCAAATGTCTAATTTTGTTTTGCCATCTCTCCATGGGTGTATCACCATGTGATACAGCTAACCATTCAGCAGCCACCATCTCGAAGAATCCATCTTGCGTAATCCACGAAAGTTCAAAAGAAAATCTCTGGTTATTGCCAAGATGAGCCCTAACCCCTGAGTCAATCAGGAGCGGGGTATGGTCTGAGCCCGAGCGAGTAAGAGCACGCACAGTCACTAATGGGAATTTTTGTTCCCACTCCACGCTGGATAAGACGCGATCAAGCTTCTCATAAGTAGACGTTTCTTTACAATTAGCCCAAGTGAATTGTCTTCCAGAGAGAGCAATCTCTCGGAGATTCAGACTCTCGACTATAGCATTGAAAAAGAAAGGCCAACGAGGATTAAAATTTTCATTGTTTTTTTCTTCTCTTTTTCGAAGAATGTTAAAATCTCCACCCACCAATAAAGGTAGTGATTCGATTTCACAAATCCGAACCAGCTCAGCCAGAAACACATGTTTGTGGCTGTCCTGAGCCGCCCCATAGACGGGCACGAAGATCCATTCAAACCCATCACTGCGACACTTCATGTGCATTTTAACACAAAAATCCCCCGTCTCAACTTTATTAACTTGTAAAGTAACAGTATTAATACCCACAAGGATACCACCTGAGCGCCCATGTGGAGGTAAGCAAAACCATGCAAAATCCTCCCCAGGTGACAAGTGTTGAAGAAAATGAACCGAAAAGTTAGATCGCCCCGTCTCTAACAAGGCAATAAAATCCCACTTGTAATCCTTGATTGCTTCCGACGTAAAAAGATGTTTAGCCGTATCTCTGAAACCATCACTGTTCCAGATTAAACCTCTTAAACCCTGCATTTAAAATGTTTTTTTAACCCTTACTCTAGTACCTCTACGCACACAAATATTATCATATTGCTTTCTCTTGTGTTTACGAGGCTGTTTGACTTCAAAGTCAACCTGCTCGGCCTTATCTTCAAAACGAACCATTTCCTCTTCTGCTAGATCCTCACAAAGATTAGACACCTTTGAAACAAAAATATTAGCCGGTGTATTGTCCAGATTATTTTTGAGTGAAGCATTGTGTTCTAAAACTCTCAAAGTTTTATTAAACTCATTATCTTTAATAATCTTGGTAGATGTGTTTCTTTTCTCAGACGTTTCTCCCAACGACACCCCAATAGCTTTAGCTTTTTCTAAGATTTCAACGTTTGAGAATGACATTAAAGAGAATTTAGAGTTGGACGATGTACCTTTTTCACCATCAGACGCTGGATCAAATTCGCAGCCCGCTTCATCTGTGTAGCATCAGCATTAGGTTGGGACATAATCCGGTCACTCGACCTTCTCTCTGGTGCATGTTGTTAACTGCTGAGACAATATATCTTCTTGCGTCTCATTAGTTTGCCTGTTTAGATGGTCCGCCTGATGTTCGGATAGTTCCCATCGTCATTGGCTTGTTTGTTTTCGTTTGGTGGCCTTAATAAGATCTTAACTTTGTTCTAAGTGCGTTAACTTGTAGAGCGGCGCCCTAAAGACCTGGTTTTCTATCTTTGTTCTTTTTCTTTTTGCACATGGATGTTGTTGGTTGGTTTTTGTATTTCGATATCCTTGGATAACGAAATTCGGTCCGGAGGGATCGCGTGGAAAAAAATATCCGGCATCGTGCCATTCCCACCGTCAGCAGCATCACGTCGCCGGTGAACCTCGGGGAGGTCGAATCAGAAGAGTTGACCATCTCAGTGGTGGTGGGCTTGGTACGCTGGTTCCACGCGATGCCCTAGCTATTGTTCGGGAAAAACTCCAACCCTAGCTCAGATGACCTTCCTCGTCGGCGCCGGTGCTGGCGCACCCGCTAGAGGACGAGGAGCTTCAATTCTAGAGGAGATCCTCCTCTGATTTCCCACCTGACCGCTTCTCTGTGCCGCACTGCCACCAGTGGCACTTCATGGGGCTGCAGCCAAGGCCTTGCCGTCCTGATCAACGACTATGAGCACAAGGTTGTCGTGTGGGGGATCCTCTCAACGGTCAGCAGCACCACGTGCCTTATCCGCAACAACGGAAGGGCGGAGTAGGTGGGGCCGTCAGGTGGCGGTAGTATGCGCTGATGCTCCTAATATTTCCGTGACGCCGGAGCCAAAAGGAGAGGAAGCAGTCGCGGACTAGGTGTAGGAAGACATCACGAGATCAATTACGATCAGACGCGCGTGGGGTAGTTGTTGTGGAAGGAGATCGATCGGGGAGTGCGTGGAGTTGTTTTGGAAGGCTAAATGGGTTGGAGGGTACAAGTACTCTGATACCATATGATAAATTTGGTGACGTGTCGGGCATACCCTGCGTGTTTATATGGGGGTTTAACCAACATCCCACAAAAGGATTACAACTTGATTAGTTACATAATAGAGAGAAGGGATGCACGCTATCTACTCTCATCCATCGGTCCTTATCAAGTTGGAACCGTGGTGGAACAATCATGACATGCACGTTGACACGCTAGCACCAATTGAACTCTTACACCTCATGCATGGTTCCACAACAATGGCACCCCAAGAAATTTAACAAAGCTGGTACACGAAAATAGTTCAGCTTGGATTATCACATCAGATACAGAAAAGAGAATCAACTGCTGGTTTATTCAGTACATGCTACGACTGTTCCGTAATTGGCCTTTGCAGTAAATGACCAAGAAGCTTCTCTGACCATGAGTAGAGGGTGCATTGTATCCACGTCGCCGCATGGATTGCTACGCAGGAGAGCACCAGGAGGAACAATGCAATTGCATCTTCCCACCCCCTGGCAACCGCTGCTGCGTAGGCTGCAATGAGACACAGCAGGTCCAGAACTATAGGAATTATTCCTACCCAGAGCAGCTGCAATAAAAGCTAGATCAAATGAAGACAACTTTCTAGCAGTCTTTCTAGCAAGAACACACTTGGTAATGAAATAGGAAAGTATCTAATAGCTGGGAGCTGGATGTTCCAAATTTTGCCGCTTTCCTTTGAGAAGTCGAAACCTTGGCAAATCTCAGCATACAAATCAACAAGTGACTTGGGCCTCTCCTTGATCTTCTCACAAGATCCCCACTGAGGTACTCTAATTGCTGCATAGAAATCAGCAAAAGGCAGGTTGACAGGCATATTATATATTTTATAACGGACCATGGGATTAGAGGTAGACCAAGTGAACCGGAAGTCCTGCACAAAAGCCATGTTTAGCTTAACATATTGGATTGGTTCACCTTCAACAAAGTGCTCCAACCCTGCACTTGTAACCAAAGTTTGGAAATCTTGGAGGATCCCCACAGCTCTCATAAATTCGTAGCATGGATATATGGAAGGAAAAACTGCCTCCTCATGATGAACCTTCATTGGCTCATGCACCATCAAGTCATATTGATTCAGTGAATAAGCACTCATCTTCTTTGCTGAAATTTTAAACAACCATCAAACCAAGTGATTTCTAAGTTGATAAATGATGAGCAACTACTATAGGAACTTGCTAGAGGACTAAACATGCATCAAAACAAAGTTTCTAAGCATATAACAAGCATGCAAGCTCAAACAACCTCTCACCTACAGTAGCAAAATACTCAAGATACAATCTACCAATCACAAATCTAATCGGACAAGTGGAGGAGGCACATACCAAAAGAGTTTGAATCTTGCCTTGGGAAAACAAGAGGGGGAGGTGGCGGGAGGAAGGTGGAATTTTCATTTTCTTCTTCTTTTGCCGCTATTTTTTTTTCAATCGTCCACTTAATAAAGTTTTCCATGCATGCATTGACCGGGAGGATCCGTTTTCCATGGAAATGATGGAACGGCCGAGATGTATGCGTCCCAGGGATCCCTACTAACATGGCAGGTGGACTTTTCAAGCAAATTATAACGCTGCCAGCGCCTCTGCTATTTTTCAGGTAGTTTAAATGTGCAGATTCTCCGGAGAATTAGTTATTAATAGCGGATTCTCCGGAAAGATTAAATGTCCTCATATAAATCCCTCCACAAACCCTCTCTCTGCAATTCTGAGACTCGTTAATATATAACCCGTATAGACATGCATGCATGGTTTGCCACCGGATTTGTAGCCCAGAAATCTGGGATGGTTAGTAACGCCTCCGACTATGCCAGCCTCGATCTGCTATTTTTTCTCTCCTACCCAGGGGGAAAAGATGTCTTCTTTTTTCCGAATGAGAAACGATAAAACAGTCCGTTTTACATGCACAATGCCAGCTTCGTGTCCTATTCATTACTCCATTCAACCCAGATTAGTTTATCTACCCCCTCCGTCCTATAATAGATGTCTCGAGTTTTTTAAAATTTGGATGAATCTATGTCTTAAATAGTGTCTAGATTCATCTAAAATTTGGCAAATCTAAGACATCTATTTTGAGACGAGAAAATAGATATGAATATATCTAGTCAAAATTTAGTGCTAGATACACCCATATCTAGACGAATTTGAGTCAACTTAATATGGATCAAAGGGAGTATGACCTTTGATAACATGCACACTCATGCTCATACCGTCATACAGAATGGAGTCAACAGTAAGGCCAGTACTACCCATCATCTCACGTGGCTTTCCCTCGCTAATGCGCGCTGTTATTTTATGCCGGTCTCGTTCGCCGGATAACGCGTGCGTGCATATCACCGGAGTCGGCCAAAGATTTACCTCAAACCACCCGTCAAAGAATGTACGAAAAGCAATCGGATCTCAACAGATTTGTCGGACAGACTACTCCACGCTCATTCCGTCGGAGCTAGACGCATCACCGGAACGAGGATATGAGGGAGAGGACAAAAGACACTAAAAGCAAAGAACATGAGGCAGCCTTCCCGCGCCGGCGAGAGTTCGTGGTCCGCCACACCTCCGAGGGACCAAGCCCACCAAAAACGTAGCGGCATTGCCGGCGGGAGGGACGAAACCTAGATGATGGGGTTTTACATTACAATGGCGTCCGCCCCTCTCCTTTTCATCCACGTGTGTGTACGGTTTGGGTCTATTCTTTTAAGAAGGATATGTGTCGTGTATTCTCGTAGTCCATCGGATCCAAATTAATGGTCTCTCCCATTTGTGGTAGATTCAAATGTATCTAGTCATATTTTGATGCTAGATACATCCGGATCTAGTAAAATAGGAGAGTACATTAATTTGGATCAGCCACGGGGGTAGTATATAGAGAAAAAAAAAGAGGGAGTTTTAGATTAGGAAGTCATTATTTTTTGTGCACGTGACAAGTGTAGGAGGATCTGATTGAATCTTGGTTGGTTGGTTGTTTGAAAAGAAGAGAAAACAGTTGGTTGAATAGAGAAAATTTAGCGGAAACGAAACGGTTTTCGTCAACAGAAGAGGAAAAGAGTAGCTACTCTACGCACGTACACACACACACTTACGTACGCCTTGATGGTACGTACGTGCGGGCACTAGCTAGCTTCTCCGTTGGTGTAGAGGAACCAAAAAATTGAAACAGAGGACACACATGCTGACTATGTGTACGAGCTGGTCACACGAAAGTTTATTGGACTGGTGATCCACTGGACCGTTTCGGGTTTATTTAAACTCCTTCAAAGGTTACCCTAAAAAAAGAAATCCTTCAAATGCAAAACCAATGTTTCATGGGATTTAATTTGGTTGCACTATTTTATCTTATTATTTCTGTCATGTGTTGTCTACACCAGGTTTTCTTCTTCTTCTACACCAGGTTGTCTACCGTGATGAGAACATCCCTTGTTGTACCTAGGACAAATGGTGCCGATGCTCCGAGAGTCCCTCAGCCGCCTCGTCCTCGACATTGTCTTTGTACTCACGCTCGTCTCCTCCGGGGTTTTGACATTGAGGTCATGTGGAAAGGAATGAATGCCACCACATATGACTCACTTGTTTTCTCGGAGTAACCGGCGGCAGCACGAGCCTGCCTAGCCAAACTTGGGTACATTTATGAACGACATCATCACGTGATCTCCGCCCTCCCCCTTGCGAAATAAATATCACGACGACCTCTAGATCGCCATAGTTGGATGACCTGTTGGTTTTTCGTGCTCGGGAACAGGAAAAGCCTTGGCCACGACCACTACGACACCATGGTTGCAGTCTTAGAGCATCTCCACTAGCATTCCCAGGAGGGCCTCCTCCGGACGCCGAAGAATCACCCAGGCGTCCAGTTTTCACCGGATTTGGCCCATTTTACATCTAGGGTTCCCAGGCCAAACCCGGGGCGCCAGAACCACCTAGGAATGCCGGATGAAGCGAAAAAATGGGTGGGACAA
The DNA here is from genome assembly GCA_030063025.1 of Avena longiglumis. NCBI lineage: Eukaryota > Viridiplantae > Streptophyta > Magnoliopsida > Poales > Poaceae > Avena > Avena longiglumis. The sequence goes on from CP125978.1 coordinate 32,032,683, forward strand.
CCCCGTCGGTGACACAAGGCCGAGCTCCTGCCTTTCTTCTCCTCTCTCCAGCCTTTCTTCTCCATTTCCCGCCACATCTCCCGCCAGTTCCTCGATCTCCCGCCCGCCATGCCGTCCAAGGGTTTCGTCAAACCCCGATACATCATCGGCATACCAAAGGAGAAGAAGCCGACGCCGAAGCCGGAGGGCTGGACGGACGCCGAGTGGGTGAGGGATTGCCGACGGAGGAAGATCAAAACAGACAGTCGCAAGGAAAGGACGATAAGGTCGGAGGAGGCACATGTGATCATGGTGGCGCAAGCGGTGTCCGAGCGTGCCGTACGTGCAACTATGTCACGCCAAGACGGAGTTCAAATTCCACCATGTGTTCGGCAAGATTGAAAAATTCCAGAAATGGGTGGACACTCGCCTGAGCCTCGCCAAGAACAAGGACGACGTATACAACCCCGATGCCCCACCCCCAGCTGTCAGCAAAGGAAGCCCAGATATCGGCCAGAAGAAGGCCAAGATGCTGAAAGCTACAGGACCTCCAGCCGAACGTCTCCACACATCCATCGAGAAGTGCATCGCCGACTCCCAGGCCCATGCAGAGAAGAGGGAGGAGAAGGCCGACGATAGGTGGACGCAGCTGCCGTAGAACCAAGACAGGAAGCTCGACCTCCTCAAGGCAAACTTCGCCGCCAAGAAAAGAACACAAGCCTCCAGTTCATCACGAGCGGCGAAGACACCTCGGCAATGAGCCCCCAGGCCAAGGACTGGTATGTGGCGGCCGCAATGCCATCCTCGATGAGGAAGTCACCGCAGTGCCCTTTCCTGGCGAAGGCCTTGTGCACCAGACACGGCGGAGGAGTCCATCCCCGTCGATGAATGATCACCTGATTTTATCCAATTTTGTAATAATTTGGTCGTCGAACCTCTTTTGGGCGAATTTTTGTTAAACTGTTTTGGCCAATATCTGTCGAACACCTTTGTTGCTAATAGGAACAAAAACTTTAAATATGTCGCCGGATTATGGGTTTGGTTGGGAACGCGGGTGGAAAAATGGCAGTTCCTAGGCCGAAAGCCGCTTCCATCCGATGCTAATTGCGTCGGATTTTGGACTTGGGACGCTCAACGAGTGGAGGTGCTCTTATACATGCTTGCTTGGGTCTGTAAAGTATTTTTTTTTTCTTGGTGCTACTTGACACGAAAAGTGTACAAAACAAATACAAGAGAAATTATAACTTTGTTATGCTTTTGGTCCCGGACAAAAAGTTCAATGCCGTTGATAATATATATTTCGACCATCGCATATTTTGTTCACGACCAACTAACGTTTCTATATGGATGTTGGATATTCAATTACTAGGAGTAGTATTCTTTCTTTCGAAGGAACAAGGTTATAATTAGCCAATCGATACTATGAACAAGACGGTACGTATTCATTTTCACATGCAATGACGGTACTTGCTTCTCTAGAAATTCATTATTGACACTGTTAATTAATGATGCTATAAAATTTGGCGGGTGGCCAAAAATTCCCGCCTCTCCAATCCAACGAGCAGCCACCGGAAATATTTCCCTCTTCCGGCCGAGTAGTTGGTGCTCGATGGATCGAGGCAGAGATTTTGGACATAATGTTGGCTTATTTCCAGTCCTAGATTAGTCACATTGTTTTTGCTGAAAAGTTTGATACTCCCTCTGATCCAAACTAGTTGACTTGGATTTGTCTAGATTCGAATGTATCTAGACTTATCTAGATACATCCGAATCTAGACAAAATCAAGTCAACTAGTAATTTGGATCGGAAGGAGCATTGAATTTCGAATTGTTTGATTTGCTTGAGACAGACAAAACACATACTTTGGTTTGGCATCACCTAGTTTTGCAATGTTGAAGCTTTGCTCCGAGATGTGCTAGCTGAGTCATGAAAGGTAATTTCAGATTAGAATGCCATTTTTTGGTGTGCGAGAGGTAATTCAGATTTGGATATATCTAGTCATGTTTTGGTGATAGATACATCCGGATCTAGCCAAATTGGAGAGTACATTATTAATTCGGATCAGCAGCCGCGGGAGTAGTATAGGAAAAAAAAATGGGGGGTTTAGATTAGGAAGTCATTATTTTTTGTGAACGTGACAAGTGTAGGAGGATCTGATTGATAGGAGCGAGCTTATCAACCAAACGATATCGTTCCCATGCATGCATACTAATACTCGATTAGCTAGCATCTGGTATATATACCTAGCTTTCTACTATCTAGCTAGTTGTGTCTGGTCGTAGAATCAGGCTCTATTTGGAATTAATTAACGCTTGTAACGGGATCATTGAAATTATACTCATGTAATAGAGCCTGCTGAATCCATCTATTCCTTATCTCTCCTCCATCTAGGATTTTGTTTTCATTCAACATACTATATCCGGCTAACTAAATAGGACCTGTTGTAGGATATCTCTCACTAGACGTGATGACCACCGAGACACAATCACGTACAGGCACATGCATGCACGTCGTCGTTGACTTGGACAGCCACTGGCCTACCCTAGGTCAATTGTTTTCATGCCACTAGTTAAGGTTATAGGGTTTAGGGTTTATACCTTGGGTATAAATCTAATCTGGGTTTTAAGCCTAGATTTAGTGTTTAAAGACTAGGGTGCAACTATGAACAAGCTCAATTAACCAATCCATACTATGAACAAGACAATACGTATTCAGTTTTACATGCAATGACGGTACTTGCTTCTCTCTCTACAAGTTCTCATTTTCTACAAGGTTAATTAATGAAGCTATAAAATTTGGCGGGTGGCCAAAAATTCCCGCTTCTCCAATCAAGGCCATGGCCACTAAGACGCCATGGTTGCGGTCTTAGAGCGTATCCACTAGCATTCCTAGGAGGGCCTCCCCATAACGTTTTTTTTTCACCCGGACGGCGAAGAATCGTCCAGTTGCATTCCTATGCGCACAGTTTTCGCAGCATTTGGCCAATTTTACATCCGGGGTTCCTAGGCCGAATCGGGGGTGCCGGAAACCTCCTGGAAACATCGGACGAAGCGAAAAAACTGGTGGACCAAACCCTATCGGCGATACAAGCCTGAGCTCCCGCCTTTCTTCTCCATTCCTTTCCACATCTCCTGCCATTTCCCTGAGCTCCCTCCCGCCATGCCGCCCAAGGGTTTCGTCAAACCCTGATCCACCATGGGCGTACCAAAGGAGAAGAAGCCGAGGAAGCCGACACCGAAGCCAGAGGAGGAAGATCGAAACATACATTCGCAAGGAGAGGACGACAAGGTGGGAGGAGGCGCAGGCGACCATGGAGGCGTATGCGATCAAGGAGGCATAGGCAGCATCCAAGCGTGGCGCATGTACGGCCATGTCACGCCAAGACGGAGTTCAAATTTCACCATGTGTTATCGAAAAGATTGAAAAATGCCAGAAATAGGTGGACACTCGCTTAAGCCTCGCCAAGAATAAGGACGACGTATACAACCCCGATGCCCCACCCCCAGTTGCCAGTACTCTCTCGGCAGTCGTGGGCCCGTGACCTCTACAAGTGGGCCAACCAGCACAACGTGTGGCCAGCCTCGTGGTCTCCTCTGCCAGCTCAGAGACCTCGGAGAGTACATCTATGCCTCTTGGTCCCTTGTTATTTTGTATGTTCATTTTTTTTCTTGTTAACATTTCAGAATTGTCGATAACAGTTGGATCATTTAATAATGCTTTTGTTATGAACAAATTTGGAGGTTGTCAGACCTTGTTTTAGGTGATCGATTGATGTGTTAGCGCCTTCGACTTCCGGGTGGCTAAGTCTTTGTTCAGGACCTTGTCATGAGCACAACAACAATAGAGAGCAGTTTCTTTTTCTAGTTGTGATCAGGCACAATATTGCCATTGTATGAATTCTATTTTTTAATCTTCTCTAGCATTTGTGTGGTAGACAAAATTATCTTTGATTATTATCTCTAGCTTGAAGGTTGAAGCAGAGACATTACAGTACATCTCTAAAAATTAATGAAAGTTTGACTGTAGGAAGTACACCACGTTGCATTTATTTAGAGTTTGTTAAATTCATTTCTACCTTTAGAAACTTCCCAGAGATAGCACGTGCATGTGCATGCCTATATATGCATAACCATATAATAAAATGAATAGCATGTGCATGCCTATATAGGCATAACCACATAATAAAATTTCCTGTAGTGGCAAAGATTGTTAATAGCCAGCCTTGTTTGTTTAACATTTGGGGTGCCAATTTGCTGCAGGCTAAAGCTTCTATGAGGATCTGGACAATGGCTTGCGATGTTCGACCGAGAAGGAGGAAGAGGTGGGTGGAGGCTGGTTAACATGTACAACGGCGAGCGAGAAAAGTCAACTTTTCCTTCGATCCAAATTAATTGACTTATATTTGTCTAGATTTGAATGTATCTAGACTTATTTTAGTGCTAGCTAGATACGTCCGAATCTAGACAAAATCAAGTCAACTAAGTATTAAATTTCGAATTGTTTGACTAGCCAAAGATCGATGTACCACGTGGATACCGGCCCGGACAAGACAACAGAGCAGGGGCATGCAGCACAATGACTAGAATGCTCTAGAATACCACATGCATGTTACACTCCATGAGCGAACCAAAACATCTTCCGGAAAGAACCGAGGGCGACGGACGGAGCGGCCACACGGTACCGTGGGTGGAAGAGCCAGCTAGCGCGAACCTGCAGGTGGCACGGAGCCAAACACACGAAAAACCGGACCAAAGCAGGAACCCGACGGGAAAAATTAAACCAGACAAAATCGGTACACAACTCCCGCCTCATCCTTGGCAAACCGGCAGAAATTGGCCCAACTCTCGCCTATTATGGGCTGAACCGGGAAAACAATGGATTCCGCGGAGACACGACGGAAATGGACTCTTTTCTACCTAAATCTGGGTACTTTTCTGGTTTTTTTCTCGAAAGATCCTCGGTTTCGGCCTTAGAATTGGGCGTGTGCCTAGCGCAGGCAGCTGCCCAGGCTAATTGGGCCTCTGGCAGCATCATATCCGAGTGGGCTGGCTGGCTGCAGCAGGAGGCTCCCCCAATGACCTACAGTACTCAGCTACGTCATTAAAGACCCATGCATGCATCAGACGGCCTGTTTGTACTCCCTCCGTACGCGCGTAGATAGATACTCCGTCATTAAAGCAAGTAGGCTTAAATCAAATACAGCCGGAAATGGACTAAATATAGTTGAGGTGCATGTCCGCCGTGCCATTGGGTACTCCTCCGTACGCGCTGATGCTCCTAATATTTCGGTGACGCCGGAGCCAAAAGGAGAGGAAGCAGTCTCGCGTGCTAGGTGTAGGAAGACATCACGAGATCAATTACGATCATGCGCGCGTGGAGTAGTTGTTGTGGAAGGAGATCGATCGGGGAGAGCGTGGAGTTGTTTTGGAAGGCTAGATGGGTTGGAGGGTATAGTACTCTGATACCATATGATAAATTTGGTGACGTGTCGGGCATACCCTGCGTGTTTATATGGGGGTTTAACCAACATCCCACAAAAGGATTACAACTTGATTAGTTACATAATAGAGAGAAGGGATGCACGCTATCTACTCTCATCCATCGGTCCTTATCAAGTTGGAACCGTGGTGGAACAATCATGACATGCACGTTGACACGCTAACACCAATTGAACTCTTACACCTCATGCATGGTTCCACAACAATGGCACCCCAAGAAATTTAACAAAGCTGGTACACGAAAATAGTTCAGCTTGGATTATCACATCAGATACAGAAAAGAGAATCAACTGCTGGGTTTATTCAGTACATGCTACGACTGTTCCGTAATTGGCCTTTGCAGTAAATGACCAAGAAGCTTCTCTGACCATGAGTAGAGGGTGCATTGTATCCACGTCGCCGCATGGATTGCTACGCAGGAGAGCACCAGGAGGAACAATGCAATTGCATCTTCCCACCCCCTGGCAACCGCTGCTGCGTAGGCTGCAATGAGACACAGCAGGTCCAGAACTATAGGAATTATTCCTACCCAGAGCAGCTGCAATAAAAGCTAGATCAAATGAAGACAACTTTCTAGCAGTCTTTCTAGCAAGAACACACTTGGTAATGAAATAGGAAAGTATCTAATAGCTGGGAGTTGGATGTTCCAAATTTTATCACTTTCCTTTGAGAAGTCGAAACATTGGCAAATCTCAGCATATAAATCCATAAGTGACTTGAGCCTCTCCTTGATCTTCTCACAAGATCCCCACTGAGGTACTCTAATTGCTGCACAGAAATCAGCAAAAGGCAGGTTGACAGGTATATTATATATTTTGTAATTGACCATGGGATTAGATGTAGACCAAGTGAACTGGAAGTCCTGCACAAAAGCCATGGTTAGCTTAACATATTGAAATAGTTCACCTTCAACAAAGTGTTCCAACCCTGCACTTGTAACCAAAGTTTGGAAATCTTGGAGGATCCCCGCAGCTCTCATAAATTCGTAGCATGGATATATGGAAGGAAAACTGCCTCCTCATGATGAACCTTCATTGGCTCATGCACCATCAAGTCATATTGATTCAGTGAATAAGCACTCATCTTCTTTGCTGAAATTTTAAACAACCATCAAACCAAGTGATTTCTAAGTTGATAAATGATGAGCAACTACTATAGGAACTTGCTAGAGGACTAAACATGCATCAAAACAAAGTTTCTAAGCATATAACAAGCATGCAAGCTCAAACAACCTCTCACCTACAGTAGCAAAATACTCAAGATACAATCTACCAATCACAAATCTAATCGGACAAGTGGAGGAGGCACATACCAAAGAGTTTGAATCTTGCCTTGGGAAAACAAGAGGGGGAGGTGGCGGGAGGAAGGTGGAATTTTCATTTTCTTCTTCTTTTGCCGCTATTTTTTTTTCAATCGTCCACTTAATAAAGTTTTCCATGCATGCATTGACCGGGAGGATCCGTTTTCCATGGAAATGATGGAACGGCCGAGATGTATGCGTCGAGGATCCCTACTAACATGGCAGGTGGACTTTTCAAGCAAATTATAACGCTGCCAGCGCCTCTGCTATTTTTCAGGTAGTTTAAATGTGCAGATTCTCCGGAGAATTAGTTATTAATAGCGGATTCTCCGGAAAGATTAAATGTCCTCATATAAATCCCTCCACAAACCCTCTCTCTGCAATTCTGAGACTCGTTAATATATAACCCGTATAGACATGCATGCATGGTTTGCCACCGGATTTGTAGCCCAGAAATCTGGGATGGTTAGTAACGCCTCCGACTATGCCAGCCTCGATCTGCTATTTTTTCTCTCCTACCCAGGGGGAAAAGATGTCTTCTTTTTTCCGAATGAGAAACGATAAAACAGTCCGTTTTACATGCACAATGCCAGCTTCGTGTCCTATTCATTACTCCATTCAACCCAGATTAGTTTATCTACCCCCTCCGTCCTATAATAGATGTCTCGAGTTTTTTAAAATTTGGATGAATCTATGTCTTAAATAGTGTCTAGATTCATCTAAAATTTGGCAAATCTAAGACATCTATTTTGAGACGAGAAAATAGATATGAATATATCTAGTCAAAATTTAGTGCTAGATACACCCATATCTAGACGAATTTGAGTCAACTTAATATGGATCAAAGGGAGTATGACCTTTGATAACATGCACACTCATGCTCATACCGTCATACAGAATGGAGTCAACAGTAAGGCCAGTACTACCCATCATCTCACGTGGCTTTCCCTCGCTAATGCGCGCTGTTATTTTATGCATTAGTCGACTCCGTGACATTGATAAGTTCACCCCGTCGTATCAATGCAGCTCGTCCCCTAGGATCTTTTCTCGTTCCCGGGGACGGCGAATACCCCTCATTGTGTTAAAGTTTTGGGTTGCGTGCGCCATTATCGCATGTGTGAAAGTGCCAACCCCTAGTGATTCCATGTGCCTTTCTGCAATTAGCGCGCGTGCCCCTCTATCGCATGCACACTGCCAACCGTGGCATCCATGCACCACGCGGATTGTGTGTGTGTGTGCGTGTGTGTGTGTGGACCTATTTGGGTTTTACATGAACATAGGGAATGAACCCATACATTCCATTGGTCTAATCATGGTCGAACAGCTCAAAAACCCTAGACCTGCAACTTCCACATGAAATGATGCACCATACCACCAACAGTAGCATCACCACACAACGTGGAGTGTGTGTTGTGGTGTGGAACTATGGTTTTTTTTTCATGAACACATGCAATGACTCTATATACTTCATTGATCAAACCATGGTAAAATAGCTCAAAAACCCTAGACATGCAACTTACATGAAGCGATGCACCACACCTCGAACCGTGGCGTCCCGCACAACATGGGGTGCATGCGTTGGCGCACTTTATGGGGTTCTTGTATGAACATAATCGCTGCATGATCCAACACAGGTCCTTGGTCTAGATATCACTAGTGTTGATGGCCTTTTGCGAGGCGATAGCCATTCCGTGAGAGGTCCGAAGCGTCGCGACGATCGTTGGAATCGGCTCGGCAAGTTAGGGTTTCATCGAGTCCCCGGACTTGCGGTTTCCTGGATCTCGCCGTATTTGCATGTCGAGAAACTTTTCTAGCACTATGATCAAGCCGGACCCCCCGGGTTCGTAGGAAAAAGTTCCGCGCCCATTAAAGGCCATCTCGGCCTCCGAAATTGCCCCGCGAGTTCGAATCGACCCAAATATCGCCGCATTTTTTAAATCAAAATTTTCCGAGAGTTTTAAGCCTCGGCCACTACGTTACCAAGTGACATCGCACCGGGCTTCATGCCGGACCATTTTAGGCACTACCCATCATCTCACGTGGCTTTCCCTCGCTAATGCGCGCTGTTATTTTATGCATTAGTCGACTCCGTGACATTGATAAGTTCACCCCGTCGTATCAATGCAGCTCGTCCCCTAGGATCTTTTCTCGTTCCCGGGGACGGCGAATACCCCTCATTGTGTTAAAGTTTTGGGTTGCGTGCGCCATTATCGCATGTGTGAAAGTGCCAACCCCTAGTGATTCCATGTGCCTTTCTGCAATTAGCGCGCGTGCCCCTCTATCGCATGCACACTGCCAACCGTGGCATCCATGCACCACGCGGATTGTGTGTGTGTGTGTGCGTGTGTGTGTGTGTGGACCTATTTGGGTTTTACATGAACATAGGGAATGAACCCATACATTCCATTGGTCTAATCATGGTCGAACAGCTCAAAAACCCTAGACACCAACTTCCACATGAAATGATGCACCATACCACCAACAGTAGCATCACCACACAACGTGGAGTGTGTGTTGTGGTGTGGAACTATGGTTTTTTTTTCATGAACACATGCAATGACTCTATATACTTCATTGATCAAACCATGGTAAAATAGCTCAAAAACCCTAGACATGCAACTTACACATGAAGCGATGCACCACACCTCGAACCGTGGCGTCCCCGCACAACATGGGGTGCATGCGGTGGCACTTTGTGGGGTTCTTGTATGAACATAATCGCTGCATGATCCAACACAGGTCCTTGGTCTAGATATCACTAGTGTTGATGGCCTTTTGCGGAGGCGATAGCCATTCCGTGAGAGGTCCGGCCGGCGTCACGACCGGTCGTTGGAATCGGCTCGGCAAGTTAGGGTTTCATCGAGTCCCCGGACTTGCGGTTTCCTGGATCTCGCCCGTGTTGCATGTCGAGAAACTTTTCTAGCACTATGATCAAGCGGACCCCGGGTTCGTAGGAAAAGTTCGCGCCCATTAAAGGCCATCTCGGCCTCGAAATTGCCCATGAGTTCGAATCGACCCAAATATCGCCGCATTTTTAAATCAAAATTTTCCGAGAGTTTTAAGCCTCGGCCACTCGTTACCAAGTGACATCGCACGGGCTTCATGCGGACCATTTTAGGCACTACCCATCATCTCACGTGGCTTTCCTCGCTAATGCGCTACTGTTATTTTATGCATTAGTCGACTCCGTGACATTGATAAGTTCACCCCGTCGTATCAATGCAGCTCGTCCCCTAGGATCTTTTCTCGTTCCCGGGGACGGCGAATACCCCTCATTGTGTTAAAGTTTTGGGTTGCGTGCGCCATTATCGCATGTGTGAAAGTGCCAACCCCTAGTGATTCCATGTGCCTTTCTGCAATTAGCGCGCGTGCCCCTCTATCGCATGCACACTGCCAACCGTGGCATCCATGCACCACGCGGATTGTGTGTGTGTGTGCGTGTGTGTGTGTGTGGACCTATTTGGGTTTTACATGAACATAGGGAATGAACCCATACATTCCATTGGTCTAATCATGGTCGAACAGCTCAAAAACCCTAGACCTGCAACTTCCACATGAAATGATGCACCATACCACCAGGTAGCATCACCACACACGTGGAGTGTGTGTTGTGGTGTGGAACTATGGTTTTTTCATGAACACATGCAATGACTCTATATACTTCATTGATCAAACCATGGTAAAATAGCTCAAAAACCCTAGACATGCAACTTACATGAAGCGATGCACCACCTCGAACCGTGGCGTCCCGCACAACATGGGGTGCATGCGGTGGCGCACTGTGGGGTTCTTGTATGAACATAATCGCTGCATGATCCAACACAGGTCCTTGGTCTAGATATCACTAGTGTTGATGGCCTTTTGCGGAGGCGATAGCCATTCCGTGAGAGGTCCGGCGAGCGTGCGACCGATCGTTGGAATCGGCTCGGCAAGTTAGGGTTTCATCGAGTCCCCGGACTTGCGGTTTCTGGATCTCGCCCGTGTATTTGCATGTCGAGAAACTTTTCTAGCACTATGATCAAGCCGGACCCCGGGTTCGTAGGAAAAAGTTCGCGCCCATTAAAGGCCATCTCGGCCTCGAAATTGCCCATGAGTTGAATCGACCCAAATATCGCCGCATTTTTAAATCAAAATTTTCCGAGAGTTTTAAGCCTCGGCCACTCGTTACCAAGTGACATCGCACGGGCTTCATGCGGACCATTTAAACTACCCATCATCTCACGTGGCTTTCCCTCGCTAATCTGCTGTTATTTTATGCATTAGTCGACTCCGTGACATTGATAAGTTCACCCGTCGTATCAATGCAGCTCGTCCCCTAGGATCTTTTCGTTCGGGGCCGGAATACCCTCATTGTGTTAAAGTTTTGGGTTGCGTCGCCATTATCGCATGTGTGAAAGTGCCAACCCCTAGTGATTCCATGTGCCTTTACGCAATTAGCGCGTGCCCTCTATCGCATGCACTGCGCCAACGTGGCATCCATGCACCCTTGGATTGTGTGTGTGTGTGTGCGTGTGTGTGTGTGTGGACCTATTTGGGTTTTACATGAACATAGGAATGAACCCATACATTCCATTGGTCTAATCATGGTCGAACAGCTCAAAAACCCTAGACCTGCAACTTCCACATGAAATGATGCACCATACCACCAGTAGCATCACCACACAACGTGGAGTGTGTGTTGTGGTGTGGAACTATGGTTTTTTTCATGAACACATGCAATGACTCTATATACTTCATTGATCAAACCATGGTAAAATAGCTCAAAAACCCTAGACATGCAACTTACACATGAAGCGATGCACCACACCTCGAACCGTGGCGTCCCGCACAACATGGGGTGCATGCGTGGCGCACTGTGGGGTTCTTGTATGAACATAATCGCTGCATGATCCAACACAGGTCCTTGGTCTAGATATCACTAGTGTTGATGGCCTTTTGCGAGGCGATAGCCATTCCGTGAGAGGTCCGGCCGGCGTCGACCGATCGTTGGAATCGGCTCGGCAAGTTAGGGTTTCATCGAGTCCCGGACTTGCGGTTTCCTGGATCTCGCCGTATTTGCATGTCGAGAAACTTTTCTAGCACTATGATCAAGCCGGACCCCCCGGGTTCGTAGGAAAAAGTTCCGCGCCCATTAAAGGCCATCTCGGCCTCCGAAATTGCCCCGCGAGTTCGAATCGACCCAAATATCGCCGCATTTTTTAAATCAAAATTTTCCGAGAGTTTTAAGCCTCGGCCACTACGTTACCAAGTGACATCGCACCGGGCTTCATGCCGGACCATTTTAGGCACTACCCATCATCTCACGTGGCTTTCCCTCGCTAATGCGCGCTGTTATTTTATGCATTAGTCGACTCCGTGACATTGATAAGTTCACCCCGTCGTATCAATGCAGCTCGTCCCCTAGGATCTTTTCTCGTTCCCGGGGACGGCGAATACCCCTCATTGTGTTAAAGTTTTGGGTTGCGTGCGCCATTATCGCATGTGAAAGTGCCAACCCCTAGTGATTCCATGTGCCTTTCTGCAATTAGCGCGCGTGCCCCTCTATCGCATGCACACTGCCAACCGTGGCATCCATGCACCACGCGGATTGTGTGTGTGTGTGTGCGTGTGTGTGTGTGTGGACCTATTTGGGTTTTACATGAACATAGGGAATGAACCCATACATTCCATTGGTCTAATCATGGTCAAACAGCTCAAAAACCCTAGACCTGCAACTTCCACATGAAATGATGCACCATACCACCAACAGTAGCATCACCACACAACGTGGAGTGTGTGTTGTGGTGTGGAACTATGGTTTTTTTTTTCATGAACACATGCAATGACTCTATATACTTCATTGATCAAACCATGGTAAAATAGCTCAAAAACCCTAGACATGCAACTTACACATGAAATGATGCACCACACCTCGAACCGTGGCGTCCCCGCACAACATGGGGTGCATGCGGTGGCGCGCACCTGTGGGGTTCTTGTATGAACATAATCGCTGCATGATCCAACACAGGTCCTTGGTCTAGATATCACTAGTGTTGATGGCCTTTTGCGGAGGCGATAGCCATTCCGTGAGAGGTCCGGCGAGCGTCGCGACGATCGTTGGAATCGGCTCGGCAAGTTAGGGTTTCATCGAGTCCCGGACTTGCGGTTTCTGGATCTCGCCGTATTTGCATGTCGAGCAACTTTTCTAGCACTATGATCAAGCCGGCCCCCCCGGGTTCGTAGGAAAAAGTTCCGCGCCCATTAAAGGCCATCTCGGCCTCCGAAATTGCCCCGCGAGTTCGAATCGACCCAAATATCGCCGCATTTTTAAATCAAAATTTTCCGAGAGTTTTAAGCCTCGGCCACTCGTTACCAAGTGACATCGCACGGGCTTCATGCGGACCATTTTAGGCACTACCCATCATCTCACGTGGCTTTCCCTCGCTAATCTTGCTGTTATTTTATGCATTAGTCGACTCCGTGACATTGATAAGTTCACCCCGTCGTATCAATGCAGCTCGTCCCCTAGGATCTTTTCTCGTTCCCGGGGACGGCGCATACCCCTCATTGTGTTAAAGTTTTGGGTTGCGTCGCCATTATCGCATGTGTGAAAGTGCCAACCCTAGTGATTCCATGTGCCTTTCTGCAATTAGCGCGCGTGCCCCTCTATCGCATGCACACTGCCAACCGTGGCATCCATGCACCACGCGGATTGTGTGTGTGTGTGTGCGTGTGTGTGTGTGTGGACCTATTTGGGTTTTACATGAACATAGGGAATGAACCCATACATTCCATTGGTCTAATCATGGTCGAACAGCTCAAAAACCCTAGACCTGCAACTTCCACATGAAATGATGCACCATACCACCAACAGTAGCATCACCACACAACGTGGAGTGTGTGTTGTGGTGTGGAACTATGGTTTTTTTTTCATGAACACATGCAATGACTCTATATACTTCATTGATCAAACCATGGTAAAATAGCTCAAAAACCCTAGACATGCAACTTACACATGAAACGATGCACCACACCTCGAACCGTGGCGTCCCCGCACAACATGGGGTGCATGCGGTGGCGCGCACCTGTGGGGTTCTTGTACGAACATAATCGCTGCATGATCCAACACAGGTCCTTGGTCTAGATATCACTAGTGTTGATGGCCTTTTGCGGAGGCGATAGCCATTCCGTGAGAGGTCCGGCCGAGGCGTGCGACCAGTCGTTGGAATCGGCTCGGCAAGTTTAGGCGATTGTTGTGTTTTTCCTGCAATAGACACATCATGTGAAGGAGGACATCAGCAAGGTCTTGGGGATCAAAGAACATCGTTAGCAAAAGCTGTAGTAGAAGAACGAGGACATCAGCAAGATCTTGAGGATCAACGAACTTCCTTAGCAAAAACTATCGTATAGAAGCAAATGCAGTATGTGCTGTGTTTTGAGTCAATTAGCACGTATTATTTAGGTTAGGATGTTATGTGTCGACACCAGGGCCTCCTATATATATGCTATTCTTAGTGCTTATTTGTGAGACATTTTCCCACGAGCTTATGTTGGAAACGACCTCCTACCGGTGCTTCAGCTCAACATCCATTCCATTTGCAGACTCTGTTCTAGTTAGCAATGTGTAGCAGCTTTAGCAAGTTTATAGGTTGTTAATTTGGAATTGAAAATACAATTTGGCTTCGCACGATTGACAGGACATTCTGGTTTCAGATTGTGGTGGTTTTGAATTGCATGACATGGGAACAATCGCATGCCTTATATGTGATTGATAAGCTTATGGGGAAATTATTGCTGGATTCTGTATATTCATTCTGAGGTACTACTACCTGGCAACATCAAGTGAAATTTGCACGGTGCAGATTATTTAGCTGGGACTCTGCATATGTACTACACATAGTTTTGATCATATATTTTCTAGCTGTGCTTTTGATTGGCCATCGGAGAGTTAGCTGGGTGACGCAAATGGTAGGCTGTTTGTATGGACTAACAGGGCAGAGCAGAGGATTTCCTGTGATGTTTCATCACATCCTCCTGTTTGGTACACAGGAATGAACTCATATAATTTCATGGCATTACAGTAATGTTTCTACACATTTGGATGATTTAAGCACCTGCTGCAAAATCAAAGTGTCAAACCAATCGATCGCAAAATCATGTCAAGAGTTACTAAAGTTTTCTGCAGCCTTTTGATGTTGGTTCTCAAAATTATGCCAGGTTGGTTATCATCGCGATCCTGTAATCAACACATACCCACTGAATTCTGATCTGAAGTCTCCATCTGCATGCCTCAAGCCGCAGCCCCTCAACTTTATTCACGTTCGCTCTGTTTATAAGAATAAGACCCGCCAGGACGAAGATGAAATGCTATTTTTTCAAACTTCAGTGCGGACGATTCTACCTCATCGGTCAGATAACTCGAGGAGCCTTCAGGTCCAGTGATCATTGGCATAGGTCGACCTTTCCTGGCTTCACACCCGTGAAGATCTGTCGACAAGTTTGAACAACCGTAAACAACAGTCACGGTGGTATTCAAGTTCAGTACATGTATCTGATAATGTGTCCACCAATTCAGTATGCGCTAGGCCAGGACTAGTAACCTTGGTTGTGCATTTCTGGAAGATATCAAAGCTAAGTACCAACAGTGCACTGCGGAAAGTGTCTTTGGCTCTTAGAGGTGTCTTTGGCTCTTAGAGATCTAGTGCTCCCTTTGGTTACACAAAATGAAATCATATTTGCAAGTTTTAAAAATTTGAAAATAAATTCTGGGCATAATCAATGCTCTATCTATAAGCATACAAAATCACAACCTAAAATTCTTTGTACCGTGGGCTAAACAAAAATGACAAAATCTGATAAAATTTGGGAATGTAAAACTATGCATTCTTAGGTCACACTTTTTGTCATTTTTGTGTAGCTCATAATCTAATGTTGAAATTAGTATTTTGCAGGTTTGCAAGATACTTCATTGGCTTTCATGATTGTTGACTCAAATATATAATTTTCGATTTTAAAAATAATAATACTCAGAACCATTCGCTGCAGAAGGGACTTGCGAGGCCACAAGAGAATGTTTGGAAGAAAAATCATTGAAATCCACATCCCAGGCTTATTTAAATGAGGCATCTAAAAGTATAATAGGGGCAAACCCCTGGGAGTTACCACAAGGATTAGCGATGTTCGGCCGTCGGATCGAGTCACGAGGCGAATCCAGACCGTGAATTCGAATAGACTTTTTACCCCTTCTTAACAGTGTTTTGTATCTATGCTAAGTGCACATTATGTTTGCCACTGCCGCTGGGTACGACCGCTTTTACAGCGTCTAAGTGATTTTTTCCACGGGGTGGCACGGGATTCTTTTCTGTGTGTTTCCTCTGGTTTTGTTGTGTTGATTTTTTTGTTGTGTGCTTTTTTGTAGTTTTGCCGTGTGCTTTTCTTTGCCATGTGTTTTTCTTGAAATGTGTTTTCTTGAAATATACTGTGCACTCAAACTTTTCCGTGTGTTTTTAGAAATACGCATGGCATTGTCATCATTTGGTGTGTGTCAAAGCGTTAAACGCATAGCAACGCCGCGTTTTCCGATAGTGAAGGGTAGATGATGTCGGCAAGATAATAACATACATGTTATAATCATGCCCATTGACATTCGTCTAGATCAATAGTTTCCTTGAGTTAAACAAGTATATTTAATGGGTAAAACTAACATAAAATGACAGATCACTAGCGAATTTGTCATGTTCATCAAGAACCGTATTGTCGGTGGAAGGATCTTCGATGAGGAGCACGCAACGGGGACAAGCCAACACGTGTGGATGAGGGCCATAACCCATAGGACGTTCGCGGCGAGATCCAACGACGTGGCTGCGATGGTTGGATCCCGACGAGATACCCAGCGGTGGAGTTCGTCCTTGAGCCGGAAGAGAGCGAGATGCGCGACGAAGAAGAGACATGGGGGCAGGCAGACGAGTATCCGCCTGCTGCGATGGTCGGGCTTGGCCTCCACCGCGGCCATGTCGTGGTCGTCGTCGGTGTTCAGCTGGAGATATCGCCTCGAGATATCGCCTTGTGCTAGCTGACGTGTTGACGATGATTCTGTTGCTGGATTTGATTTTTGTTTGAGATTGGGCCGGGCTTCAATTAATAAGCTCTATCTACATATAAACACAACCACAACCGGAGCCGAGCCAGAGACAGGAAGGAACGAGTTGCGGCGCAGCGATTCGACCCATACCGTACGTCATGGGCTTCAGCACTTAGATTGTACACGTCTTCCAAGTTGTCCTTCGTCACCCGTCATGATTCCGACATGGTCTCATGTTTAAACATTATGTATGTATATATGTGCAGCAGATTCGATTGAAGGCTGGCTTAATCGTGGCCATCTACGATTCGAGGTCAGATCTCCTCCAAGTATTTCTTCTCGCCATTGACCCCTACCCTAGTTTACTTGCAGACCAAAGATGGACACTAGTAGAAAACATGCCTTTATAGTTCATCCCATCCCGAGCCATCAGTTCCGGTTCCCTCACGAACCAGAACTAGGGCTCATATTAGTCCGGTTGTAAGACCAGGACAGCGCACGGGACAGGACGACAATCTCTCCCGGTTCATGCTGACCCTTTAGTCCCGGTTCGGGGCAGGAACTAGGACTAAACGTGTCGAGCCACACGTTAGCCGCTGTCCCAGATCTTTATTTCCGGTTTTTGTTAGGAACCAGGAATAAAGATCCATGCATGTTGTATATATGTAGCACCCCAGCTCTACATGTTTGTGTGAGCTCGTTTGTTTTTCCCCTCTCATGCATAAATGGTGTATGTTGCTTAGTTTTCCCCTTTTATGCAAAGAGGTGCTGAATGAAATGTATAAATGCCTGAGCCACACTTAAGCTTTCTCTTTTTTCTTTCCTCCTCGATCGAGGTTAGCATGCAACTTAATTCTTTTATCTGTCATTGATACAATGCATGCGTCGATGTACAGTGGTCATTTCTCTAGATGTTATATGATTTTCTTTAATAAAATTAATTATATAATGCAGATAAGACGACAATAGATGTACGGTGACCGACGCACTGGCGAGTTCATTGCGGGCCTTCATAATTTTATCTGTGTAGCTGAGGCAAACAGACGTAACGGTTTTATGTGTTGTCCATGTGTTAAATGTCGGAATCAGAGGGATTACTCTTCCTTGAGAACCCTTCACACCCACATGCTTGAGCAAGGTTTCATGTCTAGCTACAATTATTGGACCAAGCACGTAGAAAAAAGGATTATGATTGGATTCGTGACGAACCTAGGTGCACCGCCACGGCTGCAGAACAGGTTGCAGACTTGCTGCATAGAAGTGGTTTCCGTCGGCACGAGGTGATAACCCGATGCCCACATCATGCGCTGCAAGTCATGCCCATGAGAAAGCAGTCCAGGCTTAAGCATGTACATGATGCCCCTCCTTGCAGCGGTGCAACTTGGCGCTCTTGAGTATGCCGCGTAGCTCAGACGCCATCGCCGGCTGGCGTTCCATGCCAGGACCAGCGAACACAGAAAGCCTCTCGGGCAGTCGACGAGCGCATGGGCGGAACGACGAACTACGACTATGGCGCACTTTTTCAGTTTCCACTCTCGGTCGTCTTGATGTAATGATGTACTAGGACATGCACCGCGAAAACGATCAACACCACGTCGAGCACGATCTCCGCGACCGGCCACCACCGCGTTAGCAAGGACGGTACACGATCACCACCATCACTTACGCGAGGGGATGTAGACTACATGCAATTGGTGGATGTATATTTTATACTCCCTCCATCCTAAAAAGGATATCTCAACAAGTTTGTCTAAACTGAAATGTATCTAAACACTACTACCTCCGTTTCGGGCTTAAGGCGTACACGCTTTCCAAAGCAAAGTTTGACCGAAAGAATTGAACAACAAAATCTTGATTATATTATACATAATTAGTACCGTTGGATTCGTATTGAAAAATACTTTCCAGTGGTACTAGTTTTATACCAAAACTCTTTACGTATTTAGAGTAACTAGCACAAAGCCCGTGCGTTGCTACAGTATCACATTAAATCAAATACTTCCTTTGATCCATGCAAATTTAAGTCAATTAATATATCTCGAACGGAGTAGCACAAATGACTGTGCGGTAGTATGACCAAAAAATTTAGACCTAGTTTCTTACATAATAGATTAGTCTCTGGAACAGCAGATGGTTGGCTCCTATATTTTTCCCAATTTTATCAAATGATGTTTCATGGATGTAGTCAAAATGACCGTGCATAGCCGTAGCAATCCTGACCAAGAGCACCTCAAATTGACTTATATAAAAAAGCTGTACACATTGTTTCCTGGAAAACCTTGGGTAGGATGACACCGTCCAGTTAGAGGCTTTTGTGTCGGCGAGCTAACAAATTCTTCATCTCAAAATGATAATTATTCTTTAATGAACATGAAACCAGTCTCTCATACTAGTAGAAATGTCACACACTTTAAGAAAGAAAATGAAAATTAACTGTGACCAGTGGTGGACCAAAAATTGAGATTAGCAGGGATAAATTTTTAGAATTTTTTTAAGGCACAAATAAAGCTTCTCGACCAAACCGTCTACTTAAAAACAGGTCATATATAGGTAGGGAGATAGGTCCCAACAATAAAATGGGATGGGTGATTTACCTGTAGCACCTTCACATCACGATTTCTCCCTCTTCTTTATTTCTTCATAGAAAGATCACCCCAAATGCATCTCTCAGCTCTTAATCTCCCTGAATCCTAACATGATCCGTCTCCTTTTCTATATCATGCCACCAGGGAGCCAGTCGCTTGGCTCGTTTGCCAGGAGCTCGATCTGGTCGCGGTGGAGGTCGATCTGGCTGCGGTGGAGGTCGCCTCAGTCGCGGTGCGCTCGACGTGGTGCCACTGGAGCTTGATCTGGTTGTTGGGCTGCTCGATCTTTGGGCCGCAGTGGAGCTCGCTCCTATATCGTGCCATGGGGAGCTTGTAGTTGGACGGTCATGGGCTCATCAGCTCGTTCGTCTTGGTGACATGAACTGGTGATGTTCTCCCATCAGGAACGATCAAAGCGCTGGCTTCCGGCACCAGACGACTCAGTCCTGTTGATCTCAATACGTGTTGAATTTTAATATAAACAAAATATATTCATAAATGAATTACATGTTGGCATCTTAAGCTAACAGACTCCATTTATAAATTGGTTGTTATGCGTCAACAATTCTCTAGGGTAAAAAGACACAATGGCAAAGATAATGTATGAAAGCAATTATTGACCTATAACTATACTCCTCCCCATATTAGTTGACTCAAATTTGTCTAAATTTGAATGAATCTAACCCTATTTAGTATATAGGTTCATCCAAATTTTGACAAAACCAAGTGAAAACTAATATGGATCTAAGGGAGTACTAATTTCTTATATATTTTACACTTATACGAGACATTTGGTATTTGTGATATCATAAAAGATTCTCGTTCACCTGCTCAAAGGATGCGGCCGGGATAGGCAGTAATGCTATACCTGCGTTCAGAAGAGAAATCAAGCAATGTTTGTCCAGAAAATCTGCTCTGGTGAAATTGAAGTATACATAAACCAATTGTTTTCCTCCTACCCGCTAGGCGCTAAGGCAAGTTTGGCCAATGACTCTCTTTTAATTAAAAATTATAAGCATAATTCGCTTGTACACTACAATTTAATGCTGAAATTTCACGACAGAGATTTTGCAATGTAATGGTTTTCTTGCATATAGATACATATACACATCTTACACTATAATGCCGGGAAGTCCCACAGATTGAAACATATGTTGTCGAGTACGCTAGAAATCTAAAACTTTGAGCTTTGAGAAAACCTGAAACTTTGCAACAAAAGATATGCTTGTAGTGTACGTGCCTGAATTATCTGTAAAAAAATAGGTAGTGCCGTCAAAGCAAAGTCCATGTGCAATTACCTGGCTTTGGTTGTCCGTCAGTGCATGAGGCAAGTCTTAATTCTCCGTAGATCCATCTGATGGCTCGTGTCTAGAATTGAAACCCGACTATCCGATTGAGGACGTTGTTCCATAGTGCATTGGATCAATCTTATATGTCTGCATGTGTAAATTGGAACCGGACGATATTGATCCATGTGCATGGCTTCTACCGGCTGATTGTAGCATGGCAAATACGTCGGTGGTGGTAACAAAGGCGGAGGAACGTTGGAATATGAGCCACTGGCGTTGGCGGCGCGGTAAGAGTGCGTGAAGACGGCGTACCCTAGATTAGTTTTGATGACGGCGCTAATTATGTCTATTAATCTTTTTCTTTTTTGCTTGATTGGGTAATGGGTAATTTGCTATTTGGTGGGAGGGTCAAAGGGTCCAAAAAAAGTGTTGGACCGGGAGAAACACTCCGTCCTTTATTATTACTAGTAAGCTTGCACGTGCAATGCACGTCTCTACAATATGATAAATGCATTTAAAATTATTATGTCCTTTTAACCAAGTTAATTTTCTATAGTTTTATTTACTTTTTTTTTGAAGGAGTTTTATTTACTTGTCCACATAAATATGCCTCATGGCTCAAAATTGTGAGCTTGTGCATGCAACGTACAATCCGAATATACACAATCAGTTAAAACTCATACATAGCCAAAGTTCAATCGGATGAGAGGTGCCCATTCCCGTTTACAAATGTTTTCCATGCAAGATTTACAACTTGGGGGGAAAGTTTTAGTTTATTATCAATTTTCATAGTTTATATATGTTCTTCTAAGTCTGAGTTTTACACCATCATTTATTTCCGAATTAAATAAAATTATATTCCTTCGTGCTGAAAAGGGTGTCCAAGATTTCTAAATTTAAATGTATATAGACACATTCGAATTTAGACAAGAGGAAGAAAAATTCCAGGCACAACCCAAGTGGACATGCAGCCCCTCATCACCTCTGCCTCTCACGTAACCTTAAAAAAACAATGATAGTCAAAAAAAACTATGACTCTCACTCTTATCCCCAGTCTCCACTCTCTTCCTCCCTGCTTCCACAGTTCCACTGTCTCGATCTTTCCGCCTCTCTGCCTCCCCACCGGGCGACGCTCGACGCCATTGCTCATCTCTGCCCATCCTCGTTGATTCTGGCCGAATAGGCCTAATGGGGCATTCGAGCTCGAAAGGCTCATGGGGATAGAGAGATAGGCGCGAGAGGCGAATGTGGAGGTGTGGGCCTCATCTCCACCAGATTGAAGGCCTCAGAGCGCCGGTCTCCTCGTCCTGCAGTAGAAGTCGATGAATCAGAGCAATCGCCGAAGGATGCCTTACTCTGGGTTGCTGGCTGTGTCTCGAGCATTCTAGGCATCTGAATCCTATGCAGGTAAGGAGTTCCCCTATTCAGCAAAACTCAATCCTACCATTATATAAAAGAAAGGATGTGGAGAAGCATCGCTAAGTACGACACATGGGTGTGGTGTGCTTGTTAACTTTATAACACTCGCTACTGTATGTATGCATGATTTTAATACGGGATAATTTGGTGCCAGCAATATTTCTTTGGCACTGACATGGTGTTCCTCTGTTTTCGTATGTGTTGGTGTTCTCATCATCAGCTATACTTTATGGATCACCCAAGGACTCACCCTGCAGAGAAGAGTTTCCTCTGACTCCAAACAGTCTATATGAAAAAACCAAGGTCTTGGGGCATTCATTTTTATTTCTGTGTCTAAGTTATGTAGGCTCACAAGATCTTTAAACTGACTGAAATTTCAAAAAACTATTGTAGCTTGTTGTTGAAGATATTTGCGGTGATATCTACAGTACAGGTCCGAAATGGAAGATTGCTCTATTTAGGAACTTCAATCCTGTTGGGGCTCATCC
This sequence comes from Avena longiglumis, assembly GCA_030063025.1. Lineage (NCBI taxonomy): Eukaryota > Viridiplantae > Streptophyta > Magnoliopsida > Poales > Poaceae > Avena > Avena longiglumis. The sequence continues at coordinate 32,055,302 of CP125978.1, forward strand.
GAGTAGATACCTTGGTGAAGACCCAGGAAGAATGCCCAATTATTTTATGTCATATGCTCCGCAAGTTGCTATTGGCAGGATACTAGCTCTGACAGTATTGGAGAATGGTTACACAATAGATGGAGCTGGGTAATTATTCTTATCATGCTATGTACAATTACTGGTCATTTAAACCTGTTGTGATTTTATTTATCCATTGTTGTGCTTTCTCAAGATCTTTTAGCGTCTGCAACTATTTTATTGTACACAGGTGTGCATGCCATTAAATATATTTATCTATGCCATGCGCTAAATTACCGAGTTCCAACCATTTAGTAGATGTTTAATGTTTCTAATCCGTAAAACAACTTCAATTTTGCTAAAGCCTAAAACAACATTCTGTATTGATTTTGTTAAACCCAAAAACGAATTTCTTTAAAAGTATATTCATCCAATATGTTTTTGCATTGACCATTATCTAATTAAGTTTCACACGTAGTGTATGAAGATATTCTAATTTATATTGTGAAATCACGAAGTATATTCAACTCTCTGTGCTACATGAACATCATGACACCCCAGGGGTAAAAATACGGGTATATCCAACGCAAAAGTTGGTATTGTATTGTTTTTCCTTATTCTTACACGAGGAAGGACATGATGATGTGTTAATGGTAACTCCAGACTATATTCGCAATCTTCAGTAGCTTGTGATGTATGCGTTTAAAATCAATGGTCAAATTGTAGATATTGGTGTATTGGTAGCAAATTTCTGCAATTAGGTTAGACTGAGGCACCACATTTGTTGACATGAACTTGTGTAAATGAGTTTATTCCTTGTGTTATTTCAGGTTCTTCTTGAAAAGGGTTTATCTTGCAATGGTAAATTGATATACATCTTCAGCATTGTGGAAACAAAGGACACGGCCGACAGGGATGGCACCCCAGCAATGTCAAGAAGGTTGTCTCCCATTTGGTAAGAGGCGCTTGACATTAAAACTTAATAGGTTTTATTACTGACCGTGCTAAGTTTTTTTTTGGTATTGATGGTATTCTTGGACATTTTTATTTCAGCCATGTTTCGATGGTGAACATACTCTGAATAGGAATTTTGAAGCTATACATATAGGCCGCAAGTAGAAACTGAAAGTGAAATCAAATCCATCATATGTTCAGGCTACTCAGGCTGTTGCTAATGGCATTGGTGCATGACACAATTAAATGTATATTGCTAGTTAGTACCAATTAAAATCACTTCTTTCGTTCTTAGTTTGTCCTGACAACCATGATCCGTAGGATGTTTGTGTTTCATTTTCTTGACCACTAATAGAAGCAACAACCATTTTATGATTGTAGGCTTGACGTTATCTCTTTAATATACTATCCTCATTTTGTGAATACCGTTCCCTCTTCAGTTTTCTTTTCAATTTCTTAGGGTCTACATATCTAATACATTACAATAAGAATTTATCGTCTCAGCAATTACCTGAGTAATATTCAATATTTTTGAGAATTACCTGAGTAGTGTATGTTTCGATGACCTGAAATGTGATATGTTCCCCTTTAGGAGCGGTAGACGATGTTCCATCTTGAGCTTTAGCTGTATGAATACGTGCCATATTTAATCACTGAGCAGATCAATAAATTACACAATCAGCGCTCAGACAATATATAAGCATGCATATGAAGGTCATCCTTCCCTTGTATGGTCAGGGGTGTGTGGGGGTACATTTTGCTCGTCGTTAACCAGTGATGTGGAAGCTTGTTTATTTTAACAGGCTTGATGATGTCTTTTCAGAATATCATCTTTATTTTGGGCATAATATTCTCTGTTCCTATAGGTTGCTCATACTTTACCCAAGGACTCGGTGTTGGCTAAATCCTGAAATGGGGTGCACCGTGATTGGGAGATGACATACCGTTGCCCTCTTGTGAATCACCATGTTATTAAATTAAAAAGACATTGATCTGTGGAATATATTTTCTCGGTCGTTAAATGGATGCTAATTGGTCATATCGGCCAAAGTTGCAATCTGTTTACAGTAATTTACATGCCTATATCTAGAGAAAACAAGCTGTTATAATTTGGCAGTAATTTACTATATTTTGATTTGTCTAATAGATTTTTTTGCTATGCTGATATTTGTCTGTATCTTAGTGCAGATTGGTACTGTGAACGTCAGCTACAGGGTGAAGATCGGAGATGTAACCTAAAATCAGATTGATACTATGAACGTCAGCTACACAGTGAGGATCAGAGCTACAGAAAAAACGTAAATTCGCTTTATGTAGACCGGTAACCATGACCTATGATCAATTCCTATGAAGGTAATATTATGACATGTATTCTTCCCCTACAAAGGTAATTTGTGGATATCGGGCGTTAGTTAGAATGTTATCATACCAGTCCGATGACAGTTGTGCGATACTTCAATATTCAGGCAATTTTTGCAGGGACGTCGGTTTGTCGGCAGGGAAGTGAAGGAGGAGCGGCCACCCACTCGACGGGGCGCTGCAGAACAGCGAGGTCACCGTGCAAGGAGGCGACAGTGCGCTGCCAGGCTATGAGGTCGCCGGGCTGAGGCGTCGTTGTGGCGCCGGGCTGTGAGGTCGCGAGGCAGAGAGGCGACGTTGCGGTGTCGGGCTGCGAGGTCGCCCTGCAGGGAGGTCGCATGACTGCTAGCGACGTCTGGAGCGGTGGTGGCGCAGGGCAGCAGTCGTCGAGGTCGAGGGGATCTGAATCATTCAGTTTCTTTTTTTGCGATTAGTTTTGCGTGATTGTTGGCGCGGGGCGCGCATGACCGGGAGTTTGTATTTTCCTCTGCGGTGGAGAAATGTCAGTCAATGTAAATTGCTAAGTGCACACCGTACCACAATAGAGTAATCCTGGCTGTTAGATTGAGATTAGGGGTTCTAATCAAGCGGTGTAGTTTGGTTCGTGTACGGTAAACGGGGTGTACTTAAGAAAGATTATGTTTGCTTGTCTATTAGTAGTGGAGATAGGTAGGTAGAGACTAGGAAGCGGTGTCCGTGCGTTGTAACGGGCGAAAAAATTCATAAACACAAGAAAAAATTAAATCATCTTTCTTTTCTGGGCGATGGCAATTTCCTTTTTGTCACTTTTTATGTCACGTGAAAATTGTAAGGGCCCACCACATATATCCAGTGGCAACTTTCAATCTTAGTCGTTCGGCAGCGCTGCCGTGGGCACATCTATGTGTGATGGCTGTTCTTCCCAACAAAAAGTAGGAGGAGTAAAACTGTTATATTGAGTGATTATTATTAGTTGAACAAAATTCCTTTCGTGTGCATCTTGCCAACCTAAATATTTCGTGAAGTTCTAAGAATCCTATTAGCGACTCAAAAATTTGCCCCAAAACCAGTTCACTCACCCGTATGGTTCTCTTGTCGGTCCTTTAATCATCCACAATCCAATGCAGAATTCAGCTCAGCCAGTAGCCAACCACCAACATAGGCTCACGTAATCAGTCAACCATGTATAGGAATGGCTCGTTAATCTAATTCGGATCAATTGATACGACAGAGAGACGACGGGAAAGAACGACGCGATGCATTGAAGCTTCTTTCAGCATTTTTCTGACCAGTCCTAGGCTACCGTCCAACGCGCAGAACACCAAAATCGAAGTTGAACAAGAAGGGAGGAGAAGAGGATTAGCTTGCTGCGCCGGCCATGAACGGTCTATGGCGTTGTGTTCATGGCGAGAAGGTAAGACGGAGGAGGAGCATGCAGACGCAGCGACATCATTCCGTGGCATAGTCACCATGGCGCCGTCAGATGCACACGATCTCCTGGTCCTAACGAATCCAGCGGGCTTATGTGTGTGAACATGCTCCTTCACCTGTAGCACAAGCGAGAATTTAGCGGCCTCCATCCTTCTTGACTCGCCTCCACGCCAGGCTTCCTCGCGAGCCGACCAGATGCTTCTCATCGCCGGCGAAGACCCACTGCAAAGAACCCTCGGTCTCCTCCGTGAACATGAACGAAACTCATATTCCGCTTGTGCCGAGCGGTAGCTGCGCCGCTGATGGACGATTTCAGTTAGACCAACCCGAGAATGCGACGAAGAGGAAGTGAATCGCTTTTTTTTTGCTCGCGGTGGCAATGGTGGGTAGTTTTTTAAATTGCAGGACTAAATCGTCTAAAAAGTGTTGGACCGGAAGAAACACTTCCTTTATATTATTCATCACTACGGGAGAAGCCGAATACGCCGACGACGGGGTCCCGTCGGCGTAGGCCCTAAATTCTGTCGGCGTAGGCTGGCCCGACGGCTGCCGTCAGACGCCTCAGAGGCGTAGCCTCTTCTCCGTCGGCGATAAAAGCCGTCGTAGACCATATGGGGCCCACCTAGATGACTAACGGCCGTTTTGCTGATTTTTTCAAAAAAAAATTCCAATTTTTTTTTCAAATTTTTTTTTCAACTTTTTTTAACCTTTTTGTATTGTTTAAATTGTTAATCTCACATGGACATTTTTTATTCTAAGTATACTTAGTATCAAGTCAAATTGTACAATTAGTCAAACTTCCCAACCGTCACCCATCCTAATACTACTCCAAATTTCAAAGACGCTTAACTTCTTCGTTCCTTCCACATGAGCTTCCGACAAACAAACTAGAACATGTTGTGAATATTATCATATCAAATTACATTCCATACAATTTTTTGAGTAAACAACAATAAATAAGTAATAATAATATTGAATTCAAATAAAATAAAATAAATTTTATTTATTTTGCTTTTTTATTTAAAATTGAATAATTCATATCTATAAATCCGTAAATCACAATTCGACAAATAATATATCCAAATCGATCAGAAAGAGGAATCCAAATATGACATCCCTATCATCTATTTAATTATATATCATAAATTTTAAATATTAGACCAACTAAAACTATGTCAAAATTCATGAAACACCCGCTTTTGGCACTCTTGGCTCGGGACGAGTCTCACTAAACTTGCATTAGATCTCTGATGAAATGGCATATTGTGAACCTAAAATGATTTTTACAAAAATCATGAGCAATATATCATGTACCAAGAGTTCAAATCTAACTCATTTCCCGATTCAAGAGAATTTATCTTTTCACGAGAGGTGAAGAAAGGTTTGAGATTCCTAGGTTGGGAAATTGTCCATTCAATATGGTCTAGTATTTTTGAAAAATGTGGTATTATCATTTTGAAACTTTCATTTGGTGGTTGCTTCGCAAAAACACCCCGTTTTTTGCACTCGGAAAATGAAAAATGGCTTTTCGGTGCGACGAAAAGGAAAACTTCCTCCTACAACATTGTTCACCATCCCATGATACACATGTGTGCACAATATGGACACATTATCTCAAACTATACTACGATTATAGCAATAACATTGGTCATTTGACCTGAAATCCAGAAAACCTCGATTGAGATAGGCCATTTTGTGAAGGTTTTTTTAAGACTCAATGAATATACCAAGTTTGGTATTTTTCCATGGAACTATGTCATATAATATGACACCACGCGAAGTTTTGCATTGTTTCGATCATTTTTTAATTTTTTATGCACATTTCAAACTATCATTAAACTTCCTAAATCGAGGGGCATGATGATTCTTAGCTCGGGGACGAGTCTCACTAAACTTGCATTAGATCTCTGATGAAATAGCATATTGTGAACCTAAAAATGATTTTTACAAAAAAGCATGAGATCCAAATTAGATCTCTGACCGAGAAGGAGGAAGAGGTGGGTGGAGGCTGGTTAACATGTACAACGGCGAGCGAGAAAAGTCAACTTTTCCTTCGATCCAAATTAATTGACTTATATTTGTCTAGATTTGAATGTATCTAGACTTATTTTAGTGCTAGCTAGATACGTCCGAATCTAGACAAAATCAAGTCAACTAAGTATTAAATTTCGAATTGTTTGACTAGCCAAAGATCGATGTACCACGTGGATACCGGCCCGGACAAGACAACAGAGCAGGGGCATGCAGCACAATGACTAGAATGCTCTAGAATACCACATGCATGTTACACTCCATGAGCGAACCAAAACATCTTCCGGAAAGAACCGAGGGCGACGGACGGAGCGGCCACACGGTACCGTGGGTGGAAGAGCCAGCTAGCGCGAACCTGCAGGTGGCACGGAGCCAAACACACGAAAAACCGGACCAAAGCAGGAACCCGACGGGAAAAATTAAACCAGACAAAATCGGTACACAACTCCCGCCTCATCCTTGGCAAACCGGCAGAAATTGGCCCAACTCTCGCCTATTATGGGCTGAACCGGGAAAACAATGGATTCCGCGGAGACACGACGGAAATGGACTCTTTTCTACCTAAATCTGGGTACTTTTCTGGTTTTTTTCTCGAAAGATCCTCGGTTTCGGCCTTAGAATTGGGCGTGTGCCTAGCGCAGGCAGCTGCCCAGGCTAATTGGGCCTCTGGCAGCATCATATCCGAGTGGGCTGGCTGGCTGCAGCAGGAGGCTCCCCCAATGACCTACAGTACTCAGCTACGTCATTAAAGACCCATGCATGCATCAGACGGCCTGTTTGTACTCCCTCCGTACGCGCGTAGATAGATACTCCGTCATTAAAGCAAGTAGGCTTAAATCAAATACAGCCGGAAATGGACTAAATATAGTTGAGGTGCATGTCCGCCGTGCCATTGGGTACTCCCTCCGTACGCGCTGATGCTCCTAATATTTCGGTGACGCCGGAGCCAAAAGGAGAGGAAGCAGTCTCGCGTGCTAGGTGTAGGAAGACATCACGAGATCAATTACGATCATGCGCGCGTGGAGTAGTTGTTGTGGAAGGAGATCGATCGGGGAGAGCGTGGAGTTGTTTTGGAAGGCTAGATGGGTTGGAGGGTATAGTACTCTGATACCATATGATAAATTTGGTGACGTGTCGGGCATACCCTGCGTGTTTATATGGGGGTTTAACCAACATCCCACAAAAGGATTACAACTTGATTAGTTACATAATAGAGAGAAGGGATGCACGCTATCTACTCTCATCCATCGGTCCTTATCAAGTTGGAACCGTGGTGGAACAATCATGACATGCACGTTGACACGCTAACACCAATTGAACTCTTACACCTCATGCATGGTTCCACAACAATGGCACCCCAAGAAATTTAACAAAGCTGGTACACGAAAATAGTTCAGCTTGGATTATCACATCAGATACAGAAAAGAGAATCAACTGCTGGGTTTATTCAGTACATGCTACGACTGTTCCGTAATTGGCCTTTGCAGTAAATGACCAAGAAGCTTCTCTGACCATGAGTAGAGGGTGCATTGTATCCACGTCGCCGCATGGATTGCTACGCAGGAGAGCACCAGGAGGAACAATGCAATTGCATCTTCCCACCCCCTGGCAACCGCTGCTGCGTAGGCTGCAATGAGACACAGCAGGTCCAGAACTATAGGAATTATTCCTACCCAGAGCAGCTGCAATAAAAGCTAGATCAAATGAAGACAACTTTCTAGCAGTCTTTCTAGCAAGAACACACTTGGTAATGAAATAGGAAAAGTATCTAATAGCTGGGAGTTGGATGTTCCGAATTTTACCACTTCCCTTTAAGAAGTCGAAACCTTGGCAAATCTCAGCATACAAATCAACAAGTGACTTGGGCCTCTCCTTGATCTTCTCACAAGATCCCCACTGAGGTACTCTAATTGCTGCACAGAAATCAGCAAAAGGCAGGTTGACAGGTATATTATATATTTTGTAATGGACCATGGGATTAGAAGTAGACCAAGTGAACCGGAAGTCCTGCACAAATGCCATGGTTATCTTAACATATTGGATTGGTTCACCTTCAACAAAGTGCTCCAACCCCGCATTTGTAACCAAAGTTTGAAAATCTTGGAGAATCCCCGCAGCTCTCATAAATTGTAGCATGGATATATGGAAGGAAAAACTGCCTCCTCATGATGAACCTTCATTGGCTCATGCACCATCAAGTCATATTGATTCAGTGAATAAGCACTCATCTTCTTTGCTGAAATTTTAAACAACCATCAAACCAAGTGATTTCTAAGTTGATAAATGATGAGCAACTACTATAGGAACTTGCTAGAGGACTAAACATGCATCAAAACAAAGTTTCTAAGCATATAACAAGCATGCAAGCTCAAACAACCTCTCACCTACAGTAGCAAAATACTCAAGATACAATCTACCAATCACAAATCTAATCGGACAAGTGGAGGAGGCACATACCAAAAGAGTTTGAATCTTGCCTTGGGAAAACAAGAGGGGGAGGTGGCGGAGGAAGGTGGAATTTTCATTTTCTTCTTCTTTTGCCGCTATTTTTTTTCAATCGTCCACTTAATAAAGTTTTCCATGCATGCATTGACCGGGAGGATCCGTTTTCCATGGAAATGATGGAACGGCCGAGATGTATGCGTCCCAGTGATCCCTACTAACATGGCAGGTGGACTTTTCAAGCAAATTATAACGCTGCCAGCGCTCTGCTATTTTTCGTAGTTTAAATGCAGATTCTCCGGAGAATTAGTTATTAATAGCGGATTCTCCGGAAAGATTAAATGTCCTCATATAAATCCCTCCACAAACCCTCTCTCTGCAATTCTGAGACTCGTTAATATATAACCCGTATAGACATGCATGCATGGTTTGCCACCGGATTTGTAGCCCGAAATCTGGGATGGTTAGTAACGCCTCGACTATGCCAGCCTCGATCTGCTATTGTTTCTCTCCTACCCGGGGGGAAAAGATGTCTTCTTTTTTCCGAATGAGAAACGATAAAACAGTCCGTTTTACATGCACAATGCCAGCTTCGTGTCCTATTCATTACTCCATTCAACCCAGATTAGTTTATCTACCCCCTCCGTCCTATAATAGATGTCTCGAGTTTTTAAAATTTGATGAATCTATGTCTTAAATAGTGTCTAGATTCATCTAAAATTTGGCAAATCTAAGACATCTATTTTGAGACGAGAAAATAGATATGAATATATCTAGTCAAAATTTAGTGCTAGATACACCCATATCTAGACGAATTTGAGTCAACTTAATATGGATCAAAGGGAGTATGACCTTTGATAACATGCACACTCATGCTCATACCGCGTCATACGAATGGAGTCAACAGAAGGCCAAGATTACCCATCATCTCACGTGGCTTTCCTCGCTAATGCGCTGTTATTTTATGCATTAGTCGACTCCGTGACATTGATAAGTTCACCCCGTCAGATTATGCAGCTCGCCCCTAGGATCTTTTCTCGCTCCCGGGACGAATACCCCTCATTGTGTTAAAGTTTTGGGTTGCGCCATTATCGCATGTGTGAAAGTGCCAACCCCTAGTGATTCCATGTGCCTTTCGCAATTAGCTGCGTTCTCTATCGCATGCACACCGCCAACCGTGGCATCCATGCACCACGCGGATTGTGTGTGTGTGTGCGTGTGTGTGTGTGGACCTATTTGGGTTTTACATGAACATAGGAATGAACCCATACATTCCATTGGTCTAATCATGGTCGAACAGCTCAAAACCCTAGACCTGCAACTTCCACATGAAATGATGCACCATACCACCAACAGTAGCATCACCACACAACGTGGAGTGTGTGTTGTGGTGTGGAACTATGGTTTTTTTTTCATGAACACATGCAATGACTCTATATACTTCATTGATCAAACCATGGTAAAATAGCTCAAAAACCCTAGACATGCAACTTACACATGAAACGATGCACCACACCTCGAACCGTGGCGTCCCCGCACAACATGGGGTGCATGCGTTGGCGCGCACCTGTGGGGTTCTTGTATGAACATAATCGCTGCATGATCCAACACAGGTCCTTGGTCTAGATATCACTAGTGTTGATGGCCTTTTGCGGAGGCGATAGCCATTCCGTGAGAGGTCCGGCCGAGGCGCATGACCTCGTTGGAATCGGCTCGGCAAGTTAGGGTTTCATCGAGTCCCGGACTTGCGGTTTCCTGGATCTCGCCGTATTTGCATGTCGAGAAACTTTTCTAGCACTATGATCAAGCCGGACCCCGGGTTCAGAGGAAAAAGTTCCGCCCATTAAAGGCCATCTCGGCCTCCGAAATTGCCCCATGAGTTCGAATCGACCCAAATATCGCCGCATTTTTAAATCAAAATTTTCCGAGAGTTTTAAGCCTCTCGCCACTACGTTACCAAGTGACATCGCACCGGGCTTCATGCCGGACCATTTTAGGCACTACCCATCATCTCACGTGGCTTTCCCTCGCTAATGCGCGCTGTTATTTTATGCATTAGTCGACTCCGTGACATTGCTAAGTTCACCCGTCAGATCAATGCAGCTCGTCCCCTAGGATCTTTTCTCGTTCCCGGGGACGGCGAATACCCCTCATTGTGTTAAAGTTTTGGGTTGCGTGCGCCATTATCGCATGTGTGAAAGTGCCAACCCCTAGTGATTCCATGTGCCTTTCTGCAATTAGCGCGCGTGCCCCTCTATCGCATGCACACTGCCAACCGTGGCATCCATGCACCACGCGGATTGTGTGTGTGTGTGTGCGTGTGTGTGTGTGTGGACCTATTTGGGTTTTACATGAACATAGGGAATGAACCCATACATTCCATTGGTCTAATCATGGTCGAACAGCTCAAAAACCCTAGACCTGCAACTTCCACATGAAATGATGCACCATACCACCAACAGTAGCATCACCACACAACGTGGAGTGTGTGTTGTGGTGTGGAACTATGGTTTTTTTTTCATGAACACATGCAATGACTCTATATACTTCATTGATCAAACCATGGTAAAATAGCTCAAAAACCCTAGACATGCAACTTACACATGAAACGATGCACCACCTCGAACCGTGGCGTCCCGCACAACATGGGGTGCATGCGTGGCGCACTGGGGGTTCTTGTATGAACATAATCGCTGCATGATCCAACAGGTCCTTGGTCTAGATATCACTAGTGTTGATGGCCTTTTTGGAGGCGATAGCCATTCCGTGAGAGGTCCGGCCGAGGCGCATGACCGATCGTTGGAATCGGCTCGGCAAGTTAGGGTTTCATCGGAGTCCCCGGACTTGCGGTTTCGGATCTCGCCAGATTTGCATGTCGAGAAACTTTTCTAGCACTATGATCAAGCCGGACCCCGGGTTCGTAGGAAAAAGTTCCGCCCATTAAAGGCCATCTCGGCCTCGAAATTGCCCGCGAGTTCGAATCGACCCAAATATCGCCGCATTTTTAAATCAAAATTTTCCGAGAGTTTTAAGCCTCGGCCACTACGCTACTAAGTGACATCGCACCGGCTTCATGCGGACCATTTTAGGCACTACCCATCATCTCACGTGGCTTTCCCTCGCTAATGCGCTACTGTTATTTTATGCATTAGTCGACTCGTGACATTGATAAGTTCACCCGTCAGATCAATGCAGCTCGTCCCCTAGGATCTTTTCTCGCTCCGGGACGGCGAATACCCTCATTGTGTTAAAGTTTTGGGTTGCGTGCGCCATTATCGCATGTGTGAAAGTGCCAACCCTAGTGATTCCATGTGCCTTTACGCAATTAGCGCGTGCCCTCTATCGCATGCACACTGCCAACCGTGGCATCCATGCACCACGCGGATTGTGTGTGTGTGTGCGTGTGTGTGTGTGTGGACCTATTTGGGTTTTACATGAACATAGGGAATGAACCCATACATTCCATTGGTCTAATCATGGTCGAACAGCTCAAAAACCCTAGACCTGCAACTTCCACATGAAATGATGCACCATACCACCAATAAGAGCATCACCACACAACGTGGAGTGTGTGTTGTGGTGTGGAACTATGGTTTTTTTTCATGAACACATGCAATGACTCTATATACTTCATTGATCAAACCATGGTAAAATAGCTCAAAACCCTAGACATGCAACTTACATGAAACGATGCACCACACCTCGAACCGTGGCGTCCCCGCACAACATGGGGTGCATGCGGTGGCGCGCACCTGTGGGGTTCTTGTATGAACATAATCGCTGCATGATCCAACACAGGTCCTTGGTCTAGATATCACTAGTGTTGATGGCCTTTTGCGGAGGCGATAGCCATTCCGTGAGAGGTCCGGCCGAGGCGTGCGACCAGTCGTTGGAATCGGCTCGGCAAGTTAGGGTTTCATCGGAGTCCCCGGACTTGCGGTTTCCTGGATCTCGCCGTATTTGCATGTCGAGAAACTTTTCTAGCACTATGATCAAGCCGGACCCCCCGGGTTCGTAGGAAAAAGTTCCGCGCCCATTAAAGGCCATCTCGGCCTCCGAAATTGCCCCGCGAGTTCGAATCGACCCAAATATCGCCGCATTTTTTAAATCAAAATTTTCCGAGAGTTTTAAGCCTCGGCCACTACGTTACCAAGTGACATCGCACCGGGCTTCATGCCGGACCATTTTAGGCACTACCCATCATCTCACGTGGCTTTCCCTCGCTAATGCGCTACCGTTATTTTATGCATTAGTCGACTCGTGACATTGATAAGTTCACCCGTCAGATCAATGCAGCTCGTCCCCTAGGATCTTTTCTCGCTCCCGGGCGAATACCCTCATTGTGTTAAAGTTTTGGGTTGCGTGCGCCATTATCGCATGTGTGAAAGTGCCAACCCCTAGTGATTCCATGTGCCTTTCTGCAATTAGCGCGCGTGCCCCTCTATCGCATGCACACTGCCAACCGTGGCATCCATGCACCACGCGGATTGTGTGTGTGTGTGTGCGTGTGTGTGTGTGTGGACCTATTTGGGTTTTACATGAACATAGGGAATGAACCCATACATTCCATTGGTCTAATCATGGTCGAACAGCTCAAAAACCCTAGACCTGCAACTTCCACATGAAATGATGCACCATACCACCAACAGTAGCATCACCACACAACGTGGAGTGTGTGTTGTGGTGTGGAACTATGGTTTTTTTTTCATGAACACATGCAATGACTCTATATACTTCATTGATCAAACCATGGTAAAATAGCTCAAAAACCCTAGACATGCAACTTACACATGAAACGATGCACCACACCTCGAACCGTGGCGTCCCCGCACAACATGGGGTGCATGCGGTGGCGCGCACCTGTGGGGTTCTTGTATGAACATAATCGCTGCATGATCCAACACAGGTCCTTGGTCTAGATATCACTAGTGTTGATGGCCTTTTGCGGAGGCGATAGCCATTCCGTGAGAGGTCCGGCCGAGGCGTGCGACCAGTCGTTGGAATCGGCTCGGCAAGTTAGGGTTTCATCGGAGTCCCCGGACTTGCGGTTTCCTGGATCTCGCCGTATTTGCATGTCGAGAAACTTTTCTAGCACTATGATCAAGCCGGACCCCCCGGGTTCGTAGGAAAAAGTTCCGCCCATTAAAGGCCATCTCGCCTCCCGAAATTGCCGCGAGTTCGAATCGACCCAAATATCGCCGCATTTTTAAATCAAAATTTTCGAGAGTTTTAAGCCTCGCCACTACGTTACTAAGTGACATCGCACCGGCTTCATGCCGACCATTTTAGGCACTACCCATCATCTCACGTGGCTTTCCTCGCTAATGCGCTACCGTTATTTTATGCATTAGTCGACTCGTGACATTGATAAGTTCACCCGTCGTATCAATGCAGCTCGTCCCCTAGGATCTTTTCTCGTTCCCGGGGACGGCGAATACCCCTCATTGTGTTAAAGTTTTGGGTTGCGTGCGCCATTATCGCATGTGTGAAAGTGCCAACCCCTAGTGATTCCATGTGCCTTTCTGCAATTAGCGCGCGTGCCCCTCTATCGCATGCACACTGCCAACCGTGGCATCCATGCACCACGCGGATTGTGTGTGTGTGTGTGCGTGTGTGTGTGTGTGGACCTATTTGGGTTTTACATGAACATAGGGAATGAACCCATACATTCCATTGGTCTAATCATGGTCGAGCTCAAAACCCTAGACCTGCAACTTCCACATGAAATGATGCACCATACCACCAAAAGAGCATCACCACACAACGTGGAGTGTGTGTGTTGGTGTGGAACTATGGTTTTTTTTCATGAACACATGCAATGACTCTATATACTTCATTGATCAAACCATGGTAAAATAGCTCAAAAACCCTAGACATGCAACTTACACATGAAACGATGCACCACACCTCGAACCGTGGCGTCCCCGCACAACATGGGGTGCATGCGGTGGCGCGCACCTGTGGGGTTCTTGTATGAACATAATCGCTGCATGATCCAACACAGGTCCTTGGTCTAGATATCACTAGTGTTGATGGCCTTTTGCGGAGGCGATAGCCATTCCGTGAGAGGTCCGGCCGAGGCGTGCGACCAGTCGTTGGAATCGGCTCGGCAAGTTAGGGTTTCATCGGAGTCCCCGGACTTGCGGTTTCCTGGATCTCGCCGTATTTGCATGTCGAGAAACTTTTCTAGCACTATGATCAAGCCGGACCCCCCGGGTTCGTAGGAAAAAGTTCCGCGCCCATTAAAGGCCATCTCGGCCTCCGAAATTGCCCCGCGAGTTCGAATCGACCCAAATATCGCCGCATTTTTTAAATCAAAATTTTCCGAGAGTTTTAAGCCTCGGCCACTACGTTACCAAGTGACATCGCACCGGGCTTCATGCCGGACCATTTTAGGCACTACCCATCATCTCACGTGGCTTTCCCTCGCTAATGCGCGCTGTTATTTTATGCATTAGTCGACTCCGTGACATTGATAAGTTCACCCCGTCGTATCAATGCAGCTCGTCCCCTAGGATCTTTTCTCGTTCCCGGGGACGGCGAATACCCCTCATTGTGTTAAAGTTTTGGGTTGCGTGCGCCATTATCGCATGTGTGAAAGTGCCAACCCCTAGTGATTCCATGTGCCTTTCTGCAATTAGCGCGCGTGCCCCTCTATCGCATGCACACTGCCAACCGTGGCATCCATGCACCACGCGGATTGTGTGTGTGTGTGTGCGTGTGTGTGTGTGTGGACCTATTTGGGTTTTACATGAACATAGGGAATGAACCCATACATTCCATTGGTCTAATCATGGTCGAACAGCTCAAAAACCCTAGACCTGCAACTTCCACATGAAATGATGCACCATACCACCAACAGTAGCATCACCACACAACGTGGAGTGTGTGTTGTGGTGTGGAACTATGGTTTTTTTTTCATGAACACATGCAATGACTCTATATACTTCATTGATCAAACCATGGTAAAATAGCTCAAAAACCCTAGACATGCAACTTACACATGAAACGATGCACCACACCTCGAACCGTGGCGTCCCCGCACAACATGGGGTGCATGCGGTGGCGCGCACCTGTGGGGTTCTTGTACGAACATAATCGCTGCATGATCCAACACAGGTCCTTGGTCTAGATATCACTAGTGTTGATGGCCTTTTGCGGAGGCGATAGCCATTCCGTGAGAGGTCCGGCCGAGGCGTGCGACCAGTCGTTGGAATCGGCTCGGCAAGTTTAGGCGATTGTTGTGTTTTTCCTGCAATAGACACATCATGTGAAGGAGGACATCAGCAAGGTCTTGGGGATCAAAGAACATCGTTAGCAAAAGCTGTAGTAGAAGAACGAGGACATCAGCAAGATCTTGAGGATCAACGAACTTCCTTAGCAAAAACTATCGTATAGAAGCAAATGCAGTATGTGCTGTGTTTTGAGTCAATTAGCACGTATTATTTAGGTTAGGATGTTATGTGTCGACACCAGGGCCTCCTATATATATGCTATTCTTAGTGCTTATTTGTGAGACATTTTCCCACGAGCTTATGTTGGAAACGACCTCCTACCGGTGCTTCAGCTCAACATCCATTCCATTTGCAGACTCTGTTCTAGTTAGCAATGTGTAGCAGCTTTAGCAAGTTTATAGGTTGTTAATTTGGAATTGAAAATACAATTTGGCTTCGCGATTGATGTGACATTCTGGTTTCAGATTGTGGTGGTTTTGAATTGCATGACATGGGAACAATCGCATGCCTTATATGTGATTGATAAGCTTATGGGGAAATTATTGCTGGATTCTGTATATTCATTCTGAGGTACTACTACCGGCAACATCAAGTGAAATTTGCACGGTGCAGATTATTTAGCTGGGACTCTGCATATGTACTACACATAGTTTTGATCATATATTTTCTAGCTGTGCTTTTGATTGGCCATCGGAGAGTTAGCTGGGTGACGCAAATGGTAGGCTGTTTGTATGGACTAACAGGGCAGAGCAGAGGATTTCTGTGATGTTTCATCACATCCTCCTGTTTGGTACAGGAATGAACTCATATAATTTCATGGCATTACAGTAATGTTTCTACACATTTGGATGATTTAAGCACCTGCTGCAAAATCAAAGTGTCAAACCAATCGATCGCAAAATCATGTCAAGAGTTACTAAAGTTTTCTGCAGCCTTTTGATGTTGGTTCTCAAAATTATGCCAGGTTGGTTATCATCGCGATCCTGTAATCAACACATACCCACTGAATTCTGATCTGAAGTCTCCATCTGCATGCCTCAAGCCGCAGCCCCTCAACTTTATTCACACGCTCTGTTTATAAGAATAAGACCCGCCAGGACGAAGATGAAATGCTATTTTTCAAACTTCAGTGCGGACGATTCTACCTCATCCAGTCAGATAACTCGAGGAGCCTTCAGGTCCAGGAGCATGAGCATAGGTCGACTTTCCTGGCTTCACACCCGTGAAGATCTGTCGACAAGTTTGAACAACCGTAAACAACAGTCACGGTGGTATTCAAGTTCAGTACATGTATCTGATAATGTGTCCACCAATTCAGTATGCGCTAGGCCAGGACTAGTAACCTTGGTTGTGCATTTCTGGAAGATATCAAAGCTAAGTACCAACAGTGCACTGCGGAAAGTGTCTTTGGCTCTTAGAGGTGTCTTTGGCTCTTAGAGATCTAGTGCTCCCTTTGGTTACACAAAATGAAATCATATTTGCAAGTTTTAAAAATTTGAAAATAAATTCTGGGCATAATCAATGCTCTATCTATAAGCATACAAAATCACAACCTAAAATTCTTTGTACCGTGGGCTAAACAAAAATGACAAAATCTGATAAAATTTGGGAATGTAAAACTATGCATTCTTAGGTCACACTTTTTGTCATTTTTGTGTAGCTCATAATACGAAGTATTTGAAATTAGTATTTTGCAGGTTTGCAAGATACTTCATTGGCTTTCATGATTGTTGACTCAAATATATAATTTTCGATTTTAAAAATAATAATACTCAGAACCATTCGCTGCAGAAGGGACTTGCGAGGCCACAAGAGAATGTTTGGAAGAAAAATCATTGAAATCCACATCCCAGGCTTATTTAAATGAGGCATCTAAAAGTATAATAGGGGCAAACCCCTGGGAGTTACCACAAGGATTAGCGATGTTCGGCCGTCGGATCGAGTCCTGAGAGCGAATCCAGACCGTGAATTTGCGAATAGACTTTTTTTACCCCTTCTTAACAGTGTTTTGTATCTATGCTAAGTGCACATTATGTTTGCCACTGCCGCTGGGTACGACCGCTTTTACAGCGTCTAAGTGATTTTTTCCACGGGGTGGCACGGGATTCTTTTCTGTGTGTTTCCTCTGGTTTTGTTGTGTTGATTTTTTTGTTGTGTGCTTTTTTGTAGTTTTGCCGTGTGCTTTTCTTTGCCATGTGTTTTTCTTGAAATGTGTTTTCTTGAAATATACTGTGCACTCAAACTTTTCCGTGTGTTTTTAGAAATACGCATGGCATTGTCATCATTTGGTGTGTGTCAAAGCGTTAAACGCATAGCAACGCCGCGTTTTCCGATAGTGAAGGGTAGATGATGTCGGCAAGATAATAACATACATGTTATAATCATGCCCATTGACATTCGTCTAGATCAATAGTTTCCTTGAGTTAAACAAGTATATTTAATGGGTAAAACTAACATAAAATGACAGATCACTAGCGAATTTGTCATGTTCATCAAGAACCGTATTGTCGGTGGAAGGATCTTCGATGAGGAGCACGAAAACGGGGACAAGCCAACACGTGTGGATGAGGGCCATAACCCATAGGACGTTCGCGGCGAGATCCAACGACGTGGCTGCGATGGTTGGATCCCGACGAGATACCCAGCGGTGGAGTTCGTCCTTGAGCCGGAAGAGAGCGAGATGCGCGACGAAGAAGAGACATGGGGGCAGGCAGACGAGTATCCGCCTGCTGCGATGGTCGGGCTTGGCCTCCACCGCGCCATGTCGTGGTCGCCGTCGGTGTTCAGCTGGAGATATCGCCTCGAGATATCGCCTTGTGCTAGCTGACGTGTTGACGATGATTCTGTTGCTGGATTTGATTTTTGTTTGAGATTGGGCCGGGCTTCAATTAATAAGCTCTATCTACATATAAACACAACCACAACCGGAGCCGAGCCAGAGACAGGAAGGAACGAGTTGCGGCGCAGCGATTCGACCCATACCGTACGTCATGGGCTTCAGCACTTAGATTGTACACGTCTTCCAAGTTGTCCTTCGTCACCCGTCATGATTCCGACATGGTCTCATGTTTAAACATTATGTATGTATATATGTGCAGCAGATTCGATTGAAGGCTGGCTTAATCGTGGCCATCTACGATTCGAGGTCAGATCTCCTCCAAGTATTTCTTCTCGCCATTGACCCCTACCCTAGTTTACTTGCAGACCAAAGATGGACACTAGTAGAAAACATGCCTTTATAGTTCATCCCATCCCGAGCCATCAGTTCCGGTTCCCTCACGAACCAGAACTAGGGCTCATATTAGTCCCGGTTGTAAGACCAGGACAGCGCACGGGACAGGACGACAATCTCTCCCGGTTCATGCTGACCCTTTAGTCCCGGTTCGGGGCAGGAACTAGGACTAAACGTGTCGAGCCACACGTTAGCCGCTGTCCCAGATCTTTATTTCCGGTTTTTGTTAGGAACCAGGAATAAAGATCCATGCATGTTGTATATATGTAGCACCCCAGCTCTACATGTTTGTGTGAGCTCGTTTGTTTTTCCCCTCTCATGCATAAATGGTGTATGTTGCTTAGTTTTCCCCTTTTATGCACAAAAGGTGCTTAATGAAATGTATAAATGCCTGAGCCACACTTAAGCTTTCTCTTTTTTCTTTCCTCCTCGATCGAGGTTAGCATGCAACTTAATTCTTTTATCTGTCATTGATACAATGCATGCGTCGATGTACAGTGGTCATTTCTCTAGATGTTATATGATTTTCTTTAATAAAATTAATTATATAATGCAGATAAGACGACAATAGATGTACGGTGACCGACGCACTGGCGAGTTCATTGCGGGCCTTCATAATTTTATCTGTGTAGCTGAGGCAAACAGACGTAACGGTTTTATGTGTTGTCCATGTGTTAAATGTCGGAATCAGAGGGATTACTCTTCCTTGAGAACCCTTCACACCCACATGCTTGAGCAAGGTTTCATGTCTAGCTACAATTATTGGACCAAGCACGTAGAAAAAAGGATTATGATTGGATTCGTGACGAACCTAGGTGCACCGCCACGGCTGCAGAACAGGTTGCAGACTTGCTGCATAGAAGTGGTTTCCGTCGGCACGAGGTGATAACCCGATGCCCACATCATGCGCTGCAAGTCATGCCCATGAGAAAGCAGTCCAGGCTTAAGCATGTACATGATGCCCCTCCTTGCAGCGGTGCAACTTGGCGCTCTTGAGTATGCCGCGTAGCTCAGACGCCATCGCCGGCTGGCGTTCCATGCCAGGACCAGCGAACACAGAAAGCCTCTCGGGCAGTCGACGAGCGCATGGGCGGAACGACGAACTACGACTATGGCGCACTTTTTCAGTTTCCACTCTCGGTCGTCTTGATGTAATGATGTACTAGGACATGCACCGCGAAAACGATCAACACCACGTCGAGCACGATCTCCGCGACCGGCCACCACCGCGTTAGCAAGGACGGTACACGATCACCACCATCACTTACGCGAGGGGATGTAGACTACATGCAATTGGTGGATGTATATTTTATACTCCCTCCATCCTAAAAAGGATATCTCAACAAGTTTGTCTAAACTGAAATGTATCTAAACACTACTACCTCCGTTTCGGGCTTAAGGCGTACACGCTTTCCAAAGCAAAGTTTGACCGAAAGAATTGAACAACAAAATCTTGATTATATTATACATAATTAGTACCGTTGGATTCGTATTGAAAAATACTTTCCAGTGGTACTAGTTTTATACCAAAACTCTTTACGTATTTAGAGTAACTAGCACAAAGCCCGTTGCTACAGTATCACATTAAATCAAATACTTCCTTTGATCCATGCAAATTTAAGTCAATTAATATATCTCGAACGGAGTAGCACAAATGACTGTGCGGTAGTATGACCAAAAAATTTAGACCTAGTTTCTTACATAATAGATTAGTCTCTGGAACAGCAGATGGTTGGCTCCTATATTTTTCCCAATTTTATCAAATGATGTTTCATGGATGTAGTCAAAATGACCGTGCATAGCCGTAGCAATCCTGACCAAGAGCACCTCAAATTGACTTATATAAAAAAGCTGTACACATTGTTTCCTGGAAAACCTTGGGTAGGATGACACCGTCCAGTTAGAGGCTTTTGTGTCGGCGAGCTAACAAATTCTTCATCTCAAAATGATAATTATTCTTTAATGAACATGAAACCAGTCTCTCATACTAGTAGAAATGTCACACACTTTAAGAAAGAAAATGAAAATTAACTGTGACCAGTGGTGGACCAAAAATTGAGATTAGCAGGGATAAATTTTTAGAATTTTTTTAAGGCACAAATAAAGCTTCTCGACCAAACCGTCTACTTAAAAACAGGTCATATATAGGTAGGGAGATAGGTCCCAACAATAAAATGGGATGGGTGATTTACCTGTAGCACCTTCACATCACGATTTCTCCCTCTTCTTTATTTCTTCATAGAAAGATCACCCCAAATGCATCTCTCAGCTCTTAATCTCCCTGAATCCTAACATGATCCGTCTCCTTTTCTATATCATGCCACCAGGGAGCCAGTCGCTTGGCTCGTTTGCCAGGAGCTCGATCTGGTCGCGGTGGAGGTCGATCTGGCTGCGGTGGAGGTCGCCTCAGTCGCGGTGCGCTCGACGTGGTGCCACTGGAGCTTGATCTGGTTGTTGGGCTGCTCGATCTTTGGGCCGCAGTGGAGCTCGCTCCTATATCGTGCCATGGGGAGCTTGTAGTTGGACGGTCATGGGCTCATCAGCTCGTTCGTCTTGGTGACATGAACTGGTGATGTTCTCCCATCAGGAACGATCAAAGCGCTGGCTTCCGGCACCAGACGACTCAGTCCTGTTGATCTCAATACGTGTTGAATTTTAATATAAACAAAATATATTCATAAATGAATTACATGTTGGCATCTTAAGCTAACAGACTCCATTTATAAATTGGTTATGCGTCAACAATTCTCTAGGGTAAAAAAGACACAATGGCAAAGATAATGTATGAAAGCAATTATTGACCTATAACTAATACTCCCTCCGCCCCATATTAGTTGACTCAAATTTGTCTAAATTTGAATGAATCTAACCCTATTTAGTATATAGGTTCATCCAAATTTTGACAAAACCAAGTGAAAACTAATATGGATCTAAGGGAGTACTAATTTCTTATATATTTTACACTTATACGAGACATTTGGTATTTGTGATATCATAAAAGATTCTCGTTCACCTGCTCAAAGGATGCGGCCGGGATAGGCAGTAATGCTATACCTGCGTTCAGAAGAGAAATCAAGCAATGTTTGTCCAGAAAATCTGCTCTGGTGAAATTGAAGTATACATAAACCAATTGTTTTCCTCCTACCCGCTAGGCGCTAAGGCAAGTTTGGCCAATGACTCTCTTTTAATTAAAAATTATAAGCATAATTCGCTTGTACACTACAATTTAATGCTGAAATTTCACGACAGAGATTTTGCAATGTAATGGTTTTCTTGCATATAGATACATATACACATCTTACACTATAATGCCGGGAAGTCCCACAGATTGAAACATATGTTGTCGAGTACGCTAGAAATCTAAAACTTTGAGCTTTGAGAAAACCTGAAACTTTGCAACAAAAGATATGCTTGTAGTGTACGTGCCTGAATTATCTGTAAAAAATAGGTAGTGCCGTCAAAGCAAAGTCCATGTGCAATTACCTGGCTTTGGTTGTCCGTCAGTGCATGAGGCAAGTCTTAATTCTCCGTAGATCCATCTGATGGCTCGTGTCTAGAATTGAAACCCGACTATCCGATTGAGGACGTTGTTCCATAGTGCATTGGATCAATCTTATATGTCTGCATGTGTAAATTGGAACCGGACGATATTGATCCATGTGCATGGCTTCTACCGGCTGATTGTAGCATGGCAAATACGTCGGTGGTGGTAACAAAGGCGGAGGAACGTTGGAATATGAGCCACTGGCGTTGGCGGCGCGGTAAGAGTGCGTGAAGACGGCGTACCCTAGATTAGTTTTGATGACGGCGCTAATTATGTCTATTAATCTTTTTCTTTTTTGCTTGATTGGGTAATGGGTAATTTGCTATTTGGTGGGAGGGTCAAAGGGTCCAAAAAAAGTGTTGGACCGGGAGAAACACTCCTTTATTATTACTAGTAAGCTTGCACGCAATGCACGCCTCTCTACAATATGATAAATGCATTTAAAATTATTATGTCCTTTTAACCAAGTTAATTTTCTATAGTTTTATTTACTTTTTTTTTGAAGGAGTTTTATTTACTTGTCCACATAAATATGCCTCATGGCTCAAAATTGTGAGCTTGTGCATGCAACGTACAATCCGAATATACACAATCAGTTAAAACTCATACATAGCCAAAGTTCAATCGGATGAGAGGTGCCCATTCCCGTTTACAAATGTTTTCCATGCAAGATTTACAACTTGGGGGGAAAGTTTTAGTTTATTATCAATTTTCATAGTTTATATATGTTCTTCTAAGTCTGAGTTTTACACCATCATTTATTTCCGAATTAAATAAAATTATATTCCTTCGTGCTGAAAAGGGTGTCCAAGATTTCTAAATTTAAATGTATATAGACACATTCGAATTTAGACAAGAGGAAGAAAAATTCCAGGCACAACCCAAGTGGACATGCAGCCCCTCATCACCTCTGCCTCTCACGTAACCTTAAAAAAACAATGATAGTCAAAAAAAACTATGACTCTCACTCTTATCCCCAGTCTCCACTCTCTTCCTCCCTGCTTCCACAGTTCCACTGTCTCGATCTTTCCGCTCCTCTGCCTCCCCACCTCCGGGGCGACGGCTCGCACGCCATTGCTCATCTCTGCCCATCCTCGTTGATTCTGGTCGCCGAATAGGCCTAATGGGGCATTCGAGCTCGAAAGGCTCGCGGGGGATAGAGAGATAGGCGCCGACAGAGGCGAATGTGGAGGTGTGGGCCTCATCTCCACCAGATTGAAGGCCTCAGAGCGCCGGTCTCCTCGTCCTGCAGTAGAAGTCGATGAATCAGAGCAATCGCCGAAGGATGCCTTACTCTGGGTTGCTGGCTGTGTCTCGAGCATTCTAGGCATCTGAATCCTATGCAGGTAAGGAGTTCCCCTATTCAGCAAAACTCAATCCTACCATTATATAAAAGAAAGGATGTGGAGAAGCATCGCTAAGTACGACACATGGGTGTGGTGTGCTTGTTAACTTTATAACACTCGCTACTGTATGTATGCATGATTTTAATACGGGATAATTTGGTGCCAGCAATATTTCTTTGGCACTGACATGGTGTTCCTCTGTTTTCGTATGTGTTGGTGTTCTCATCATCAGCTATACTTTATGGATCACCCAAGGACTCACCCTGCAGAGAAGAGTTTCCTCTGACTCCAAACAGTCTATATGAAAAAACCAAGGTCTTGGGGCATTCATTTTTATTTCTGTGTCTAAGTTATGTAGGCTCACAAGATCTTTAAACTGACTGAAATTTCAAAAAACTATTGTAGCTTGTTGTTGAAGATATTTGCGGTGATATCTACAGTACAGGTCCGAAATGGAAGATTGCTCTATTTAGGAACTTCAATCCTGTTGGGGCTCATCCGAGTAGATACCTTGGTGAAGACCCAGGAAGAATGCCCAATTATTTTATGTCATATGCTCCCATAAGTTGCTATTGGCAGGATACTAGCTCTGACAGTATTGGAGAATGGTTACACAATAGATGGAGCTGGGTAATTATTCTTATCATGCTATGTACAATTACTGGTCATTTAAACCTGTTGTGATTTTATTTATCCATTGTTGTGCTTTCTCAAGATCTTTTAGCGTCTGCAACTATTTTATTGTACACAGGTGTGCATGCCATTAAATATATTTATCTATGCCATGCGCTAAATTACCGAGTTCCAACCATTTAGTAGATGTTTAATGTTTCTAATCCGTAAAACAACTTCAATTTTGCTAAAGCCTAAAACAACATTCTGTATTGATTTTGTTAAACCCAAAAACGAATTTCTTTAAAAGTATATTCATCCAATATGTTTTTGCATTGACCATTATCTAATTAAGTTTCACACGTAGTGTATGAAGATATTCTAATTTATATTGTGAAATCACGAAGTATATTCAACTCTCTGTGCTACATGAACATCATGACACCCCAGGGGTAAAAATACGGGTATATCCAACGCAAAAGTTGGTATTGTATTGTTTTTCCTTATTCTTACACGAGGAAGGACATGATGATGTGTTAATGGTAACTCCAGACTATATTCGCAATCTTCAGTAGCTTGTGATGTATGCGTTTAAAATCAATGGTCAAATTGTAGATATTGGTGTATTGGTAGCAAATTTCTGCAATTAGGTTAGACTGAGGCACCACATTTGTTGACATGAACTTGTGTAAATGAGTTTATTCCTTGTGTTATTTCAGGTTCTTCTTGAAAAGGGTTTATCTTGCAATGGTAAATTGATATACATCTTCAGCATTGTGGAAACAAAGGACACGGCCGACAGGGATGGCACCCCAGCAATGTCAAGAAGGTTGTCTCCCATTTGGTAAGAGGCGCTTGACATTAAAACTTAATAGGTTTTATTACTGACCGTGCTAAGTTTTTTTTTGGTATTGATGGTATTCTTGGACATTTTTATTTCAGCCATGTTTCGATGGTGAACATACTCTGAATAGGAATTTTGAAGCTATACATATAGGCCGCAAGTAGAAACTGAAAGTGAAATCAAATCCATCATATGTTCAGGCTACTCAGGCTGTTGCTAATGGCATTGGTGCATGACACAATTAAATGTATATTGCTAGTTAGTACCAATTAAAATCACTTCTTTCGTTCTTAGTTTGTCCTGACAACCATGATCCGTAGGATGTTTGTGTTTCATTTTCTTGACCACTAATAGAAGCAACAACCATTTTATGATTGTAGGCTTGACGTTATCTCTTTAATATACTATCCTCATTTTGTGAATACCGTTCCCTCTTCAGTTTTCTTTTCAATTTCTTAGGGTCTACATATCTAATACATTACAATAAGAATTTATCGTCTCAGCAATTACCTGAGTAATATTCAATATTTTTGAGAATTACCTGAGTAGTGTATGTTTCCGATGACCTGAAATGTGATATGTTCCCCTTTAGGAGCGGTAGACGATGTTCCATCTTGAGCTTTAGCTGTATGAATACGTGCCATATTTAATCACTGAGCAGATCAATAAATTACACAATCAGCGCTCAGACAATATATAAGCATGCATATGAAGGTCATCCTTCCCTTGTATGGTCAGGGGTGTGTGGGGGTACATTTTGCTCGTCGTTAACCAGTGATGTGGAAGCTTGTTTATTTTAACAGGCTTGATGATGTCTTTTCAGAATATCATCTTTATTTTGGGCATAATATTCTCTGTTCCTATAGGTTGCTCATACTTTACCCAAGGACTCGGTGTTGGCTAAATCCTGAAATGGGGTGCACCGTGATTGGGAGATGACATACCGTTGCCCTCTTGTGAATCACCATGTTATTAAATTAAAAAGACATTGATCTGTGGAATATATTTTCTCGGTCGTTAAATGGATGCTAATTGGTCATATCGGCCAAAGTTGCAATCTGTTTACAGTAATTTACATGCCTATATCTAGAGAAAACAAGCTGTTATAATTTGGCAGTAATTTACTATATTTTGATTTGTCTAATAGATTTTTTTGCTATGCTGATATTTGTCTGTATCTTAGTGCAGATTGGTACTGTGAACGTCAGCTACAGGGTGAAGATCGGAGATGTAACCTAAAATCAGATTGATACTATGAACGTCAGCTACACAGTGAGGATCAGAGCTACAGAAAAAACGTAAATTCGCTTTATGTAGACCGGTAACCATGACCTATGATCAATTCCTATGAAGGTAATATTATGACATGTATTCTTCCCCTACAAAGGTAATTTGTGGATATCGGGCGTTAGTTAGAATGTTATCATACCAGTCCGATGACAGTTGTGCGATACTTCAATATTCAGGCAATTTTTGCAGGGACGTCGGTTTGTCGGCAGGGAAGTGAAGGAGGAGCGGCCACCCACTCGACGGGGCGCTGCAGAACAGCGAGGTCACCGTGCAAGGAGGCGACAGTGCGCTGCCAGGCTATGAGGTCGCCGGGCTGAGGCGTCGTTGTGGCGCCGGGCTGTGAGGTCGCGAGGCAGAGAGGCGACGTTGCGGTGTCGGGCTGCGAGGTCGCCCTGCAGGAGGTCGCATGACTGCTAGCGACGTCTGGAGCGGTGGTGGCGCAGGGCAGCAGTCGTCGAGGTCGAGGGGATCTGAATCATTCAGTTTCTTTTTTTGCGATTAGTTTTGCGTGATTGTTGGCGCGGGGCGCGCATGACCGGGAGTTTGTATTTTCCTCTGCGGTGGAGAAATGTCAGTCAATGTAAATTGCTAAGTGCACACCGTACCACAATAGAGTAATCCTGGCTGTTAGATTGAGATTAGGGGTTCTAATCAAGCGGTGTAGTTTGGTTCGTGTACGGTAAACGGGGTGTACTTAAGAAAGATTATGTTTGCTTGTCTATTAGTAGTGGAGATAGGTAGGTAGAGACTAGGAAGCGGTGTCCGTGCGTTGTAACGGGCGAAAAAATTCATAAACACAAGAAAAAATTAAATCATCTTTCTTTTCTGGGCGATGGCAATTTCCTTTTTGTCACTTTTTATGTCACGTGAAAATTGTAAGGGCCCACCACATATATCCAGTGGCAACTTTCAATCTTAGTCGTTCGGCAGCGCTGCCGTGGGCACATCTATGTGTGATGGCTGTTCTTCCCAACAAAAAGTAGGAGGAGTAAAACTGTTATATTGAGTGATTATTATTAGTTGAACAAAATTCCTTTCGTGTGCATCTTGCCAACCTAAATATTTCGTGAAGTTCTAAGAATCCTATTAGCGACTCAAAAATTTGCCCCAAAACCAGTTCACTCACCCGTATGGTTCTCTTGTCGGTCCTTTAATCATCCACAATCCAATGCAGAATTCAGCTCAGCCAGTAGCCAACCACCAACATAGGCTCACGTAATCAGTCAACCATGTATAGGAATGGCTCGTTAATCTAATTCGGATCAATTGATACGACAGAGAGACGACGGGAAAGAACGACGCGATGCATTGAAGCTTCTTTCAGCATTTTTCTGACCAGTCCTAGGCTACCGTCCAACGCGCAGAACACCAAAATCGAAGTTGAACAAGAAGGGAGGAGAAGAGGATTAGCTTGCTGCGCCGGCCATGAACGGTCTATGGCGTTGTGTTCATGGCGAGAAGGTAAGACGGAGGAGGAGCATGCAGACGCAGCGACATCATTCCGTGGCATAGTCACCATGGCGTCGTCGTATGCACACGATCTCCTGGTCCTAACGAATCCAGCGCGCGCGGCTTATGTGTGTGAACATGCTCCTTCACCTGTAGCACAAGCGAGAATTTAAGCGCCGGCCTCCATCCTTCTTGACTGCGCCTCCACGCCAGGCTTCGTCCTCGCGAGCCGACCCAGATGCTTCTCATCGCCGGCAGCGAAGACCCACCTGCAGCAACCCCTCGGTCTCCTCCGTGAACATGAACAGAAACTCATATTCCGCTTGTGCTGAGCGGTAGCTGCGCCTCGCTGATGGACGCATTTCAGTTAGACCAACCCGAACAGAATGCGACGAAGAGGAAGTGAATCGTTTTTTTTTTTGCTCGCGGGTGGCAATGGTGGGTAGTTTTTTTTAAATTGCAGGGACTAAATCGTCTAAAAAAGTGTTGGACCGGAAGAAACACTTCGTCCTTTATATTATTCATCACTACGGGAGAAGCCGAATACGCCGACGACGGGGTCCCGTCGGCGTAGGCCCTAAATTCTGTCGGCGTAGGCTGGCCCGACGGCTGCCGTCGGCGTACTGCCCCGTAGGCGTAGCCTCTTCTCCCGTCGGCGTATAAAAGCCGTCGGCGTAGACCATATGGGGCCCACCTAGATGACTAACGGCCGTTTGGCTGATTTTTTCAAAAAAAAATTCCAATTTTTTTTTCAAATTTTTTTTTCAACTTTTTTTAACATTTTTGTATTGTTTAAATTGTTAATCTCACATGGACATTTTTTATTCTAAGTATACTTAGTATCAAGTCAAATTGTACAATTAGTCAAACTTCCCAACCGGTCACCCATCCTAATACTACTCCAGCCCCAGCACGCTTAACTTCTTCGTTCCTTCCACATGAGCTTCCGACAAACAAACTAGAACATGTTGTGAATATTATCATATCAAATTACATTCCATACAATTTTTTGAGTAAACAACAATAAATAAGTAATAATAATATTGAATTCAAATAAAAATAAAATAAATTTTATTTATTTTGCTTTTTTTATTTAAATTTGAATAATTCATATCTAGAAATCCGTAAATCACAATTCGACAAATAATATATCCAAATCGATCAGAAAAATGAGAGGAATCCAAATATGACATCCCTATCATCTATTTAATTATATATCATAAATTTTAAATATTAGACCAACTAAAACTATGTCAAAATTCATGAAACACCCCGCTTTTGGCACTCTTGGCTCGGGGACGAGTCTCACTAAACTTGCATTAGATCTCTGATGAAATGGCATATTGTGAACCTAAAAATGATTTTTACAAAAAATCATGAGCAATATATCATGTACCAGTAGTTCAAATCTAACTCATTTCCTGCCGATTCAGCAGGAATTTATCTTTTTCACGAGAGGTGAACAGAAAGGTTTGAGATTCCTAGGTTGGGAAATTGTCCATTCAATATGGTCTAGTATTTTTGAAAAATGTGGTATTATCATTTTGAAACTTTCATTTGGTGGTTGCTTCGCAAAAACACCCCGTTTTTTGCACTCGGAAAATGAAAAATGGCTTTTCGGTGCGACGAAAAGGAAAACTTCCTCCTACAACATTGTTCACCATCCCATGATACACATGTGTGCACAATATGGACACATTATCTCAAACTATACTACGATTATAGCAATAACATTGGTCATTTGACCTGAAATCCAGAAAACCTCGATTGAGATAGGCCATTTTGTGAAGGTTTTTTTAAGACTCAATGAATATACCAAGTTTGGTATTTTTCCATGGAACTATGTCATATAATATGACACCACGCGAAGTTTTGCATTGTTTCGATCATTTTTTAATTTTTTATGCACATTTCAAACTATCATTAAACTTCCTAAATCGAGGGGCATGATGATTCTTAGCTCGGGGACGAGTCTCACTAAACTTGCATTAGATCTCTGATGAAATAGCATATTGTGAACCTAAAAATGATTTTTACAAAAAAGCATGAGCAATATATCATGTACCTGTAGTTCAAATCTAACTCATTTCCTACCGATTCAGCAGGAATTTGTCTTTTTCACGAGAGGTGAACGGAAAGGTTTGAGATTCCTAGGTTGGGAAATTTTCCATTCAATATGGTCTAGTATTTTTGAAAAATGTGGTATTATCATTTTGAAACTTTCATTTGGTGGTTGCTTCACAAAAACACCCCGTTTTTTGCACTCGGAAAATGAAAAATGGCTTTTCGGTGCGGCGAAAAGGAAAACTTCCTCCTGCAACATTGTTCACCATCCCACGATACACATGTGTGCACAATATGGACACATTATCTCAAACTATACCACGATTATAGCAATAACATTGGTCATTTGACCTGAAATCCAGAAAACCTCGATTGAGATAGGCCATTTTGTGAAGGTTTTTTTAAGACTCAATGAATATATCAAGTCTGGTATTTTTCCATGGAACTATGTCATAAAATATGACACCATGCGAAGTTTTGCATTGTTTCGATCGTTTTTTAATTTTTTAATGCGCATTTCAAACTATCGTCAAACTTCCTAAATCGAGAGGCATGATGATTCTTAGCTCGGGGACGAGTCTCACTAAACTTGCATTATATCTCTGATGAAATGGCATATTGTGAACCTAAAAATGATTTTTACAAAAAATCATGAGCAATATATCATGTACCTGTAGTTCAAATCCAACTCATTTCCTGCCGATTCAGCAGGAATTTATCTTTTTCACGAGAGGTGAACAGAAAGGTTTGAAATTCCTAGGTTGGGAAATTATGCCGATGCATCATTACAGGAGTAAGCACATTGATACGAAGTATCACTACATACGGCAGTGTGTAGAGGAGAGCATGATTGAAGTCAACTATGTTTGCACCAAAGATCAGCTTGCGGATATCCTAACTAAATCTTTGGGACAAGTGAAGTTTGCGGAGATGCGAGGAAGGATCGGCGTCCAAGCTGTGAAGATGGGCACATCGTGCTTAGGGGGGTGATTGTTAGGAATAATAATCCCGATAGGACACGGAACGGTGTCGTGTGCGTGTGTGTGTTCCGAGTAGGACTAGTAGTCCAACACCTATACGTATTGACGCTGCGTCTTGCCGGGTATATATACACCCATATAGTAGCCTTGTAAGACAACTGTGAGATCAATACAAACAACAGGACCGAGAGGGCCCTGTAGCCATCAACATTGTTTTTCTCGTACATACTCGTGTGAGTTGAGAGAGCTAGTTCTTTTGATCAGGCTAGATAGCTAGCTTGCCAATCGTTGTTAGCTGGTTCTTATACGTGCGAGCAACTCGCCGGAATACTTCCTCGTCGTCACGCCGGACTGCACTCGACGTTTGGCGCTGGGCCAACAAACATTACACATTTCTAGACAAAATGAGTCTATATTATAATAAATGAGACTTTACATGATACCACACATATGTTATTTTGCACTATGGAGGTAGTAATTTAGACTAGTAACATATACATGTTACTACTCTAAGTTACTCCCCACTATGACCAGACTTAGAGCATCTCCACTCGTTGGCCGAACCCAGGGCAAAATTTGGTCCGTTTTTCGGCCGAACTGAACTTGTTTTCGGTTTGGGTACGCCCATTCTCCCACCCGCGTACCCAGGCCGAGTCCCCAAGTTCGGCTAAATTCATCAAACTAAGGCGGTTTTCCTTACGTTGGGCGAAATATAGGCGGATTACATCAAATTTAAACGAAACTAGTAATAACTAAACTTAAAAAGGTCGCCGCCGGTGCCTTCGCCGTCCTACATGACGAAGTTGTCGTAGAACGACGTGTAGTCCGGGTCCGCGCGGCCATCATCCTCGCCGCCGTCGTCGTCGTCGTCGCTCGGCGGCTTGTTCTGGCGGGAGCTGCCCTGGCCAGGGTCGCCGCACCTCCATGGCTGGTAGCAGGGGCATGCGTCGTCGTCGTCGTCTAGGACGTACAGCGGGGCGCCCTGGTAGGCGAGCTGCAGGCCGAGGATGCGCTGATGCTCCGCCTTCTCCCAGTCCTCTTGGACCATTCCAGGGTGTCCGGCGAGGAGGGCTCGACGGGCGGCAGCGCTTCGCGGAGCGACTGCTCCAACGCCATCTTCAGGGCGGCGTCCTCGGCCGGCGCTGACCCTTCTGTCTTGGGATGGCGTAGGCGCAGGTGGCCTGTTGGCGGCGTAGGCCCAGCCGGCTCGCGGATGACGATACCGCGTGCGCGTGTCCGTGGCGGTGAGCGCACCGGCGAGGCAGCTTTCGCGCTTCACCGCCGTCGGCGTGCGGAGTGGCGCGCTGCCGGATGAGTGCGACGCTGAAGCGGAGGAGGACGAGATCATGCTCGCCATCCTCCTCTCGGCGCCCGATTCGCCGAAGGAGCACGCATGCCGGTCCTGGTCGCCGGCGGCGGGTTGCGCGGGAAGCCCAGCCACGGCGTGTTCCCGCGGTTGATGTGCTCCAGCACGGCGGCGAGCGTCCGCCCCGGTGCGCTCCACCAACGCCGGCGCCCCGCCGAGTTCTTGCGCGCCGGCGGTGACTCGCTCGACGCCCCCTCGTGGCGGGCAAGTTCCTGCTGGCGCCGCTCCTCGAAGAAAAGCGCCCAGTAGCCGAGGTCGTCGACGCTCACGGCTTCGCCAGGGTTGTCCATGCCGGCGATGTACTCCTGTACATCGTACGACAACTCCTCCGGCGTCGGCCCCGGTGGGATTAGGATGCCGCCGGCGCTGAGCGTCCACCCCGGCGGCATCCGCGTGTCCGGCGGCGCCATGTACCCCGCCTCATACAGCATGCACGCCTCCCAAGTTTGGAGGGTGCGACGGTCGAAGCCGTTCGCCGCAGCACCGTCGCCGGGGTAGTGTTCGCCCATGGTGAGAGAAGGGGGAGAGGTGAGATCTCGCCGGAGTTGGGCTTGTGGGTGGGGGAAGCTGCGAGAGAATGCGAAGATCTCCGGCGAAGCGTACGGCTTATAAAGGCCGAGTCTTGTGGCGAGGAGGAAGGGTGTGGCGAGGCGGGAAAAGTGGAAGCGGCGGGAAGTTAGTGACCGCCGGTCCGTCATTGAGCCGAGGCGGCGATGGCGCCATAAATCGGCGACGCGTGGCCGACGCGACGGGCAGTTATTGCCCGGCGGTCGCCGCGTGGTTCCGAGGATGACGACGACTCGGCTTCCGTCACTGACTCGGCGGGTCCACGCGCCGCTTTGTTTTTTTTCGCCGAAATCGTTGAGTCCGGAGTTCCCAGGGCGTACCCGGAAACCTTGGTTCGGCCTGGGGAGTCCGGACCAAAAATGGCCGAAATCCGGCTGAAAACAAGGTCCTTGGGTACGCGACTGGGCCAGTTTTCGGCGTCCGGATCGGCCTCCTGGGTAGGCGAGTGGAGATGCTCTTAGTAAGTACTCCCTCAGTTCTCAAAATATAAAATATTTTAATCTTTTTTTGAAATACATGTATCTAGACCTATTTTAATGTCTGGGCTCATTCATTTTGCTCTAAACCTATGTACTAAAACATGTCTATATTCGACACAGTTTTTTCCACTCCATTACTTTTTCACATCATTCTTTGGTGTACATTGTTGGGCACTGTTCTGTCGCTGGTTACTCCCAGCTGCTGGCTGATCTTGAGTTACAGCTGCAACATGGTTCGAGTTATTTCGATAATCCAGCCTGTCTTCTCTTTGCATGTCGAGAAACTTTTCTAGCACTATGATCAAGCCGGACCCCCCGGGTTCGTAGGAAAAAGTTCCGCGCCCATTAAAGGCCATCTCGGCCTCCGAAACTGCCCCGCGAGTTCGAATCGACCCAAATATCGCCGCATTTTTTAAATCAAAATTTTCCGAGAGTTTTAAGCCTCGGCCACTACGTTACCAAGTGACATCGCACCGGGCTTCATGCCGGACCATTTTAGGCACTACCCATCATCTCACGTGGCTTTCCCTCGCTAATGCGCGCTGTTATTTTATGCATTAGTCGACTCCGTGACGTTGATAAGTTCACCCCGTCGTATCAATGCAGCTCGTCCCCTAGGATCTTTTCTCGTTCCCGGGGACGGCGAATACCCCTCATTGTGTTAAAGTTTTGGGTTGCGTGCGCCATTATCGCATGTGTGAAAGTGCCAACCCCTAGTGATTCCACGTGCCTTTCTGCAATTAGCGCGCGTGCCCCTCTATCGCATGCACACTGCCAACCGTGGCATCCATACACCACGCGGATTGTGTGTGTGTGTGTGTGTGTGTGTGTGGACCTATTTGGGTTTTACATGAACATAGGGAATGAACCCATACATTCCATTGGTCTAATCATGGTCAAACAGCTCAAAAACCCTAGACCTGCAACTTCCACATGAAATGATGCACCATACCACCAACAGTAGCATCACCACACAACGTGGAGTGTGTGTTGTGGTGTGGAACTATGGTTTTTTTTTCATGAACACATGCAATGACTCTATATACTTCATTGATCAAACCATGGTAAAATAGCTCAAAAACCCTAGACATGCAACTTACACATGAAACGATGCACCACACCTCGAACCGTGGCGTCCCCGCACAACATGGGGTGCATGCGGTGGCGCGCACCTGTGGGGTTCTTGTATGAACATAATCGCTGCATGATCCAACACAGGTCCTTGGTCTAGATATCACTAGTGTTGATGGCCTTTTGCGGAGGCGATAGCCATTCCGTGAGAGGTCCGGCCGAGGCGTGCGACCAGTCGTTGGAATCGGCTCGGCAAGTTAGGGTTTCATCGGAGTCCCCGGACTTGCGGTTTCCTGGATCTCGCCGTATTTGCATGTCGAGAAACTTTTCTAGCACTATGATCAAGCCGGACCCCCCGGGTTCGTAGGAAAAAGTTCCGCGCCCATTAAAGGCCATCTCGGCCTCCGAAACTGCCCCGCGAGTTCGAATCGACCCAAATATCGCCGCATTTTTTAAATCAAAATTTTCCGAGAGTTTTAAGCCTCGGCCACTACGTTACCAAGTGACATCGCACCGGGCTTCATGCCGGACCATTTTAGGCACTACCCATCATCTCACGTGGCTTTCCCTCGCTAATGCGCGCTGTTATTTTATGCATTAGTCGACTCCGTGACGTTGATAAGTTCACCCCGTCGTATCAATGCAGCTCGTCCCCTAGGATCTTTTCTCGTTCCCGGGGACGGCGAATACCCCTCATTTTCTCGTTCGTAGGAAAATCACGGTATTGGGTGCACAGCTACAAATCCCTGCATCTAGATGTCTATCTATTTTAGAGATCAAAGCTGCAGCAAATGGATTAGCAGTGAGACTAGAAACTAGCTGTCGAATCAAGATGAATCGAAACATGAACATGACAATAATGACGCCGCTAGCGTACTGCTCAGAGAAACCCGTCCGCTCCGCCTGCTCAAGAAATAAAATAAAATTTTCAGATGGAGAAAAGAGGATTTCGATCAGGAGTTGGGGGGAATTCGTAACTTGTTAAATTTCATGATCAAATCCTAGTGAGCTTTTGAAGCACAGGATGTACCCAAATTACAGAAGAATTCCCAATCTAATAATTAGGAGGCTACTGGCTACTTTATATGTGTGGTCGGACGAGACCACCCAATCTGAACTACGTATATATATTGCAGTACTATTGTATTTAATCTACAACACATCCAGTCGTATAGCAATAATAAAAGCAGCACAACATGATGCTTGTTTAGACTGTTACGTGAACAAAGAGACTGAGCAGAGAACACAGACTGTGCTGATGCTCGAAATGAATCTAAAAATACATGTACAGATAGTGCCACAAACAATGAGCAATGGCTTTTACTCTAGTTGACCATATTTTCGATTTAGTTGAGCAAATCGTCCATCCTCCAGCAGATAGCATAAGGCTAGCAAACAAATCTTGGCCAGTCTAAACGGATCTGTGTAGAAAATTAAATAGGCACAAACCTGGGAGTACATGGACCTGTTGATATACAGAAATGTGGTGCTGCTGTTGAGATCTCTGGCAGTTTGTTGTAGGCGGGGTAGAGAGAGAAGACGAGAGGTGTCTCACCACCGCGACGGCGACGGCGAGATGGCGAGGCCGGAAGAAACGGCTCGGCGGCGCTCCCGGACGTGCTCGCCGGTGGTCGTGCAGGCCGGGAGGATGCCGGCGTTCGTGAAGGCCGCGACCTACTGGCCGGCCATGTCGGCTGCGCGTGGTACAGACGGTCTCCGTCGTCGTGTAGCGTCACCACCACCCGCTTCCGCGCCGCCGACTCCATGGACGCCACCGGCTAGGGTTTGGTGTGGGGAGTTTGGATCGGCTGTTCTACGGCATGGGATAGAGAGAGGAGGAGAAGGGGGCGCTGTATCGGTGGTCGGTGGGGCAGGCACTCGCCGGAGTTGGGCGGAATCTGAGACGGAGGAGGCAGATCAGAGGGGATGGGGAGGAGCAGGCGGCGCTGGAAGGGGATGGGATGGGGCTCGTCTGTTTGTTCGATGGAGGTGGTGAGTGGTGACGGTGCTGGGTCTCGGCCCTAAATTCCCTCCTCTCGCGTCGCGTGGTTTGGTTTTGGGCCCAAAATCCCGCGCGGGCCGGACCAAAATCAATTATCGGCTGGATTTAATCACCGGAAACGCTAGGTATATAGACAGACTTACTACTGAATTGGTTTTCCCGATCACATAGGTGTGCAAAGAATAACAATTGTACGTATTATGTGCTCGTATATGTATCCTAAAAATTACATGCCCTGCGTGTAGTTAGCTAGCTCTTTGTGGAAAATACGTCCACTGCAACACGTTACGTGTCTGCAACGTGCCCATGCATCCACCCGTGCCACTCACCTTATTATCTTATGTATGGCGTAATTGGACTTTGCATGTTGGAGACTCATCTAACAAATTTCATCGAGGCTTCCGAACGACATAGATGATTATGGGGTAGGCGTGGACGGCTCGAGTGAAACAATCGTGGCCTAACAATGGTCGAGGACCTATAGAGCCGAGACCGTGCTACATGCATCATCAGTGTGATCTTCATGTCGCCTACCAAAAGGCGATGCGGAGTCCTCAAGTGATCCGAGATGATGCCTCATGACACCCAAGGCGGGAAGATCATCCTAGTGTGGCTCTAATTTGTATATTTTGCCCGTTTTATATAATAATCAACTATCCCATTGTCGTCGTTATCTAAAATCCAATTCATCTTCGATGGCAGGCATTGGCGTCGCGTACTAGCTTTTTAGTAGCCGGGGAAAATCCACACCATCCGTTTGTCTTCGGCCGCAGCTAGTTGTCATGTGGCTCATCGACAATCCATTGACGATATTTCGAGGAGTCGAACGACTGGATGTACGAATCGCAGCCACATGATCGAGTGCATCAATGGAGTTCCCTATGTACAATATAGATCAAAACCTAGACCTAAACTGCCTATTAAATTTGTGTAATGGATTTTCCTATTTACATCAATCTTATATAACCATATTATTAAGTATCCATACAAAAGAGCTAATGTTTGTGACCATTTGAAGTCATTTCAGGTATTGCCCTCTTCTATGATCCATGCTTTAGGTTTCGGGAGTAGGCTCTACATCTAGGATTATAGGCTATGTATCTAAGGTTTTGTTTTCGGTCTAGGGTCTAGGGTGCCACTTTAAAGTTGGGCATAGGGTTTAGGAATTATGCTATAGGTTTAGGGATTAGGGTCTAGATCTAGGGGCATAGGTTATAGATGTACGGTAAGGGCCTAGGTCAAGGCACTAGTTCTACGGTTTAAATTATAGGATTTTTAAAGCAGGTGGCATGTCAAAGTTAGTTCTAGGGTTTAGGTTCTACAACTAGGATATGAGGTCAAGGTACCGCGTTGAGGGTTTATGGTCTATGGTCAATGGTGTAGGTCTAGAGATTATGGTCTTGGTGCACAAAGTTTAACTAGATCTTGGGTTAGGGTCTATGGTTGATCACTAAACATAAACACTATTCCTATACCCTAGACCCACTCGGGTGGGTAAATCCCCAAGGGTGATAGAGGAGTTACAGGAGATGGCCTCGTGGACGAGGCAGGTGTCGACATAGAAGAGGCTGAGGCGGCCATGGGAGGTGTTGTTCATCGACATGTCATAATCCCGACGCATGTTGTTGATCCAGACCTCGGAGACGGCGTAGAGATCAGTGGAGAGGCTACGCCTACGTCGACATCCTTGAGCCTAGATCCTGACTCCGTCCATGCCTTTAGGGTACCCTCTACCCTTTTTAATAAAAAAAATAAACTAAGTTTTCATAAATCATAACTTTTGATAAATTTAGTTTATTTATACTTGTACTAGACTACATAGCGGTTACCCTAGGTTTCAAACTGCCGCCGTCTCTACGGTGTAGCACTAGCTTATACTTGCCCGGTTTTGTTATAAAATAAGCTGCTAGATACATCCATTTTAATGGCAAGTAATATGGATCGGAGGGAGTAGCTAAAAGATTTTGCACGTGAGAGCTAACAGCGCGAGTGCGTGCTTCCGCGATGTCGATCAGCCGGCCAGCCACGAAACAAGCACGTACGGGCACACATGCATGCGTATTAACTACTCCATGCACACACGCATCGTACCGTACGGGCATCATGCATGCATTGGCCAAGTGAAGACTAATCCTTCTTCTACTAAGAAATCTTTATAATTATAATAACCATCGTTTAGAGAAATAACATTATATTATCATCACTGCACATTCGTTTTGAAAAGTAGTGGATGTCTTCATGACGGATTATAGTTAACTAACTAATCGTGGTCTCGATCGGATTTGAAGGAAGAAGTTTGTACCATATATGTACCACACGGTACTCACTTGTGGACTTAATTACTGTTCAGTTGCATGCATCTATAAGGAGTATCAAATTCTATGTACCACGTGCTGGACCTGGAAGTTTGTACCATGTACCACGGTTTACGGATTTGCTCAAAGTCAAAGTAGTGGGGCCCATGCATCGTATCTCTCACGTGCAGCCCCGTGATTTCAGATTTCAGTCACGTACTGGTCTTTTAATTTCTATAATCACAAAAAAGCTAACGCGATCGTATCGGTCCATCCATCTTATACACGCAGAGAGGACCCTCGCGTTCCGGTTATAAACGTACGTACTAATAACTACGAGTAGACACGGGATTTATGGAAGAGGATCGCACACGGGTTAATTTGTTAAGAGACTCAAATGGTGATACGATCCAAGCACGAGCAACGTGGATTGAATTTGCAGCGGGGCCTTCAATTATGGAGGCTTTAGCCATCCTGAACGGGGTTCGTCTAGCTATTGAGCGAGGATATCAGGAAATTGAAGTTGAGTTCTCACGCAAAGGAGGTCATCAATCTTACCAAAGACACAGGTGGTGGACGATGTTGTATCATCAACATTCGTCGAGAGATCGGGGAGCTTAGCGGAAATTTTAGAAGTTTTATTAAACTTTTTTTTTGTTGGGGTGAATCCACCACTGTGAAAATTGATGCCCTCGTTCACATAGCGCCAAGAATCGAGCGAGATATCAAAGGAGGAAACGCCGATAGTGCAAATACGCTTCCCCGAGTGTGATTTCAAGGGTAAGGAGAATCGAGTCGGCAAGCGGATGAGGTCGAGGGTCAAAATGAGGCTCTAGAATTAGATCGCATGTGCATTGTTATCCTTTAAATGCATGTGGATTGGTATATTCCATGCATATTGGGGCGTATTTTATATATCTAGAGCTAGGGTATATGGTAAAATCCAAGGGTTTATGGTATGGGGTTAGAGTCTATAACTAGGGGTCTAAGGTATTGATCTATGTTAGGATTTAAGGTCTAGATCTTATGTTTTATAATGATGTGCCACTACAAAGTTATATTTGGGGTTTAAGGTCTAAGTCTAGGATCGAGGGTTTATGGTATGTGTTCACTGTCTAGGGTCCATGTCCTAGGTCTAGTTGGTCAAGATCTAGGGATAGCTCTTGCAGCTCGAAATTTTGAAATCAACCTTTTTCTTTTTTTATTTCATAATTCATGATTTATCCACCACGCCTCAACTTCGTCCATCTTGTTGGGGTGAATCCACCACTATGAAAATTGATGCCCTCGTTCACACCGTGGCAAGAATCTATCGAGATATCGAAGGAGGAAACACCGATAGTGCAAATACGCTTGCCTTGAGTGTGAGTTCAAGGGTAAGGAGAATCGAGTCGACAAACCGAAGAGATCCCGAGGGTCAAAATGACGCCTAAAAATTAGATCGCATGTGCATTGTTATCCTTTATATGCATGTGGATTGGTATTCCGTGCATGTAGGGGCGTATTTTATATATCTAGGGTAGGGTATATGGTATAAGTCTAGGGTTTATGGTATGGGTTAGAGTCTATAACTAGGGATCTAGCGTATTGATATATGTTAGGATTTAAGGTCTATATCTTATGTTTTCGAATGAGGTGCCACTACAAAGTTATATCTAGGGTTTAAGGTCTAAGTCTAGGATCGATGGTTTACGGTATGTGTTCAATGTCTAGGGTCCATGTTCTAGGTCTAGTGATTAGGGTCAAGATCTAGGGATAACTCTCGCACCTCGAAGGCCATAACCCACTTGCCGACCTCACCACCCAGTCAGGCATGCTCCTCGTGGCAACCATGCAGACCCGGCATGTAGTACATCTTTTAGGATTGAACTTGAGTTTGAACTATATTATTTGTTTCCATGGTACATGGAAACTGTGTCGAGTATTGGGCCAGGAGTCTTCACCCACCCTTAACCTAGTCGTCTCAATGTCGTTGGCATCCTCTAGACAAAAAAAATGTAGTATGTAAATCAATGTTGTTAGCCCATATATACTGATATTACGAGAGGCGATTCCGACAACAAGAATTGACCCTTGATTGTCTTGGTGGGACTGATCAATCCGCTAGCTATAGTCTATCTATCTATATCTAGCTATAGTCTGTATATCTATCTAATATGGTCCGAATATCAGCTTCCAAAATATGAAAACAAATTAATGAGCTAGTGAAGAGAAGAGAAGCCAACTGGTTAATTGTGTCGAGAGAATTAAGAGCATCACGGCAACTTTGCCACACTAGCTAGCTAGGGCCATTACTAGAAGAAGAGATGGTCGATACACTAGCTTAATTATATATACTACGAGAGTGAGAGATGCATGCAAGATGTAGACGTTCCGATCATCACTTACCGAGAGGCGGAGTACTCTTGCCATGTCCTTTCCTCCGGTGGATCGAGCGATCGAGGAGGAGAAATTTACTCAATCGCCTTGGGGGAGTACGTACACCTACGGCAGAAGCTAGCTAGCGTCATCGCGGTGAAACAATTTTAGTTTAATAGCTAGAACAAAGCATTTTGACATGTACTGTACTGTATATGCATGGCCGGGATAATCAAAATGCGTGGTGCAGATTGCTCACTTAGAGATGAGATCAAATCGTGTCAAGTCGTGTCCAAGCTAGCATCAAACATTACTGTCGCACTCACGTACAGGGGTAGAGCTAGCTAGTCGATGCATCTATATTATTTAGCATTATTGGTCCGATTATATTAAAATAAAATACTGAACAAAGGATTAACTATAGTTTGATTGTTTATTCTTTTTTATGTACGCTAATTAGAAGGGTGCAACCGAGACACGAGACTGGTCGTCTTTGTCGGCATCGGATGGTCATTCTTGGAGGATCGGCATTCAAACTAGTATATTGTTTCCATGGTACATGAAAACCGTGCCGAACACTAGACCAGAAGTCTTCACCCACCGTTAACCTAGCCGTCTCGATGTCGTTGGCATCCTCTAGAAAAAAAAAAGTCTGTAAATCGATGTTGTCAGCCCTTTTTTCTTTGAACGACGGAGGGGTCTCAAAGGACCCCAAAGCCAGCAACATAAATTCAGAGCGGTGGGTACAAGTTTACATATAAGACCTTACA
This sequence comes from Avena longiglumis, assembly GCA_030063025.1. Lineage (NCBI taxonomy): Eukaryota > Viridiplantae > Streptophyta > Magnoliopsida > Poales > Poaceae > Avena > Avena longiglumis. The sequence continues at coordinate 32,097,001 of CP125978.1, forward strand.
CATAACGGGAAATATCCGCATAGCCCTGCAAGTTTACAAAAAGGTCCCTAGGAAAAGAAATGTTGGACGTTGGTAGCTAATTATTCGAATGCTTAAAAAAAGCTATAACTCGCTCTATCTAGTAGCTAATTAAGAGAGAGAGCGGGGAACAAGCTGGACGTTGGTAGGATCAAGCTTATGAACCAAACTTTGCCATGCATGCATACTAACATTGATGGTACGATGTAGTATGAGATCAAGACGCTCAAGACAGGCCCGTGCATTGATGGTACGTACCTACGTGAGGCACTAGCTTTTCCGTCTTTCCGCTGTTGATCGATCGCTGTAGAGAGGAACCAAAAGATTGGAAGGTGGATTGCTGTGTCGAGGTTGCTCTCTCTAAGGACTATGGCGGAGGTGGTCAACGACGAGGACATGCACGCTTGTGTCACGTCTAGTGGAGATGCTCTTATCCTAGAAAAAAACTAATCGTAATACAACTACTCAGCTACGCCATTAAAGACCCATGCATGCATCAGATGGCATGTTGTATAATAACGAATTAATTATCAACCCATGGCCATATGCATATGCGGTGACCGGTCGATTTGTCCTGCTCGGGCAGCTCGAACAGCTAGCTCCTCTAAACCCGTCGGGAGAGGTGCAGGGCCAGACATATTTATCGGATCTGGTGATACCGATAAGTCCTTATCGGCTTTGCAAGGACTGATAGGCTTCTATCTACTTGTCCTAGACCGAGGGTTACTTATTTTTGAATAATCTTGATTTTGTGTATTATTTTCTATACTTTTATAAAAAGTTGTATTATTTTTTTAAAAAAAATAGCGTCTAGTAATACTACACATAGGTACTCCCTTTGTTTTTGTTTATAATAGTATATCTTAATGTTTTTTCTGATATTCCATGTTTATAGACTATAGGAGGTAGTTAATGCCCATTAGTCTCATTGATTAGAGAAAGTACAATAGTGGGCTATAAGCCTGCTGACTAGGCATTTTTGTCTATGTGGATGAAAGAGATAAACATAAATGCTCATGGTAGAGGTATAGGTCTTGGTTTTATGGTTTATGGATCCGAAGGAGGTGCCACATCAAAGTTGTGTCAACGGTTTAGCGTGTCTATGATATAAGGACTATGTTTAGAGTTTAATGTTCATATCTAGTGGTCTAGTTTTATGGCCTAGGGTTTATGGTCGATGTCTATGCATAGGGATTAGGGTTTAGAAATAAGAGTGTAGTCCATAGATTTAGTGGTATAGGGTACATATATAGGGGAATATGGTATATATAGGGATCTATGGTATATATCTATGGTTTATGCATAGGGTTTTCAAAAGAGGCGCCACTTTAAATCGTGTCCAGGGTATAGGTATTGGGTTTATGTCGTATGGTTTCTAAAGGAAGTTCCACTTCAAAGTTATGTTTAGGGTTTAGATTGATGTCGAGGTATAGGGTTTTCGAAATAGGTTCCACTTCAAGGTCTAGTGTCTAGGTCTAGGGTCTATGTATAGGTTTTAGGGTATAGTGTTTTAGAAAGAGGTGTCGCTTTCAATTGTGTCTAGGGTATAGGTCTTGGGTTTATGGTCAAAAGTTTCTGAAAGAAATCTCACTTCAAGGTTGTGTCAACGGTCTAGCGTCTATATCTAGGATCTAGGGACTATATTTAGAGTTTAGTGTCCAGATCTAGGGGTCCAGTTTCATGTCCTAGGGTTTATGGTCTATGCTCTATGCCTAGGGATTAGAGTTTAGAACTAAGAGTGTAGTATATAGATTTGGTGGTCTAGGGTATAGATATAGGGGTCTATGGTTTAGGGTAGGGTTTTCGAAAGAGGTGAAATCATGTCTATGGTATAGGTATTGGGTTTATGTACTACGGTTTCCAAAGGAGGTTCCACCTCAAAGTTTTGTCTAGGGTTTAGCTCCGATATCTAGGATATAGGTTCTAGGTTTATGGTTTGGCAAGTGTCCAAATGTAGGCTCTAGTTTTAAAATCTAGGGATTATGGTTTATGGTCTATGCCTAGGGATTAGGGTTTAGATCTAAGAGTCTAGTATATAGATCTAGCGGTCCAGGGTATAGATCTGGGTTCTAGGTCTAGTGTCTATGTATAGGGTTTATGATATTGGGTTTTCAAAAGAGTTGCCACATCAAATCATGGTTCTAGGTCTAGGAACTAGGTTCTGGATCTAGGATCTAGGTATATGGTGTAGGGATGTATGTTACATCTAGGGTTTATGGTCTAGATATAGGCATTTAGGGTATATATATAGGGTCTAGAATATACTATCTCCATCCCGAAGCTTAAGAATTTTTTTTTGAGAAGTCAAGCTATGGAGAGTTTGACCAAACTTTTAGAGAAAACTATCAAGAACTATGATATTATATAGATCCATGTGAAAATATGTTTCAGGAAGTATCAAAGGGTATGGATTTCATATTGTAAATATTAACATTTTTTCTAAAAACTTGGTCAAACTTTATATAATTTGACTTTTGAAAAAAATAGAAGCCTTAAGCTTTGGGAAGGAGGTAGTAGTTAGGTAGGGTTTAGCATTTATGGTACATCATCTCACCGAGAAAGATGTAAACACGGGTCGTATTCGTGTGGTCACATTATCACGCCGTTTAGTGGATAAGATGCACTATGTTGAACGCCGGATGATATGATGACAATGCGTAATGGGTAACACAAGCAGTAAAGGCACGTGGTCTAGAGGAAGGCGTAGGTGGATATGACCTTGTCGATGCCAAAGGAAACAATGGCATTAAGACGTCTTTGATCACGATGGTTGTGGGATGCCTCTTTGGCACCACTGTGACTAGATCATGGAAACCTCTCGCTAATGGTCATTCTTCTTCTTAATATGGTCTGGTGGTTACCATGGCCACATTACGGTTGCTAGTAAATTTTTTTGAAATGAGGACTCATTATAGATCTTGAGAAATTTCCTCGGCAGGGTGAAGACAAATTTCCAATACTCAAGGGTATACCTGGGCATGTTCCGGGCCGGGCCTGACAAAGCCTGCCCGCATAAATCCCAGCCCGAGCCCGCCATCGTGTAAATTCTCCTGTCCAGGCCTTTCCTTATTTGCGAATTTCTCTTGGCCCAAGCCTGGCCCGTGCACCCACCGGGCCACAAATCTCAAGCCCAGGCCTGGCCTGCGGGCCTTAAAAGTCCGGCCCGTCGGGCTTTTTTTGGGCCGGGCTGCCCATGCCCAGGTATACTCAAGGGAGATCTAGAGGAAAAAATGTTCAAACGAAGCGAAGCTGTCTTTCCTATTACCCATTCTCCAAATACCAGCTAACCGACCTAATCGATCCAGCATGAGTCTCAACTAGCTAGGTATGCTAGTGCTGCACGTACGTCTACCCGTACGTAGCCCTCTCCATGCATGCGTGCACGCATCGTGCATTCATTCATCTATACATATTCACTTCACGTGAAGCTGCCTCGGGCCTACACCTACACGTGGCCGGACTTGTGCATGGCTTGCATGATGATCCGATCGAGTCAGCTTCGTCGTGTCACGTGCAACAAACGGCAGCAGGAGGACGCGTAGCTAGCTTGCAGCTTACTAGCTAGCTAGGGGGAGAGAATTAGCTTAGCTATAGCTAGAGAGCGAGCACGTGTACATATGTCATGGGCATATGTAAAACGTAGCTAGCTTGGTGCCGATCGAAGAGTCTCTGCTTGCAGCTACTAGCTAGGGGAGAGAGAATTAGCTAGCTAGCTAGAGAGCGAGCACGTGTATATATATTGTGGAGACGCTAGCTAGTTAGCTAGCTAGCTAGACGCTAGCTGTCGTTGAACCGTACGAGGTCGTAGTAGTCTGTACTACCTCCGTTTGGGATTATAAGTCCCGCGCCGGGCCGTTAGGCTCCGGCTATTTGGCAATCTCACGAGAAAATTATCATAAGGCCGGATATACGGGTGCACGACATCGCACTGACAGTCGACAAAAGATGAAAATCCCGAGCGTATGTACGCGACGTGACTCGGAGTTCCTCCGTACATATACGAGTTAGTACGTGATCGTGTCGTTTTGTGGAGGAAAAAAAAAGACAAGGATGGATACATGGTCATACACTTCGGTTTGATTGATTGATATCTGAAAACGCTCGCGTGAGTTGCGTCCAAATGAGCTGGCCCAGAATATCGACCAGGCCCAGGCCCAGGCCCAGCCCAAATGAGCAGTCGACGCATCCCGTCCCCTTTCCCTCCGTCGCTTCGACGCCTCGTCCCTGAGCCCCTTCTCCATCTCCTCCCATCCGCCGGCCTTCCTCCTCTCTGCCCCAAGCGCGCCGGCACCCTCTCTCTCGTGGATTTATTATATTGCGGTGCACGTATGTACACCAGAGTAACAGTACTGGGTGATGATAGCTAGAGAGCCGGGTAGTTGGTGCTCGATGGATGAGGCAGAGATTTTGCAAGTAATTAATGTTGGCTTATTTCCAGTGCTAGCTTAGTCACATTGTGTTTGCTGAAAAGTTTGATACTTCCTCTCCGATCCAAATTTGTTGATTTAGATTTGTCTAGATTTGAACGTATCTAGGCTTATTTTAGTGCTAACTAGATACATCCGAATCTAGACAAAATCAAGTCAACTAATTTGGATCGGAGGGAGCTAGTATTAAATTTCGAATTGTTTGATTTGCTTGAGATAGACAAAACACATACTTTAATTTGGTTTGGCATCATGATCTAGTTTTGCACTCTTGACGAAGCTTTGCTCCGAGATGTGCTAGCTGGGCCATGAAAGGTAATCTCAGATTAGAATATGCCACCTTTTGCGCGTGGGAAGTATAGGACGATTGAAAATTGTCATGATACTGATCAAGTTGAGCTAGGTGTGACAGGAGAGCGAGCTTGGTCGTCATCATCTGGGTCGCTAGACGAGCTCTTCTCCAGTTGTGTTTTCCTTCTCTTGTCTTCGGTTTTTGTGTCGTGTATATATTTTTTTTTTGGTGAGATTCCACCGCCCGAATTGAAGGCGTGTCGCCGTCCTCGCCCCTCCATCACCGGAGTCGGCCAAAGATTTACCTCAAACCACCCGTCAAAGAATGTACGAAAAGCAATCGGATCTCAACAGATTTGTCGGACAGACTACTCCACGCTCATTCCGTCGGCGCTAGACGCATCACCGGAACGAGGATATGAGGGAGAGGACAAAAGACACTAAAAGCAAAGAACATGAGGCAGCCTTCCCGCCGGCGAGAGTTCGTGGTCCGCCACACCTCCGAGGGACAAAGCCCACCAGAAACATAGCGGCGTTCCCCGCGGGAGGGACGAAACCTAGATGATGGGGTTTTACATTACAATGGCGTCCGCCTCTCTCCTTTTCCTCCACGCGCGTGTAGTCCGTCCAATCCAAATTAATGGCCTCTCTCATTTGTCTAGATTCGAATATATCTAGTCATACTTTGGTGATAGATACATCCGGATCCAGCCAAATGGGAGAGTACATTATTAATTTGGATCAGCTACGGGAGTAGTATAGGAAAAAAACAAAGGGGGTTTTAGATTAGGAAGTCATTATTTTTTGTGCACGTGACAAGTGTAGGAGGATTTGATTGAATCTTGGTTGGTTGAAAAGAAGAGAAAATAGTTGGTTGAAGAGAGAAAATTTAGCGGGAACGAAACGGAGTAGCTGGCTAAGTAGCTACTCTACGCACGTACACATACTTACGCCGCCTTGATGGTATGTAATTAATTAACTGCCGAGGCCGGCCGCTGCATGCATCATGCATGTGCAGCATGGTGATCACGTCTAGCGCTGCTATTGATTTTCTAGACTTGTAGTAAAACATATGTAGGAGGACACGTACGTACATATGCTGACTATATATGTGTACGAGCTGGTCACACGAAAGTTTATTGGACTGATGTGGTGATCCACTAGACCGTTTGGGGTTTATTTAAATTCCTTCAAAGGATACCCGTAAAAAAAATAAATCCTTCAAAGTCACAACCAATGTTTCATGGAATTTAACTCGATTAGCTAGCATGCATCTGGTAGGTATACCTAGCTTTCTACTATCTAATTGCATTGTGTCTGGTCGTAGAATCGGACTCTTTGAAATTAATTAACGCTTGTAACGGGATCATTGAAATTATGCTCATGTAATAGGTTGGTTATAATTGGCTACAAGCACGGTTGTAGTGTTAAAAACTTGCATGCGAAGGGGGTAGATAATTGGTATGGAGGAATAGGCGCTAGCCGAAAACTCTCACACCGGCTGCATGCATGCTCTTGCTTCTTGTTACCGTGCTACGGTCGGGGCTGTATATATAGAGCCCGCCGAATTCCATCTATTTTCTTTTCTCTCATCCATATAGAATTTTGTTGACATTCAACATACTATAGCCGGCTAACTAGGACCTGTTGTAGGATATCACTCGCTCCTAGCTGCACCCTAGCTAGTCTTTAAACACTAAATCTAGGCTTAAAACCTGGATTAGATTTATACCCAAGGTATAAACCCTAGACCCTAAAACCTAACTAGTGGCATGAGAATAAGGGCATGAAAACAATAATTTTCGCAGGGTTAGGGGACATCGACTATTATCATTATATGCGCAACACCAGAATCCGACCGCGGGAAGTAGTGAACAACTCTGGTCCCAAAATAAATAAAACATAGTAGATTTGTACCGACAAGTTCTCCCTCATCATGTACATAATATATTAAGTGTTCGCCGCAAAATAAATCCGACGAGTTTTTTCCACGATGTCGGTAGAAAGTCCGAGTATTCGGAGTTCATCACAAAATAAAACAAGTCTCTAATTATTGCGACTGCTTGGAAAAAAAAAACGATAACTCGCTATCAACCAAACGTTGCCATATATGCATGCATACTAGCTCGATTAGCTAGCATCTGGTATAGGTATACGTAGCTTTCTATCTCATTGCGGCTAGCAGGTGGTAGAATCAGACTCTATTTGGAATTAGTTCAGGCTTGTAATTAATAACGGATCATTGAAATTCGGACCCCCCCCTACTCAGATATTTTGGTAGAATGATGGTTCTTGAAGCCCAGCAGTATGATGTACGAGATCTCCTTCTCACAATACTATCAAAGCGGATGCGAACCATTTGGGAAAATATGCATATGATTCAGAAATAATGTGTAATAACTGGGAGGGTGATGATCCTCCCAATTTTAGTTTTCCCTTTGGCCATTTCATGATGTACTAGCTCGCTTCTCAATTACTCCCTCCATTTCAAAATATAAGATGTTTTAGGTTTGTGAAGAAAATGAATCTAGACTTTTTTTAGCGTGTAGATTCATCCCAAAGTTGAATGAACCTACATACTAAACCAAGTCTAGATTCATTTTCTTCACAAATCTAAAACGTCTTATATTTTAAAACAGAGGGAGTACTAAATATTAGAGCCGCAAGGCATGCCTTAAAAAAAAATCTCGCCACGACTTCTTTCTCTCACGCTTAAGATCGGAAGGGAGACGCCTCAAGACCCCACATGCATTGATGGTACGTGAGGAACCAAAAGATTGAAAGGTGGAGGCGGCCGAGGCAATAAGAACTACTCTACTGTAGTAGGCGGTGCTGGCCGCTGCATGCATGTACTAGTAGACTGTCTCGCGCGCTCGGTGGTTATGGCGGCAGTGTGCCACTGGATGCATGCACGTGTCTAGCACTACTGTAGATGTAGTACTCTCTCCTATTTTAAAAAGGTGTCACAGTTTTGAACTAACTCTAGTTCAAAATGGCGACACTTATTTAGGATCATCACGTCACCGTACGTCTTGGCGATTTGTTCACGAATAACTAACGCCTTGTTGGGTCTCTAAAGTATTTTTTTTTCTTCTCGGTGCTACTTGACTAGGAAAGTTTGCACAACGAACATAAGGAAAATTATAACTTTGTTATACTTTTTGTTCAACACCGTAAGTAATATATATTCCCTCGAATCAGCCTTTCGCCCCGTTATATTAATATAGCAATCACCCGATACAACGATATAGCTGCTGGGGCCACATCAAACATTACTGTCGCACTCACGTACAGGGGTAGAGCTAGCTAGTCGATGCATGTATATTATTTAGCATTGGTCTGATTATATTAAAATAACATTCTAAACAAAGGATTAACTATAGTTTGATTGCTTATTCTTTTTTATGTACGCTAATTAGAAGGGTGCAACCGAGACACGAGACTGGTCGTCTTTGTCGGCATCGGATGGTCATTCTTGGAGGATCGGCATTCAAACTAGTATATTGTTTCCATGGTACATGAAAACCGTGCCGAACACTAGACCAGAAGTCTTCACCCACCCTTAACCTAGCCGCCTCGATGTCGTTGGCATCCTCTAGACAAAAAAAAAGTCTATAAATCGATGTTGTCAGCCCTTTTTTCTTTGAACGACGGAGGGGTCTCAAAGGACCCCAAAGCCAGCAACATAAATTCAGAGCGGTGGTACAAGTTTACATATAGGACCTTACACATAACGGGAAATATCCGCATAGCCCTGCAAGTTTACAAAAAGGTCCCTAGGAAAAGAAATGTTGGACGTTGGTAGCTAATTATTCGAATGCTTAAAAAAAGCTATAACTCGCTCTATCTAGTAGCTAATTAAGAGAGAGAGCGGGGAACAAGCTGGACGTTGGTAGGATCAAGCTTATGAACCAAACTTTGCCATGCATGCATACTAACATTGATGGTACGATGTAGTATGAGATCAAGACGCTCAAGACAGGCCCGTGCATTGATGGTACGTACCTACGTGCGGCACTAGCTTTTCCGACTTTCCGCTGTTGATCGATCGCTGTAGAGAGGAACCAAAAGATTGAAAGGTGGATTGCTGTGTCGAGGTTGCTCTCTCTAAGGACTATGGCGGAGGTGGTCAACGATAGGTACTCCCTTTGTTTTTGTTTATAATAGTATATCTTAATGTTTTTTTGATATTCCATGTTTATAGACTATAGGAGGTAGTTAATGCCCATTAGTCTCATTGATTAGAGAAAGTACAATAGTGGGCTATAAGCCTGCTGACTAGGCATTTTTGTCTATGTGGATGAAAGAGATAAACATAAATGCTCATGGTAGAGGTATAGGTCTTGGTTTTATGGTTTATGGATCCGAAGGAGGTGCCACATCAAAGTTGTGTCAACGGTTTAGCGTGTCTATGATATAAGGACTATGTTTAGAGTTTAATGTTCATATCTAGTGGTCTAGTTTTATGGCCTAGGTTTATGGTCGATGGTCTATGCATAGGGATTAGGGTTTAGAAATAAGAGTGTAGTCCATAGATTTAGTGGTATAGGGTACATATATAGGGGAATATGGTATATATAGGGATCTATTGTATATATCTATGGTTTATGCATAGGGTTTTCAAAAGAGGCGCCACTTTAAATCGTGTCCAGGGTATAGGTATTGGGTTTATGTCGTATGGTTTCTAAAGGAAGTTCCACTTCAAAGTTATGTTTAGGGTTTAGATTGATGTCGAGGTATAGGGTTTTCGAAATAGGTTCCACTTCAAGGTCTAGTGTCTAGGTCTAGGGTCTATGTATAGGTTTTAGGGTATAGTGTTTTTGAAAGAGGTGTCGCTTTCAATTGTGTCTAGGGTATAGGTCTTGGGTTTATGGTCAAAAGTTTCTGAAAGAAATCTCACTTCAAGGTCTATGCGTCTATATCTAGGATCTAGGGACTATATTTAGAGTTTAGTGTCCAGATCTAGGGGTCCAGTTTCATGTCCTAGGGTTTATGGTCTATGCTCTATGCCTAGGGATTAGAGTTTAGAACTAAGAGTGTAGTATATAGATTTGGTGGTCTAGGGTATAGATATAGGGGTCTATGGTTTAGGGTAGGGTTTTCGAAAGAGGTGAAATCATGTCTATGGTATAGGTATTGGGTTTATGTACTACGGTTTCCAAAGGAGGTTCCACCTCAAAGTTTTGTCTAGGGTTTAGCTCCGATATCTAGGATATAGGTTCTAGGTTTATGGTTTGGCAAGTGTCCAAATGTAGGCTCTAGTTTTAAAATCTAGGGATTATGGTTTATGGTCTATGCCTAGGGATTAGGGTTTAGATCTAAGAGTCTAGTATATAGATCTAGCGGTCCAGGGTATAGATCTGGGTTCTAGGTCTAGTGTCTATGTATAGGGTTTATGATATTGGGTTTTCAAAAGAGTTGCCACATCAAATCATGGTTCTAGGTCTAGGAACTAGGTTCTGGATCTAGGATCTAGGTATATGGTGTAGGGATGTATGTTACATCTAGGGTTTATGGTCTAGATATAGGCGTTTAGGGTATATATATAGGGTCTAGAATATACTATCTCCATCCCGAAGCTTAAGAATTGATTTTTGAGAAGTCAAGCTATGGAGAGTTTGACCAAACTTTTAGAGAAAACTATCAAGAACTATGATATTATATAGATCCATGTGAAAATATGTTTCAGGAAGTATCAAAGGGTATGGATTTCATATTGTAAATATTAACATTTTTTCTAAAAACTTGGTCAAACTTTATATAATTTGACTTTTGAAAAAAATAGAAGCCTTAAGCTTTGGGAAGGAGGTAGTAGTTAGGTAGGGTTTAGCATTTATGGTACATCATCTCACCGAGAAAGATGTAAACACGGGGCGTATTCGTGTGGTCACATTATCACGCCGTTTAGTGGATAAGATGCACTATGTTGAACGCCGGATGATATGATGACAATGCGTAATGGGTAACACAAGCAGTAAAGGCACGTGGTCTAGAGGAAGGCGTAGGTGGATATGACCTTGTCGATGCCAAAGGAAACAATGGCATTAAGACGTCTTTGATCACGATGGTTGTGGGATGCCTCTTTGGCACCACTGACTAGATCATGGAAACCTCTCGCTAATGGTCATTCTTCTTCTTAATATGGTCTGGTGGTTACCATGGCCACATTACGGTTGCTAGTAAATTTTTTTGAAATGAGGACTCATTATAGATCTTGAGAAATTTCCTCGGCAGGGTGAAGACAAATTTCCAATACTCAAGGGTATACCTGGGCATGTTCCGGGCCGGGCCTGACAAAGCCTGCCCGCATAAATCCCAGGCCCGAGCCCGGCCCGCCACTGTGTAAATTCTCCTGTCCAGGCCTTTCCTTATTTGCGAATTTCTCTTGGCCCAAGCCTGGCCCGTGCACCCACCGGGCCACAAATCTCAAGCCCAGGCCTGGCCTGCGGGCCTTAAAAGTCCGGCCCGTCGGGCTTTTTTTGGGCCGGGCTGCCCATGCCCAGGTATACTCAAGGGAGATCTAGAGGAAAAAATGTTCAAACGAAGCGAAGCTGTCTTTCCTATTACCCATTCTCCAAATACCAGCTAACCGACCTAATCGATCCAGCATGAGTCTCAACTAGCTAGGTATGCTAGTGCTGCACGTACGTCTACCCGTACGTAGCCCTCTCCATGCATGCGTGCACGCATGCATTCATTCATCTATACATATTCACTTCACGTGAAGCTGCCTCGGCCTACACCTACGTGGCGGACTTGTGCATGGCTTGCATGATGATCCGATCGAGTCAGCTTCGTCGTGTCACGTGCAACAAACGGCAGCAGGAGGACGCGTAGCTAGCTTGCAGCTTACTAGCTAGCTAGGGGGAGAGAATTAGCTTAGCTATAGCTAGAGAGCGAGCACGTGTACATATGTCATGGGCATATGTAAAACGTAGCTAGCTTGGTGCCGATCGAAGAGTCTCTGCTTGCAGCTACTAGCTAGGGGAGAGAGAATTAGCTAGCTAGCTAGAGAGCGAGCACGTGTATATATATTGTGGAGACGCTAGCTAGTTAGCTAGCTAGCTAGACGCTAGCTGTCGTTGAACCGTACGAGGTCGTAGTAGTCTGTACTACCTCCGTTTGGGATTATAAGTCCCGCGCCGGGCCGTTAGGCTCCGGCTATTTGGCAATCTCACGAGAAAATTATCATAAGGCCGGATATACGGGTGCACGACATCGCACTGACAGTCGACAAAAGATGAAAATCCCGAGCGTATGTACGCGACGTGACTCGGAGTTCCTCCGTACATATACGAGTTAGTACGTGATCGTGTCGTTTTGTGGAGGAAAAAAAAAGACAAGGATGGATACATGGTCATACACTTCGGTATGATTGATTGATATCTGAAAACGCTCGCGTGAGTTGCGTCCAAATGAGCTGGCCCAGAATATCGACCAGGCCCAGGCCCAGGCCCAGGCCCAGCCCAAATGAGCAGTCGACGCATCCCGTCCCCTTTCCCTCCGTCGCTTCGACGCCTCGTCCCTGAGCCCCTTCTCCATCTCCTCCCATCCGCCGGCCTTCCTCCTCTCTGCCCCAAGCGCGCCGGCACCCTCTCTCTCGTGGATTTATTATATTGCGGTGCACGTATGTACACCAGAGTAACAGTACTGGGTGATGATAGCTAGAGAGCCGGGTAGTTGGTGCTCGATGGATGAGGCAGAGATTTTGCAAGTAATTAATGTTGGCTTATTTCCAGTGCTAGCTTAGTCACATTGTGTTTGCTGAAAAGTTTGATACTTCCTCTCCGATCCAAATTTGTTGATTTAGATTTGTCTAGATTTGAACGTATCTAGGCTTATTTTAGTGCTAACTAGATACATCCGAATCTAGACAAAATCAAGTCAACTAATTTGGATCGGAGGGAACTAATATTAAATTTCGAATTGTTTGATTTGCTTGAGATAGACAAAACACATACTTTAATTTGGTTTGGCATCATGATCTAGTTTTGCACTCTTGACGAAGCTTTGCTCCGAGATGTGCTAGCTGGGCCATGAAAGGTAATCTCAGATTAGAATATGCCACCTTTTGCGTGGGAAGTATAGGACGATTGAAAATTGTCATGATACTGATCAAGTTGAGCTAGGTGTGACAGGAGCGAGCTTGGTCGTCATCATCTGGGTCGCTAGACGAGCTCTTCTCCAGTTGTGTTTTCCTTCTCTTGTCTTCGGTTTTTGTGTCGTGTATATATTTTTTTTTTGGTGAGATTCCACCGCCCGAATTGAAGGCGTGTCGCCGTCCTCGCCCCTCCATCACCGGAGTCGGCCAAAGATTTACCTCAAACCACCCGTCAAAGAATGTACGAAAAGCAATCGGATCTCAACAGATTTGTCGGACAGACTACTCCACGCTCATTCCGTCGGCGCTAGACGCATCACCGGAACGAGGATATGAGGGAGAGGACAAAAGACACTAAAAGCAAAGAACATGAGGCAGCCTTCCCGCCGGCGAGAGTTCGTGGTCCGCCACACCTCCGAGGGACAAAGCCCACCAGAAACATAGCGGCGTTCCCCGCGGGAGGGACGAAACCTAGATGATGGGGTTTTACATTACAATGGCGTCCGCCTCTCTCCTTTTCCTCCACGCGCGTGTAGTCCGTCCAATCCAAATTAATGGCCTCTCTCATTTGTCTAGATTCGAATATATCTAGTCATACTTTTGTGATAGATACATCCGGATCCAGCCAAATGGGAGAGTACATTATTAATTTGGATCAGCTACGGGAGTAGTATAGGAAAAAAACAAAGGGGGTTTTAGATTAGGAAGTCATTATTTTTTGTGCACGTGACAAGTGTAGGAGGATTTGATTGAATCTTGGTTGGTTGAAAAGAAGAGAAAATAGTTGGTTGAAGAGAGAAAATTTAGCGGGAACGAAACGGAGTAGCTGGCTAAGTAGCTACTCTACGCACGTACACATACTTACGCCGCCTTGATGGTATGTAATTAATTAACTGCCGAGGCCGGCCGCTGCATGCATCATGCATGTGCAGCATGGTGATCACGTCTAGCGCTGCTATTGATTTTCTAGACTTGTAGTAAAACATATGTAGGAGGACACGTACGTACATATGCTGACTATATATGTGTACGAGCTGGTCACACGAAAGTTTATTGGACTGATGTGGTGATCCACTAGACCGTTTGGGGTTTATTTAAATTCCTTCAAAGGATACCCGTAAAAAAAATAAATCCTTCAAAGTCACAACCAATGTTTCATGGAATTTAACTCGATTAGCTAGCATGCATCTGGTAGGTATACCTAGCTTTCTACTATCTAATTGCATTGTGTCTGGTCGTAGAATCGGACTCTTTGAAATTAATTAACGCTTGTAACGGGATCATTGAAATTATGCTCATGTAATAGGTTGGTTATAATTGGCTACAAGCACGGTTGTAGTGTTAAAAACTTGCATGCGAAGGGGGTAGATAATTGGTATGGAGGAATAGGCGCTAGCCGAAAACTCTCACACCGGCTGCATGCATGCTCTTGCTTCTTGTTACCGTGCTACGGTCGGGGCTGTATATATAGAGCCCGCCGAATTCCATCTATTTTCTTTTCTCTCATCCATATAGAATTTTGTTGACATTCAACATACTATAGCCGGCTAACTAGGACCTGTTGTAGGATATCACTCGCTCCTAGCTGCACCCTAGCTAGTCTTTAAACACTAAATCTAGGCTTAAAACCTGGATTAGATTTATACCCAAGGTATAAACCCTAGACCCTAAAACCTAACTAGTGGCATGAGAATAAGGGCATGAAAACAATAATTTTACTTGAGGGTTAGGGGACATCGACTATTATCATTATATGCGCAACACCAGAATCCGACCGCGGGAAGTAGTGAACAACTCTGGTCCCAAAATAAATAAAACATAGTAGATTTGTACCGACAAGTTCTCCCTCATCATGTACATAATATATTAAGTGTTCGCCGCAAAATAAATCCGACGAGTTTTTTCCACGATGTCGGTAGAAAGTCCGAGTATTCGGAGTTCATCACAAAATAAAACAAGTCTCTAATTATTGCGACTGCTTGGAAAAAAAAAACGATAACTCGCTATCAACCAAACGTTGCCATATATGCATGCATACTAGCTCGATTAGCTAGCATCTGGTATAGGTATACGTAGCTTTCTATCTCATTGCGGCTAGCAGGTGGTAGAATCAGACTCTATTTGGAATTAGTTCAGGCTTGTAATTAATAACGGGATCATTGAAATTCGGACCCCCCCCTACTCAGATATTTTGGTAGAATGATGGTTCTTGAAGCCCAGCAGTATGATGTACGAGATCTCCTTCTCACAATACTATCAAAGCGGATGCGAACCATTTGGGAAAATATGCATATGATTCAGAAATAATGTGTAATAACTGGGAGGGTGATGATCCTCCCAATTTTAGTTTTCCCTTTGGCCATTTCATGATGTACTAGCTTCTCAATTACTCCCTCCATTTCAAAATATAAGATGTTTTAGGTTTGTGAAGAAAATGAATCTAGACTTTTTTTAGCGTGTAGATTCATCCCAAAGTTGAATGAACCTACATACTAAACCAAGTCTAGATTCATTTTCTTCACAAATCTAAAACGTCTTATATTTTAAAACAGAGGGAGTACTAAATATTAGAGCCGCAAGGCATGCCTTAAAAAAAAATCTCGCCACGACTTCTTTCTCTCACGCTTAAGATCGGAAGGGAGACGCCTCAAGACCCCGCACATGCATTGATGGTACGTGAGGAACCAAAAGATTGAAAGGTGGAGGCGGCCGAGGCAATAAGAACTACTCTACTGTAGTAGGCGGTGCTGGCCGCTGCATGCATGTACTAGTAGACTGTCTCGCGCGCTCGGTGGTTATGGCGGCAGTGTGCCACTGGATGCATGCACGTGTCTAGCACTACTGTAGATGTAGTACTCTCTCCTATTTTAAAAAGGTGTCACAGTTTTGAACTAACTCTAGTTCAAAATGGCGACACTTATTTAGGATCATCACGTCACCGTACGTCTTGGCGATTTGTTCACGAATAACTAACGCCTTGTTGGGTCTCTAAAGTATTTTTTTTTCTTCTCGGTGCTACTTGACTAGGAAAGTTTGCACAACGAACATAAGGAAAATTATAACTTTGTTATACTTTTTGTTCAACACCGTAAGTAATATATATTCCCTCGAATCAGCCTTTCGCCCCGTTATATTAATATAGCAATCACCCGATACAACGATATAGCTGCTGGGGCCACATCAAACATTACGTCGCACTCACGTACAGGTGTAGAGCTAGCTAGTCGATGCATGTATATTATTTAGCATTGGTCTGATTATATTAAAATAACATTCTAAACAAAGGATTAACTATAGTTTGATTGCTTATTCTTTTTTATGTACGCTAATTAGAAGGGTGCAACCGAGACACGAGACTGGTCTTTGTCGGCATCGGATGGTCATTCTTGGAGGATCGGCATTCAAACTAGTATATTGTTTCCATGGTACATGAAAACCGTGCCGAACACTAGACCAGAAGTCTTCACCCACCCTTAACCTAGCCGCCTCGATGTCGTTGGCATCCTCTAGACAAAAAAAAAGTCTATAAATCGATGTTGTCAGCCCTTTTTTCTTTGAACGACGGAGGGGTCTCAAAGGACCCCAAAGCCAGCAACATAAATTCAGAGCGGTGGTACAAGTTTACATATAGGACCTTACACATAACGGGAAATATCCGCATAGCCCTGCAAGTTTACAAAAAGGTCCCTAGGAAAAGAAATGTTGGACGTTGGTAGCTAATTATTCGAATGCTTAAAAAAAGCTATAACTCGCTCTATCTAGTAGCTAATTAAGAGAGAGAGCGGGGAACAAGCTGGACGTTGGTAGGATCAAGCTTATGAACCAAACTTTGCCATGCATGCATACTAACATTGATGGTACGATGTAGTATGAGATCAAGACGCTCAAGACAGGCCCGTGCATTGATGGTACGTACCTACGTGAGGCACTAGCTTTTCCGTCTTTCCGCTGTTGATCGATCGCTGTAGAGAGGAACCAAAAGATTGGAAGGTGGATTGCTGTGTCGAGGTTGCTCTCTCTAAGGACTATGGCGGAGGTGGTCAACGACGAGGACATGCACGCTTGTGTCACGTCTAGTGGAGATGCTCTTATCCTAGAAAAAAACTAATCGTAATACAACTACTCAGCTCGCCATTAAAGACCCATGCATGCATCAGATGGCATGTTGTATAATAACGAATTAATTATCAACCCATGGCCATATGCATATGCGGTGACGGTCGATTTGTCCTGCTCGGGCAGCTCGAACAGCTAGCTCCTCTAAACCCGTCGGGAGAGGTGCAGGGCGGACATATTTATCGGATCTGGTGATACCGATAAGTCCTTATCGGCTTTGCAAGGACTGATAGGCTTCTATCTACTTGTCCTAGACCGAGGGTTACTTATTTTTGAATAATCTTGATTTTGTGTATTATTTTCTATACTTTTATAAAAGTTGTATTATTTTTTAAAAAATAGCGTCTAGTAATACTACACATAGGTACTCCTTTGTTTTTGTTTATAATAGTATATCTTAATGTTTTTCGATATTCCATGTTTATAGACTATAGGAGGTAGTTAATGCCCATTAGTCTCATTGATTAGAGAAAGTACAATAGTGGGCTATAAGCCCTGCTGACTAGGCATTTTGTCTATGTGGATGAAAGAGATAAACATAAATGCTCATGGTAGAGGTATAGGTCTTGGTTTTATGGTTTATGGATCCGAAGGAGGTGCCACATCAAAGTTGTGTCAGCGGTTTAGCGTGTCTATGATATAAGGACTATGTTTAGAGTTTAATGTTCATATCTAGTGGTCTAGTTTTATGGCCTAGGTTTATGGTCGATGGTCTATGCATAGGGATTAGGGTTTAGAAATAAGAGTGTAGTCCATAGATTTAGTGGTATAGGGTACATATATAGGGGAATATGGTATATATAGGGATCTATTGTATATATCTATGGTTTATGCATAGGGTTTTCAAAAGAGGCGCCACTTTAAATCGTGTCCAGGGTATAGGTATTGGGTTTATGTCGTATGGTTTCTAAAGGAAGTTCCACTTCAAAGTTATGTTTAGGGTTTAGATTGATGTCGAGGTATAGGGTTTTCGAAATAGGTTCCACTTCAAGGTCTAGTGTCTAGGTCTAGGGTCTATGTATAGGTTTTAGGGTATAGTGTTTTTGAAAGAGGTGTCGCTTTCAATTGTGTCTAGGGTATAGGTCTTGGGTTTATGGTCAAAAGTTTCTGAAAGAAATCTCACTTCAAGGTCTATGCGTCTATATCTAGGATCTAGGGACTATATTTAGAGTTTAGTGTCCAGATCTAGGGGTCCAGTTTCATGTCCTAGGGTTTATGGTCTATGCTCTATGCCTAGGGATTAGAGTTTAGAACTAAGAGTGTAGTATATAGATTTGGTGGTCTAGGGTATAGATATAGGGGTCTATGGTTTAGGGTAGGGTTTTCGAAAGAGGTGAAATCATGTCTATGGTATAGGTATTGGGTTTATGTACTACGGTTTCCAAAGGAGGTTCCACCTCAAAGTTTTGTCTAGGGTTTAGCTCCGATATCTAGGATATAGGTTCTAGGTTTATGGTTTGGCAAGTGTCCAAATGTAGGCTCTAGTTTTAAAATCTAGGGATTATGGTTTATGGTCTATGCCTAGGGATTAGGGTTTAGATCTAAGAGTCTAGTATATAGATCTAGCGGTCCAGGGTATAGATCTGGGTTCTAGGTCTAGTGTCTATGTATAGGGTTTATGATATTGGGTTTTCAAAAGAGTTGCCACATCAAATCATGGTTCTAGGTCTAGGAACTAGGTTCTGGATCTAGGATCTAGGTATATGGTGTAGGGATGTATGTTACATCTAGGGTTTATGGTCTAGATATAGGCGTTTAGGGTATATATATAGGGTCTAGAATATACTATCTCCATCCCGAGCTTAAGAATTTTTTTTGAGAAGTCAAGCTATGGAGAGTTTGACCAAACTTTTAGAGAAAACTATCAAGAACTATGATATTATATAGATCCATGTGAAAATATGTTTCAGGAAGTATCAAAGGGTATGGATTTCATATTGTAAATATTAACATTTTTTCTAAAAACTTGGTCAAACTTTATATAATTTGACTTTTGAAAAAAATAGAAGCCTTAAGCTTTGGGAAGGAGGTAGTAGTTAGGTAGGGTTTAGCATTTATGGTACATCATCTCACCGAGAAAGATGTAAACACGGTAAATTCGTGTGGTCACATTATCACGCCGTTTAGTGGATAAGATGCACTATGTTGAACGCCGGATGATATGATGACAATGCGTAATGGGTAACACAAGCAGTAAAGGCACGTGGTCTAGAGGAAGGCGTAGGTGGATATGACCTTGTCGATGCCAAAGGAAACAATGGCATTAAGACGTCTTTGATCACGATGGTTGTGGGATGCCTCTTTGGCACCACTGTGACTAGATCATGGAAACCTCTCGCTAATGGTCATTCTTCTTCTTAATATGGTCTGGTGGTTACCATGGCCACATTACGGTTGCTAGTAAATTTTTTTGAAATGAGGACTCATTATAGATCTTGAGAAATTTCCTCGGCAGGGTGAAGACAAATTTCCAATACTCAAGGGTATACCTGGGCATGTTCCGGGCCGGGCCTGACAAAGCCTGCCCGCATAAATCCCAGGCCCGAGCCCGGCCCGCCACTGTGTAAATTCTCCTGTCCAGGCCTTTCCTTATTTGCGAATTTCTCTTGGCCCAAGCCTGGCCCGTGCACCCACCGGGCCACAAATCTCAAGCCCAGGCCTGGCCTGCGGGCCTTAAAAGTCCGGCCCGTCGGGCTTTTTTTGGGCCGGGCTGCCCATGCCCAGGTATACTCAAGGGAGATCTAGAGGAAAAAATGTTCAAACGAAGCGAAGCTGTCTTTCCTATTACCCATTCTCCAAATACCAGCTAACCGACCTAATCGATCCAGCATGAGTCTCAACTAGCTAGGTATGCTAGTGCTGCACGTACGTCTACCCGTACGTAGCCCTCTCCATGCATGCGTGCACGCATCGTGCATTCATTCATCTATACATATTCACTTCACGTGAAGCTGCCTCGGGCCTACACCTACACGTGGCCGGACTTGTGCATGGCTTGCATGATGATCCGATCGAGTCAGCTTCGCGTGTCACGCGTGCAACAAACGGCAGCAGGAGGACGCGTAGCTAGCTTGCAGCTTACTAGCTAGCTAGGGGGAGAGAATTAGCTTAGCTATAGCTAGAGAGCGAGCACGTGTACATATGTCATGGGCATATGTAAAACGTAGCTAGCTTGGTGCCGATCGAAGAGTCTCTGCTTGCAGCTACTAGCTAGGGGAGAGAGAATTAGCTAGCTAGCTAGAGAGCGAGCACGTGTATATATATTGTGGAGACGCTAGCTAGTTAGCTAGCTAGCTAGACGCTAGCTGTCGTTGAACCGTACGAGGTCGTAGTAGTCTGTACTACCTCCGTTTGGGATTATAAGTCCCGCGCCGGGCCGTTAGGCTCCGGCTATTTGGCAATCTCACGAGAAAATTATCATAAGGCCGGATATACGGGTGCACGACATCGCACTGACAGTCGACAAAAGATGAAAATCCCGAGCGTATGTACGCGACGTGACTCGGAGTTCCTCCGTACATATACGAGTTAGTACGTGATCGTGTCGTTTTGTGGAGGAAAAAAAAAGACAAGGATGGATACATGGTCATACACTTCGGTATGATTGATTGATATCTGAAAACGCTCGCGTGAGTTGCGTCCAAATGAGCTGGCCCAGAATATCGACCAGGCCCAGGCCCAGGCCCAGGCCCAGCCCAAATGAGCAGTCGACGCATCCCGTCCCCTTTCCCTCCGTCGCTTCGACGCCTCGTCCCTGAGCCCCTTCTCCATCTCCTCCCATCCGCCGGCCTTCCTCCTCTCTGCCCCAAGCGCGCCGGCACCCTCTCTCTCTCGTGGATTTATTATATTGCGGTGCACGTATGTACACCAGAGTACCAGTACTGGGTGATGATAGCTAGAGAGCCGAGTAGTTGGTGCTCGATGGATGAGGCAGAGATTTTGCAAGTAATTAATGTTGGCTTATTTCCAGTGCTAGCTTAGTCACATTGTGTTTGCTGAAAAGTTTGATACTTCCTCTCCGATCCAAATTTGTTGATTTAGATTTGTCTAGATTTGAACGTATCTAGGCTTATTTTAGTGCTAACTAGATACATCCGAATCTAGACAAAATCAAGTCAACTAATTTGGATCGGAGGGAGCTAGTATTAAATTTCAATTGTTTGATTTGCTTGAGATAGACAAAACACATACTTTAATTTGGTTTGGCATCATGATCTAGTTTTGCACTCTTGACGAGCTTTGCTCCGAGATGTGCTAGCTGGGCCATGAAAGGTAATCTCAGATTAGAATATGCCACCTTTTGCGCGTGGGAAGTATAGGACGATTGAAAATTGTCATGATACTGATCAAGTTGAGCTAGGTGTGACAGGAGAGCGAGCTTGGTCGTCATCATCTGGGTCGCTAGACGAGCTCTTCTCCAGTTGTGTTTTCCTTCTCTTGTCTTCGGTTTTTGTGTCGTGTATATATTTTTTTTTTGGTGAGATTCCACCGCCCGAATTGAAGGCGTGTCGCCGTCCTCGCCCCTCCATCACCGGAGTCGGCCAAAGATTTACCTCAAACCACCCGTCAAAGAATGTACGAAAAGCAATCGGATCTCAACAGATTTGTCGGACAGACTACTCCACGCTCATTCCGTCGGCGCTAGACGCATCACCGGAACGAGGATATGAGGGAGAGGACAAAAGACACTAAAAGCAAAGAACATGAGGCAGCCTTCCCATGGCGAGTTCGTGGTCCGCCACACCTCCGAGGACAAAGCCCACCAGAAACATAGCGGCGTTCCCCGGGAGGGACGAAACCTAGATGATGGGGTTTTACATTACAATGGCGTCCGCCTCTCTCCTTTTCCTCCACGCGCGTGTAGTCCGTCCAATCCAAATTAATGGCCTCTCATTTGTCTAGATTCAATATATCTAGTCATACTTTGGTGATAGATACATCCGGATCCAGCCAAATGGGAGAGTACATTATTAATTTGGATCAGCTACGGGAGTAGTATAGGAAAAAAACAAAGGGGGTTTTAGATTAGGAAGTCATTATTTTTTGTGCACGTGACAAGTGTAGGAGGATTTGATTGAATCTTGGTTGGTTGAAAAGAAGAGAAAATAGTTGGTTGAAGAGAGAAAATTTAGCGAACGAAACGGAGTAGCTGGCTAAGTAGCTACTCTACGCACGTACATACTTACGCCGCCTTGATGGTATGTAATTAATTAACTGCCGAGGCCGGCCGCTGCATGCATCATGCATGTGCAGCATGGTGATCACGTCTAGCGCTGCTATTGATTTTCTAGACTTGTAGTAAAACATATGTAGGAGGACACGTACGTACATATGCTGACTATATATGTGTACGAGCTGGTCACACGAAAGTTTATTGGACTGATGTGGTGATCCACTAGACCGTTTGGGGTTTATTTAAATTCCTTCAAAGGATACCCGTAAAAAAAATAAATCCTTCAAAGTCACAACCAATGTTTCATGGAATTTAACTCGATTAGCTAGCATGCATCTGGTAGGTATACCTAGCTTTCTACTATCTAATTGCATTGTGTCTGGTCGTAGAATCGGACTCTTTGAAATTAATTAACGCTTAACGGGATCATTGAAATTATGCTCATGTAATAGGTTGGTTATAATTGGCTACAAGCACGGTTGTAGTGTTAAAAACTTGCATGCGAAGGGGGTAGATAATTGGTATGGAGGAATAGGCGCTAGCCGAAAACTCTCACACCGGCTGCATGCATGCTCTTGCTTCTTGTTACCGTGCTACGGTCGGGCTGTATATATAGAGCCCTTGAATTCCATCTATTTTCTTTTCTCTCATCCATATAGAATTTTGTTGACATTCAACATACTATAGCCGCTAACTAGGACCTGTTGTAGGATATCACTGCTCCTAGCTGCACCCTAGCTAGTCTTTAAACACTAAATCTAGGCTTAAAACCTGGATTAGATTTATACCCAAGGTATAAACCCTAGACCCTAAAACCTAACGTTATGCCCAAGATGAAACCGCCGCAGGAGAAGACGGTCACCGCATCAGGACCAATGGATCGAGTACACGCATAAAACGTCGGCCTCTGGGTAGAAGATGGCCAGATCCTCTTTCAGCGCCGGATCTGACAAGTCCTGGACCTCCTTCATGGAGCTGTTGGCGGACGCCGCGACGAAGGAAACACCATCCACGGAGCATTTGATGACGACTTCAGAGGCGGTGGCTCCAACAGCCAGGCGTCCGGCTAGAGGGTAGTAGTGAACAAGTGCTCGCGACACCGCCCTTTTAATGGTATCCACAGGCTCTTGGATTTCATGCTCAAACACCAAGAACACCGTATCGGAGGTGTTAACACGCCACATGTCGTACGATGATAGATTGATCTCACTGCCCGTTTCCATCACCGGTTCCGGAGGCCTGACAACCACCGGCGGGGACTTGCTAATCACCACAACGCCCATGCTGCTTCTTGGGAGTATATCGATCTACAATGGAGAATGAAGACTCTATCTATGTATTTCTGGACGCGGTGGTCTTATCTAGCCTCCCATATTGCTGGTTATAAAGGCCGGGGGAAAGGTCCACTGTTTCCATCACAAGACGCTTATGATAACGTGACACACTTTCCTCTATGATAGAGTGTACTTCTTTATACTCACTAGAGAGGCTAGCCGCCTCCTCGCTGGTCAGGTGTGAACCTTTCTTTCAATTAGCAAATCATGGAAGATCAGATTCATAGCCATTTGATAAGTCGCTCCGGCATTCTTTAAGCCGATGGTCATTCCGTTTCACTCAAACAAATCAACGAAACCTGGACAACAAAACACCGCTTTAACTGAATCTTCGTCCGCCATGAATATTTGTCGAATTAATCGGAATTGTCTCACGATCATGGCTAATAATATTTGACGGCGAGAACAAATAATTATTACTCCGCCATATGCAGGCTGTATGATTTCTCTTGATGACAAGATAATCTGAGGGTACCATAAAATATCCCTGCTGAACTTGAGACTAACTATCTATTCGTAACAACATTTAATTTATTTTTTATTGAAAAATAGCACTAGTTCCTTAAATTCAAATTGTACTAACTAATTCTCCTTTTGTCACTAATAAGGTTTCTTGATCTATGCCTATTTTGTAGGGACCCATTGGACATAATTCAGAAATATTATCTCATGAATAATTAGGGTGAATGAATTTTTCAGAACATCTAAGCAATCTTAGCATATATTGGTAGATTATGATCATTTTATTTTGCACATGTGGACGTGGATTAATTTTCTTGACTTGACACAAAAGGTTACCCCCTTCTCATTGATTCAACCTCGTTTTCAATTTTCATTGCTCTATTAATCTTCGTTTGCCTAGGCAGGGGACTTGGGTTGAAATGCTTGGTACTGGATTAATTAGTGAACACATGAGATCAGTTGATGTGTTATGTTGGTTGAAGAACTGAGGTAATTAATTCTATATTTTCAAGGCATGTTTACTTTTTTCTTGCGTACTTAATTAATGAGGTTTCTTGTGTATGAAATTGGTTAATTCTTAAACATTCTTTAAACTGTTCATTCTATTTTCTCGAACATCCCTTTGTGTAGATTTCATACATTTTGCTCTGCACTCTCCAGGCCATGTATTTTGCACATGATATGAAAAATAAGTATTGGCTGAATTGATAATCTAGGAAGTTCAGTGCCTGCCTCCGATATGTAAGTCATATTGGAATAAATGAAAAACAATGTTATGATGCTTTTGTTTTTTGTCTAGAAAACAGATTTCAACTAAAATATTTGTATTGATATGTTTTAAAGAGTTAGTACGGTTTCTAGTGTCCTAGGAGTCTGATTCGCCTTCAGAATGTACGGTACCAGCCTCTGATTTGAAGCCATGGCTGGAGCATCAGCATCTATAGTGTTGTGGCAAATGGTCGCCACTCGCAGAATCTTAGAACTGCACGCTAATAGGAAAGTTGATTTCTTTCCTAGACCAAACACTCCACTCAATTTGTCACCGAGGAACATATTTTTGTTCTCACGACTAGAATTATTTGTGGGCCAAGTCACAGCGTTTGCTTCTTGACAGGAAATTCGTCAAACAGCTTGCAGACGATCACCACGTCGCCACAACTCGTGTATGCAAGCAGCAGCCTGTTGGATAGCGGAAATGGGAGGCCAGACGCGACACATCCGGCAACGATTTGGGCGTGATCAGCAGCGACCTCGGCCATTGTCGATGGAAGCTACGAGGAGGGAGCAAATGTCCTCGTCGGGCTTGATGCGAAGTTTTAATAGGAAAGATCGTCCAACAGAAGCTTCGCACTGCAAGCCGATGCGTACATACAGATAGTTTTAATAGGAAAGTTGATTTCTTTCCTAGACCAAATACTCCACTCAATTCTTCACCGAGGAACATATTTTTCTTCTCACGACTAGAATTATTTCTAGGCCAAGTCACAACGTTTGCTCTGATATCTGATCTAGTAACACCTAAGAATACAAAACATTGGCCAAAGTTGATGGTTATTTTTCTAACTGAATCTACACGCTAAGGTGAAAATCAGTTGAGAAAAGTAAGAAAGGAAAAAATGTGAGCGATTTGCATATGTGTCCTCCTAAAATAACAAGTTATGACGATCAGTTTCTATCCTTTAAAAAATGTCTGAAATACTATCTCTCGGAAGCATGTCATAATCAATCAACCTTGTACATTACTAGTTACTTGTTTGTATAATTCCATTGCATCGTCCATCACCTTGGACTGCGAGAGACGCCGCCATCCTCTACTAGTAGTAGGATGGGTAGATTTGACATATTCTTTCAATGTGATATCTTTTTCCATCTCTGCTTTCCTCTGTCGAACCTGGATGGCCATGTGTGGATCAATTCCAGCCGCAGCAAGAAGCATTATTCCAATGTGATCTGCTTCTATCTCTCTTCTGCACAACATATATGTGTACATGTAAGAAATCATGCATCTTCCAAACAACATGAACATGTATAGTTCGACGACGCGATAAAAATATAGAGAACAACATAGTAGATCACTTAAGCCGAATATGAAATTTAGATCCATGGTTTATTTATGAACACAATTAATGTGACGGACTGTCTAAGAACAGTGTGATCGAGATGAAGGTTAACTAACCTTCTACGTTGGAAGGGCAGTACGAGGTATATATTATTGGAATTATATATGAAGGGATATATGAGGAGGATCAAGATTGGCATCTTATTCATGATCTGATCTAGCCAGTCTAGTATCCCTGACGAGTGTCGTCCAATAACATGACCAACCTATAAAATGAGAATTAAAAAGTTATAATCAAGAAGTGCAACTATGGGTTGTTTTTATTCTAAATTGTTTAAAACAAACAAAAAAACTACAAGGGTACCGTCCAAGAATAGATGTCTTGGGTTTTTCAAATTTTGGATGAATCTATATATAAAGTGTCTAGATTCATCTAAATTTTGATAAATTTGAGACATCTATTTTGGGATGGAGGGAGTAATATATATGTGACATATACAAAATAACAAGTGGTAGAAAATAAATGTGCATAATAAATATATTAAATTTTATCTTCTTCTCCAATAACACAACTTATTAACCTCAAGTTTACATTTCGCGCTTCACCGCCGTCGGCGTGCGGAGTGGCGCGCTGCCGGATGAGTGCGACGCTGAAGCGGAGGAGGACGAGATCATGCTCGCCATCCTCCTCTCGGCGCCCGATTCGCCGAAGGAGCACGCATGCCGGTCCTGGTCGCCGGCGGCGGGTTGCGCGGGAAGCCCAGCCACGGCGTGTTCCCGCGGTTGATGTGCTCCAGCACGGCGGCGAGCGTCCGCCCCGGTGCGCTCCACCAACGCCGCGCTTCGAAGTTCTTGCGCCGGGCGGTGACTTCGCCGACGCCCTCGTGGCAAGTTCCTTGGCCGCTTCCTCAAGAAAAGCGCCCAGAGCCGAGGTCGTCGACGCCACGGCCGCCAGGTTGTCCATGCCGGCGATGTACTCCTGTACATCGACGACAACCTCCTCGGCCCGGTGGGATTAGGATGCCGCGCTGAAGGCCCACCCCGGCGGCATCCGCGTGTCGGGCGCCATGTACCCGCCATACAGCATGCACGCCTCCCAAGTTTGGAGGGTGCGACGGTCGTGCCGCCGCAGCACCGTCGCCGGGGTAGTGTTCGCCCATGGTGAGAGAAGGGGGAGAGGTGAGATCTCGCCGGAGTTGGGCTTGTGGGTGGGGGAAGCTGCGAGAGAATGCGAAGATCTCCGGCGAAGCGTACGGCTTATAAAGGCCGAGGTGCGCGGCGAGGGAGGAAGGGGTGTAGCGGCGAGGGCGGGAAAAGTGGAAACGGCGGGAAGTTAGTGACCGCCGGTCCGTCGCGGGAGCCGAGGCGGCGACGATGGCGCCATAAATCGGCGACGCGTGGCCGACGCGACGGGCAGTTATTGCCCGGCGGTCGCCGCGTGGTTCCGAGGATGACGACGACTCGGCTTCCGTCACTGACTCGGCGGGTCCACGCGCCGCTTTGTTTTTTTTCGCCGAAATCGTTGAGTCCGGAGTTCCCAGGGCGTACCCGGAAACCTTGGTTCGGCCTGGGGAGTCCGGACCAAAAATGGCCGAAATCCGGCTGAAAACAAGGTCCTTGGGTACGCGACTGGGCCAGTTTTCGGCGTCCGGATCGGCCTCCTGGGTAGGCGAGTGGAGATGCTCTTAGTAAGTACTCCCTCAGTTCTCAAAATATAAAATATTTTAATCTTTTTTTGAAATACATGTATCTAGACCTATTTTAATGTCTGGGCTCATTCATTTTGCTCTAAACCTATGTACTAAAACATGTCTATATTCGACACAGTTTTTTCCACTCCATTACTTTTTCACATCATTCTTTGGTGTACATTGTTGGGCACTGTTCTTCTGTCGCTGGTTACTCCCAGCTGCTGGCTGATCTTGAGTTACAGCTGCAACATGGTTCGAGTTATTTCGATAATCCAGCCTGTCTTCTCTTTGCATGTCGAGAAACTTTTCTAGCACTATGATCAAGCCGGACCCCCCGGGTTCGTAGGAAAAAGTTCCGCGCCCATTAAAGGCCATCTCGGCCTCCGAAACTGCCCCGCGAGTTCGAATCGACCCAAATATCGCCGCATTTTTTAAATCAAAATTTTCCGAGAGTTTTAAGCCTCGGCCACTACGTTACCAAGTGACATCGCACCGGGCTTCATGCCGGACCATTTTAGGCACTACCCATCATCTCACGTGGCTTTCCCTCGCTAATGCGCGCTGTTATTTTATGCATTAGTCGACTCCGTGACGTTGATAAGTTCACCCCGTCGTATCAATGCAGCTCGTCCCCTAGGATCTTTTCTCGTTCCCGGGGACGGCGAATACCCCTCATTGTGTTAAAGTTTTGGGTTGCATGCGCCATTATCGCATGTGTGAAAGTGCCAACCCCTAGTGATTCCACGTGCCTTCGCAATTAGCGCGTGCGTTCTCTATCGCATGCACACTGCCAACCGTGGCATCCATACACCACGGATTGTGTGTGTGTGTGTGTGTGTGTGTGTGTGGACCTATTTGGGTTTTACATGAACATAGGAATGAACCCATACATTCCATTGGTCTAATCATGGTCAAACAGCTCAAAAACCCTAGACCTGCAACTTCCACATGAAATGATGCACCATACCACCAACAGAGCATCACCACACAACGTGGAGTGTGTGTTGTGGTGTGGAACTATGGTTTTTTTTCATGAACACATGCAATGACTCTATATACTTCATTGATCAAACCATGGTAAAATAGCTCAAAACCCTAGACATGCAACTTACACATGAAATGATGCACCACACTCGAACCGTGGCGTCCCGCACAACATGGGGTGCATGCGGTGGCCAGCACTGTGGGGTTCTTGTATGAACATAATCGCTGCATGATCCAACACAGGTCCTTGGTCTAGATATCACTAGTGTTGATGGCCTTTGGAGGCGATAGCCATTCCGTGAGAGGTCCGCCGAGGCGCATGCGACGATCGTTGGAATCGGCTCGGCAAGTTAGGGTTTCATCGAGTCCCCGGACTTGCGGTTTCGGATCTCGTAGATTTGCATGTCGAGAAACTTTTCTAGCACTATGATCAAGCCGGACCCCGGGTTCAGAGGAAAAGTTCCGCCCATTAAAGGCCATCTCGGCCTCAAACTGCCCTGAGTTCGAATCGACCCAAATATCGCCGCATTTTTAAATCAAAATTTTCCGAGAGTTTTAAGCCTCGCCACTACGCTACTAAGTGACATCGCACCGGCTTCATGCGGACCATTTTAGGCACTACCCATCATCTCACGTGGCTTTCCTCGCTAATGCGCTGTTATTTTATGCATTAGTCGACTCCGTGACGTTGATAAGTTCACCCCGTCAGATCAATGCAGCTCGTCCCTAGGATCTTTTCGCTCCGGGACGAATACCCTCATTTTCTCGCTCAGAGGAAAATCACGGTATTGGGTGCACAGCTACAAATCCCTGCATCTAGATGTCTATCTATTTTAGAGATCAAAGCTGCAGCAAATGGATTAGCAGTGAGACTAGAAACTAGCTGTCGAATCAAGATGAATCGAAACATGAACATGACAATAATGACGCCGCTAGCGTACTGCTCAGAGAAACCCGTCCGCTCCGCCTGCTCAAGAAATAAAATAAAATTTTCAGATGGAGAAAAGAGGATTTCGATCAGGAGTTGGGGGGAATTCGTAACTTGTTAAATTTCATGATCAAATCCTAGTGAGCTTTTGAAGCACAGGATGTACCCAAATTACAGAAGAATTCCCAATCTAATAATTAGGAGGCTACTGGCTACTTTATATGTGTGGTCGGACGAGACCACCCAATCTGAACTACGTATATATATTGCAGTACTATTGTATTTAATCTACAACACATCCAGTCGTATAGCAATAATAAAAGCAGCACAACATGATGCTTGTTTAGACTGTTACGTGAACAAAGAGACTGAGCAGAGAACACAGACTGTGCTGATGCTCGAAATGAATCTAAAAATACATGTACAGATAGTGCCACAAACAATGAGCAATGGCTTTTACTCTAGTTGACCATATTTTCGATTTAGTTGAGCAAATCGTCCATCCTCCAGCAGATAGCATAAGGCTAGCAAACAAATCTTGGCCAGTCTAAACGGATCTGTGTAGAAAATTAAATAGGCACAAACCTGGGAGTACATGGACCTGTTGATATACAGAAATGTGGTGCTGCTGTTGAGATCTCTGGCAGTTTGTTGTAGGCGGGGTAGAGAGAGAAGACGAGAGGTGTCTCACCACCGCGACGGCGACGGCGAGATGGCGAGGCCGGAAGAAACGGCTCGGCGGCGCTCCCGGACGTGCTCGCCGGTGGTCGTGCAGGCCGGGAGGATGCCGGCGTTCGTGAAGGCCGCGACCTACTGGCCGGCCATGTCGGCTGCGCGTGGTACAGACGGTCTCCGTCGTCGTGTAGCGTCACCACCACCCGCTTCCGCGCCGCCGACTCCATGGACGCCACCGGCTAGGGTTTGGTGTGGGGAGTTTGGATCGGCTGTTCTACGGCATGGGATAGAGAGAGAGGAGGAGAAGGGGGCGCTGTATCGGTGGTCGGTGGGGCAGGCACTCGCCGGAGTTGGGCGGAATCTGAGACGGAGGAGGCAGATCAGAGGGGATGGGGAGGAGCAGGCGGCGCTGGAAGGGGATGGGATGGGGCTCGTCTGTTTGTTCGATGGAGGTGGTGAGTGGTGACGGTGCTGGGTCTCGGCCCTAAATTCCCTCCTCTCGCGTCGCGTGGTTTGGTTTTGGGCCCAAAATCCCGCGCGGGCCGGACCAAAATCAATTATCGGCTGGATTTAATCACCGGAAACGCTAGGTATATAGACAGACTTACTACTGAATTGGTTTTCCCGATCACATAGGTGTGCAAAGAATAACAATTGTACGTATTATGTGCTCGTATATGTATCCTAAAAATTACATGCCCTGCGTGTAGCTAGCTCTTTGTGGAAAATACGTCCACTGCAACACGTTACGTGTCTGCAACGTGCCCATGCATCCACCCGTGCCACTCACCTTATTATCTTATGTATGGCGTAATTGGACTTTGCATGTTGGAGACTCATCTAACAAATTTCATCGAGGCTTCCGAACGACATAGATGATTATGGGGTAGGCGTGGACGGCTCGAGTGAAACAATCGTGGCCTAACAATGGTCGAGGACCTATAGAGCCGAGACCGTGCTACATGCATCATCAGTGTGATCTTCATGTCGCCTACCAAAAGGCGTGCGGAGTCCTCAAGTGATCCGAGATGATGCCTCATGACACCCAAGGCGGGAAGATCATCCTAGTGTGGCTCTAATTTGTATATTTTGCCCGTTTTATATAATAATCAACTATCCCATTGTCGTCGTTATCTAAAATCCAATTCATCTTCGATGGCAGGCATTGGCGTCGCGTACTAGCTTTTTAGTAGCCGGGGAAAATCCACACCATCCGTTTGTCTTCGGCCGCAGCTAGTTGTCATGTGGCTCATCGACAATCCATTGACGATATTTCGAGGAGTCGAACGACTGGATGTACGAATCGCAGCCACATGATCGAGTGCATCAATGGAGTTCCCTATGTACAATATAGATCAAAACCTAGACCTAAACTGCCTATTAAATTTGTGTAATGGATTTTCCTATTTACATCAATCTTATATAACCATATTATTAAGTATCCATACAAAAGAGCTAATGTTTGTGACCATTTGAAGTCATTTCAGGTATTGCCCTCTTCTATGATCCATGCTTTAGGTTTCGGGAGTAGGCTCTACATCTAGGATTATAGGCTATGTATCTAAGGTTTTGTTTTCGGTCTAGGGTCTAGGGTGCCACTTTAAAGTTGGGCATAGGGTTTAGGAATTATGCTATAGGTTTAGGGATTAGGGTCTAGATCTAGGGGCATAGGTTATAGATGTACGGTAAGGGCCTAGGTCAAGGCACTAGTTCTACGGTTTAAATTATAGGATTTTTAAAGCAGGTGGCATGTCAAAGTTAGTTCTAGGGTTTAGGTTCTACAACTAGGATATGAGGTCAAGGTACCGCGTTGAGGGTTTATGGTCTATGGTCAATGGTGTAGGTCTAGAGATTATGGTCTTGGTGCACAAAGTTTAACTAGATCTTGGGTTAGGGTCTATGGTTGATCACTAAACATAAACACTATTCCTATACCCTAGACCCACTCGGGTGGGTAAATCCCCAAGGGTGATAGAGGAGTTACAGGAGATGGCCTCGTGGACGAGGCAGGTGTCGACATAGAAGAGGCTGAGGCGGCCATGGGAGGTGTTGTTCATCGACATGTCATAATCCCGACGCATGTTGTTGATCCGCACCTCGGACGGCGTGAGATCGTGGAGAGGCTACGCCACGCCGACATCCTTGAGCCTAGATCCTGACTCCGTCCA
Organism: Avena longiglumis; assembly: GCA_030063025.1. Lineage (NCBI taxonomy): Eukaryota > Viridiplantae > Streptophyta > Magnoliopsida > Poales > Poaceae > Avena > Avena longiglumis. The sequence continues at coordinate 32,129,428 of CP125978.1, forward strand.
TGCCTTTAGGGTACCCTCTACCCTTTTTAATAAAAAAAATAAACTAAGTTTTCATAAATCATAACTTTTGATAAATTTAGTTTATTTATACTTGTACTAGACTACATAGCGGTTACCCTAGGTTTCAAACTGCCGCCGTCACGGTGTAGCACTAGCTTATACTTGCCCGGTTTTGTTATAAAATAAGCTGCTAGATACATCCATTTTAATGGCAAGTAATATGGATCGGAGGAGTAGCTAAAAGATTTTGCACGTGAGAGCTAACAGCGCGAGTGCGTGCTTCCGCGATGTCGATCAGCCGGCCAGCCACGAAACAAGCACGTACGGGCACACATGCATGCGTATTAACTACTCCATGCACACACGCATCGTACCGTACGGGCATCATGCATGCATTGGCCAAGTGAAGACTAATCCTTCTTCTACTAAGAAATCTTTATAATTATAATAACCATCGTTTAGAGAAATAACATTATATTATCATCACTGCACATTCGTTTTGAAAAGTAGTGGATGTCTTCATGACGGATTATAGTTAACTAACTAATCGTGGTCTCGATCGGATTTGAAGGAAGAAGTTTGTACCATATATGTACCACACGGTACTCACTTGTGGACTTAATTACTGTTCAGTTGCATGCATCTATAAGGAGTATCAAATTCTATGTACCACGTGCTGGACCTGGAAGTTTGTACCATGTACCACGGTTTACGGATTTGCTCAAAGTCAAAGTAGTGGGGCCCATGCATCGTATCTCTCACGTGCAGCCCCGTGATTTCAGATTTCAGTCACGTACTGGTCTTTTAATTTCTATAATCACAAAAAGCTAACGCGATCGTATCGGTCCATCCATCTTATACACGCAGAGAGGACCCTCGCGTTCCGGTTATAAACGTACGTACTAATAACTACGAGTAGACACGGGATTTATGGAAGAGGATCGCACACGGGTTAATTTGTTAAGAGACTCAAATGGTGATACGATCCAAGCACGAGCAACGTGGATTGAATTTGCAGCGGGGCCTTCAATTATGGAGGCTTTAGCCATCCTGAACGGGGTTCGTCTAGCTATTGAGCGAGGATATCAGGAAATTGAAGTTGAGTTCTCACGCAAAGGAGGTCATCAATCTTACCAAAGACACAGGTGGTGGACGATGTTGTATCATCAACATTCGTCGAGAGATCGGGGAGCTTAGCGGAAATTTTAGAAGTTTTATTAAACTTTTTTTTTGTTGGGGTGAATCCACCACTGTGAAAATTGATGCCCTCGTTCACATAGCGCCAAGAATCGAGCGAGATATCAAAGGAGGAAACGCCGATAGTGCAAATACGCTTCCCCGAGTGTGATTTCAAGGGTAAGGAGAATCGAGTCGGCAAACGGATGAGGTCCCGAGGGTCAAAATGAGGCTCTAGAATTAGATCGCATGTGCATTGTTATCCTTTAAATGCATGTGGATTGGTATATTCCATGCATATTGGGGCGTATTTTATATATCTAGAGCTAGGGTATATGGTAAAATCCAAGGGTTTATGGTATGGGGTTAGAGTCTATAACTAGGGGTCTAAGGTATTGATCTATGTTAGGATTTAAGGTCTAGATCTTATGTTTTATAATGATGTGCCACTACAAAGTTATATTTGGGGTTTAAGGTCTAAGTCTAGGATCGAGGGTTTATGGTATGTGTTCACTGTCTAGGGTCCATGTCCTAGGTCTAGTTGGTCAAGATCTAGGGATAGCTCTTGCAGCTCGAAATTTTGAAATCAACCTTTTTCTTTTTTTATTTCATAATTCATGATTTATCCACCACGCCTCAACTTCGTCCATCTTGTTGGGGTGAATCCACCACTATGAAAATTGATGCCCTCGTTCACACCGTGGCAAGAATCTATCGAGATATCGAAGGAGGAAACACCGATAGTGCAAATACGCTTGCCTTGAGTGTGAGTTCAAGGGTAAGGAGAATCGAGTCGACAAACCGAAGAGATCCCGAGGGTCAAAATGACGCCTAAAAATTAGATCGCATGTGCATTGTTATCCTTTATATGCATGTGGATTGGTATTCCGTGCATGTAGGGGCGTATTTTATATATCTAGGGTAGGGTATATGGTATAAGTCTAGGGTTTATGGTATGGGTTAGAGTCTATAACTAGGGATCTAGCGTATTGATATATGTTAGGATTTAAGGTCTATATCTTATGTTTTCGAATGAGGTGCCACTACAAAGTTATATCTAGGGTTTAAGGTCTAAGTCTAGGATCGATGGTTTACGGTATGTGTTCAATGTCTAGGGTCCATGTTCTAGGTCTAGTGATTAGGGTCAAGATCTAGGGATAACTCTCTCGCACCTCGAAGGCCATAACCCACTTGCCGACCTCACCACCCAGTCAGGCATGCTCCTCGTGGCAACCATGCAGACCCGGCATGTAGTACATCTTTTAGGATTGAACTTGAGTTTGAACTATATTATTTGTTTCCATGGTACATGGAAACTGTGTCGAGTATTGGGCCAGGAGTCTTCACCCACCCTTAACCTAGTCGTCTCAATGTCGTTGGCATCCTCTAGACAAAAAAAATGTAGTATGTAAATCAATGTTGTTAGCCCATATATACTGATATTACGAGAGGCGATTCCGACAACAAGAATTGACCCTTGATTGTCTTGGTGGGACTGATCAATCCGCTAGCTATAGTCTATCTATCTATATCTAGCTATAGTCTGTATATCTATCTAATATGGTCCGAATATCAGCTTCCAAAATATGAAAACAAATTAATGAGCTAGTGAAGAGAAGAGAAGCCAACTGGTTAATTGTGTCGAGAGAATTAAGAGCATCACGGCAACTTTGCCACACTAGCTAGCTAGGGCCATTACTAGAAGAAGAGATGGTCGATACACTAGCTTAATTATATATACTACGAGAGTGAGAGATGCATGCAAGATGTAGACGTTCCGATCATCACTTACCGAGAGGCGGAGTACTCTTGCCATGTCCTTTCCTCCGGTGGATCGAGCGATCGAGGAGGAGAAATTTACTCAATCGCCTTGGGGGAGTACGTACACCTACGGCAGAAGCTAGCTAGCGTCATCGCGGTGAAACAATTTTAGTTTAATAGCTAGAACAAAGCATTTTGACATGTACTGTACTGTATATGCATGGCCGGGATAATCAAAATGCGTGGTGCAGATTGCTCACTTAGAGATGAGATCAAATCGTGTCAAGTCGTGTCCAAGCTAGCATCAAACATTACTGTCGCACTCACGTACAGGGGTAGAGCTAGCTAGTCGATGCATCTATATTATTTAGCATTATTGGTCCGATTATATTAAAATAAAATACTGAACAAAGGATTAACTATAGTTTGATTGTTTATTCTTTTTTATACGCTAATTAGAAGGGTGCAACCGAGACACGAGACTGGTCGCCTTTGTCGGCATCGGATGGTCATTCTTGGAGGATCGGCATTCAAACTAGTATATTGTTTCCATGGTACATGAAAACCGTGCGAACACTAGACCAGAAGTCTTCACCCACCGTTAACCTAGCCGCCTCGATGTCGCTGGCATCCTCTAGAAAAAAAAAGTCTGTAAATCGATGTTGTCAGCCCTTTTTCTTTGAACGACGGAGGGTCTCAAAGGACCCCAAAGCCAGCAACATAAATTCAGAGCGGTGGGTACAAGTTTACATATAAGACCTTACACATAACGGGAAATATCCGCATAGCCCTGCAAGTTTACAAAAAGGTCCCTAGGAAAAGAAATGTTGGACGTTGGTAGCTAATTATTCGAATGCTTAAAAAAAGCTATAACTCGCTCTATCTAGTAGCTAATTAAGAGAGAGAGCGGGGAACAAGCTGGACGTTGGTAGGATCAAGCTTATGAACCAAACTTTGCCATGCATGCATACTAACATTGATGGTACGATGTAGTATGAGATCAAGACGCTCAAGACAGGCCCGTGCATTGATGGTACGTACCTACGTGAGGCACTAGCTTTTCCGTCTTTCCGCTGTTGATCGATCGCTGTAGAGAGGAACCAAAAGATTGGAAGGTGGATTGCTGTGTCGAGGTTGCTCTCTCTAAGGACTATGGCGGAGGTGGTCAACGACGAGGACATGCACGCTTGTGTCACGTCTAGTGGAGATGCTCTTATCCTAGAAAAAAACTAATCGTAATACAACTACTCAGCTACGCCATTAAAGACCCATGCATGCATCAGATGGCATGTTGTATAATAACGAATTAATTATCAACCCATGGCCATATGCATATGCGGTGACCGGTCGATTTGTCCTGCTCGGGCTCGAACAGCTAGCTCCTCTAAACCCGTCGGGAGAGGTGCAGGGCCAGACATATTTATCGGATCTGGTGATACCGATAAGTCCTTATCGGCTTTGCAAGGACTGATAGGCTTCTATCTACTTGTCCTAGACCGAGGGTTACTTATTTTTGAATAATCTTGATTTTGTGTATTATTTTCTATACTTTTATAAAAAGTTGTATTATTTTTTTAAAAAAAATAGCGTCTAGTAATACTACACATAGGTACTCCCTTTGTTTTTGTTTATAATAGTATATCTTAATGTTTTTCTGATATTCCATGTTTATAGACTATAGGAGGTAGTTAATGCCCATTAGTCTCATTGATTAGAGAAAGTACAATAGTGGGCTATAAGCTCACGACTAGGCATTTTTGTCTATGTGGATGAAAGAGATAAACATAAATGCTCATGGTAGAGGTATAGGTCTTGGTTTTATGGTTTATGGATCCGAAGGAGGTGCCACATCAAAGTTGTGTCAACGGTTTAGCGTGTCTATGATATAAGGACTATGTTTAGAGTTTAATGTTCATATCTAGTGGTCTAGTTTTATGGCCTAGGGTTTATGGTCGATGTCTATGCATAGGGATTAGGGTTTAGAAATAAGAGTGTAGTCCATAGATTTAGTGGTATAGGGTACATATATAGGGGAATATGGTATATATAGGGATCTATGGTATATATCTATGGTTTATGCATAGGGTTTTCAAAAGAGGCGCCACTTTAAATCGTGTCCAGGGTATAGGTATTGGGTTTATGTCGTATGGTTTCTAAAGGAAGTTCCACTTCAAAGTTATGTTTAGGGTTTAGATTGATGTCGAGGTATAGGGTTTTCGAAATAGGTTCCACTTCAAGGTCTAGTGTCTAGGTCTAGGGTCTATGTATAGGTTTTAGGGTATAGTGTTTTAGAAAGAGGTGTCGCTTTCAATTGTGTCTAGGGTATAGGTCTTGGGTTTATGGTCAAAAGTTTCTGAAAGAAATCTCACTTCAAGGTTGTGTCAACGGTCTAGCGTCTATATCTAGGATCTAGGGACTATATTTAGAGTTTAGTGTCCAGATCTAGGGGTCCAGTTTCATGTCCTAGGGTTTATGGTCTATGCTCTATGCCTAGGGATTAGAGTTTAGAACTAAGAGTGTAGTATATAGATTTGGTGGTCTAGGGTATAGATATAGGGGTCTATGGTTTAGGGTAGGGTTTTCGAAAGAGGTGAAATCATGTCTATGGTATAGGTATTGGGTTTATGTACTACGGTTTCCAAAGGAGGTTCCACCTCAAAGTTTTGTCTAGGGTTTAGCTCCGATATCTAGGATATAGGTTCTAGGTTTATGGTTTGGCAAGTGTCCAAATGTAGGCTCTAGTTTTAAAATCTAGGGATTATGGTTTATGGTCTATGCCTAGGGATTAGGGTTTAGATCTAAGAGTCTAGTATATAGATCTAGCGGTCCAGGGTATAGATCTGGGTTCTAGGTCTAGTGTCTATGTATAGGGTTTATGATATTGGGTTTTCAAAAGAGTTGCCACATCAAATCATGGTTCTAGGTCTAGGAACTAGGTTCTGGATCTAGGATCTAGGTATATGGTGTAGGGATGTATGTTACATCTAGGGTTTATGGTCTAGATATAGGCGTTTAGGGTATATATATAGGGTCTAGAATATACTATCTCCATCCCGAAGCTTAAGAATTTTTTTTTGAGAAGTCAAGCTATGGAGAGTTTGACCAAACTTTTAGAGAAAACTATCAAGAACTATGATATTATATAGATCCATGTGAAAATATGTTTCAGGAAGTATCAAAGGGTATGGATTTCATATTGTAAATATTAACATTTTTTCTAAAAACTTGGTCAAACTTTATATAATTTGACTTTTGAAAAAAATAGAAGCCTTAAGCTTTGGGAAGGAGGTAGTAGTTAGGTAGGGTTTAGCATTTATGGTACATCATCTCACCGAGAAAGATGTAAACACGGGTCGTATTCGTGTGGTCACATTATCACGCCGTTTAGTGGATAAGATGCACTATGTTGAACGCCGGATGATATGATGACAATGCGTAATGGGTAACACAAGCAGTAAAGGCACGTGGTCTAGAGGAAGGCGTAGGTGGATATGACCTTGTCGATGCCAAAGGAAACAATGGCATTAAGACGTCTTTGATCACGATGGTTGTGGGATGCCTCTTTGGCACCACTGTGACTAGATCATGGAAACCTCTCGCTAATGGTCATTCTTCTTCTTAATATGGTCTGGTGGTTACCATGGCCACATTACGGTTGCTAGTAAATTTTTTTGAAATGAGGACTCATTATAGATCTTGAGAAATTTCCTCGGCAGGGTGAAGACAAATTTCCAATACTCAAGGGTATACCTGGGCATGTTCCGGGCCGGGCCTGACAAAGCCTGCCCAAGATAAATCCCAGGCCCGAGCCCGGCCCGCCACTGTGTAAATTCTCCTGTCCAGGCCTTTCCTTATTTGCGAATTTCTCTTGGCCCAAGCCTGGCCCGTGCACCCACCGGGCCACAAATCTCAAGCCCAGGCCTGGCCTGCGGGCCTTAAAAGTCCGGCCCGTCGGGCTTTTTTTGGGCCGGGCTGCCCATGCCCAGGTATACTCAAGGGAGATCTAGAGGAAAAAATGTTCAAACGAAGCGAAGCTGTCTTTCCTATTACCCATTCTCCAAATACCAGCTAACCGACCTAATCGATCCAAAGCATGAGTCTCAACTAGCTAGGTATGCTAGTGCTGCACGTACGTCTACCCGTACGTAGCCCTCTCCATGCATGCGTGCACGCATCGTGCATTCATTCATCTATACATATTCACTTCACGTGAAGCTGCCTCGGGCCTACACCTACACGTGGCCGGACTTGTGCATGGCTTGCATGATGATCCGATCGAGTCAGCTTCGTCGTGTCACGTGCAACAAACGGCAGCAGGAGGACGCGTAGCTAGCTTGCAGCTTACTAGCTAGCTAGGGGGAGAGAATTAGCTTAGCTATAGCTAGAGAGCGAGCACGTGTACATATGTCATGGGCATATGTAAAACGTAGCTAGCTTGGTGCCGATCGAAGAGTCTCTGCTTGCAGCTACTAGCTAGGGGAGAGAGAATTAGCTAGCTAGCTAGAGAGCGAGCACGTGTATATATATTGTGGAGACGCTAGCTAGTTAGCTAGCTAGACGCTAGCTGTCGTTGAACCGCACGGTCGTAGTAGTCTGTACTACCTCCGCTTGGGATTATAAGTCCCGCCCGGGCCGTTAGGCTCCGCTATTTGGCAATCTCACGAGAAAATTATCATAAGGCCGGATATACGGGTGCACGACATCGCACCGACAGTCGACAAAAGATGAAAATCCCGGCGTATGTACGCGACGTGACTCGGAGTTCCTCCGCATATATACGAAAGTTAGTACGTGATCGTGTCGCTTTGTGGAGGAAAAAAGACAAGGATGGATACATGGTCATACACTTCGTATGATTGATTGATATCTGAAACGCCGCGTGAGTTGCGTCAAATGAGCTGGCCCAGAATATCGACCAGGCCCAGGCCCAGGCCCAGGCCCAGCCCAAATGAGCAGTCGACGATCCCGTCCCTTTCTCCTCCGCCCGACGCCTCGAGCCCCTTCTCCATCTCCTCCCATCCGCCGTTTTCCTCTCTCTGCCCCAAGCGCCGCACCTCTCTCTCTCGTGGATTTATTATATTGCGGTGCACGATGTACACCAGAGTACCAGTACTGGGTGATGATAGCTAGAGAGCCGAGTAGTTGGTGCTCGATGGATGAGGCAGAGATTTTGCAAGTAATTAATGTTGGCTTATTTCCAGTGCTAGCTTAGTCACATTGTGTTTGCTGAAAAGTTTGATACTTTCTCCGATCCAAATTTGTTGATTTAGATTTGTCTAGATTTGAACGTATCTAGGCTTATTTTAGTGCTAACTAGATACATCCGAATCTAGACAAAATCAAGTCAACTAATTTGGATCGGAGGGAGCTAGTATTAAATTTCGAATTGTTTGATTTGCTTGAGATAGACAAAACACATACTTTAATTTGGTTTGGCATCATGATCTAGTTTTGCACTCTTGACGAAGCTTTGCTCCGAGATGTGCTAGCTGGGCCATGAAAGGTAATCTCAGATTAGAATATGCCACCTTTTGCGCGTGGGAAGTATAGGACGATTGAAAATTGTCATGATACTGATCAAGTTGAGCTAGGTGTGACAGGAGAGCGAGCTTGGTCGTCATCATCTGGGTCGCTAGACGAGCTCTTCTCCAGTTGTGTTTTCCTTCTCTTGTCTTCGGTTTTTGTGTCGTGTATATATTTTTTTTTTGGTGAGATTCCACCGCCCGAATTGAAGGCGTGTCGCCGTCCTCGCCCCTCCATCACCGGAGTCGGCCAAAGATTTACCTCAAACCACCCGTCAAAGAATGTACGAAAAGCAATCGGATCTCAACAGATTTGTCGGACAGATTACTCCACGCTCATTCCGTCGGCTAGACGATCACCGAACGAGGATATGAGGGAGAGGACAAAAGACACTAAAAGCAAAGAACATGAGGCAGCCTTCCATGGCGAGAGTTCGTGGTCCGCCACACCTCCGAGGGACAAAGCCCACCAGAAACATAGCGGCGTTCCCTGGAGGGACGAAACCTAGATGATGGGGTTTTACATTACAATGGCGTCCGCCTCTCTCCTTTTCCTCCACGCTAGTAGTCCGTCTAATCCAAATTAATGGCCTCTCTCATTTGTCTAGATTCAATATATCTAGTCATACTTTGGTGATAGATACATCCGGATCCAGCCAAATGGGAGAGTACATTATTAATTTGGATCAGCTACGGGAGTAGTATAGGAAAAAAACAAAGGGGGTTTTAGATTAGGAAGTCATTATTTTTTGTGCACGTGACAAGTGTAGGAGGATTTGATTGAATCTTGGTTGGTTGAAAAGAAGAGAAAATAGTTGGTTGAAGAGAGAAAATTTAGCGGGAACGAAACGGAGTAGCTGGCTAAGTAGCTACTCTACGCACGTACACATACTTACGCCGCCTTGATGGTATGTAATTAATTAACTGCCGAGGCCGGCCGCTGCATGCATCATGCATGTGCAGCATGGTGATCACGTCTAGCGCTGCTATTGATTTTCTAGACTTGTAGTAAAACATATGTAGGAGGACACGTACGTACATATGCTGACTATATATGTGTACGAGCTGGTCACACGAAAGTTTATTGGACTGATGTGGTGATCCACTAGACCGTTTGGGGTTTATTTAAATTCCTTCAAAGGATACCCGTAAAAAAAATAAATCCTTCAAAGTCACAACCAATGTTTCATGGAATTTAACTCGATTAGCTAGCATGCATCTGGTAGGTATACCTAGCTTTCTACTATCTAATTGCATTGTGTCTGGTCGTAGAATCGGACTCTTTGAAATTAATTAACGCTTGTAACGGGATCATTGAAATTATGCTCATGTAATAGGTTGGTTATAATTGGCTACAAGCACGGTTGTAGTGTTAAAAACTTGCATGCGAAGGGGGTAGATAATTGGTATGGAGGAATAGGCGCTAGCCGAAAACTCTCACACCGGCTGCATGCATGCTCTTGCTTCTTGTTACCGTGCTACGGTCGGGGCTGTATATATAGAGCCCGCCGAATTCCATCTATTTTCTTTTCTCTCATCCATATAGAATTTTGTTGACATTCAACATACTATAGCCGGCTAACTAGGACCTGTTGTAGGATATCACTCGCTCCTAGCTGCACCCTAGCTAGTCTTTAAACACTAAATCTAGGCTTAAAACCTGGATTAGATTTATACCCAAGGTATAAACCCTAGACCCTAAAACCTAACTAGTGGCATGAGAATAAGGGCATGAAAACAATAATTTTCGCAGGGTTAGGGGACATCGACTATTATCATTATATGCGCAACACCAGAATCCGACCGCGGGAAGTAGTGAACAACTCTGGTCCCAAAATAAATAAAACATAGTAGATTTGTACCGACAAGTTCTCCCTCATCATGTACATAATATATTAAGTGTTCGCCGCAAAATAAATCCGACGAGTTTTTTCCACGATGTCGGTAGAAAGTCCGAGTATTCGGAGTTCATCACAAAATAAAACAAGTCTCTAATTATTGCGACTGCTTGGAAAAAAAAAACGATAACTCGCTATCAACCAAACGTTGCCATATATGCATGCATACTAGCTCGATTAGCTAGCATCTGGTATAGGTATACGTAGCTTTCTATCTCATTGCGGCTAGCAGGTGGTAGAATCAGACTCTATTTGGAATTAGTTCAGGCTTGTAATTAATAACGGGATCATTGAAATTCGGACCCCCCCCTACTCAGATATTTTGGTAGAATGATGGTTCTTGAAGCCCAGCAGTATGATGTACGAGATCTCCTTCTCACAATACTATCAAAGCGGATGCGAACCATTTGGGAAAATATGCATATGATTCAGAAATAATGTGTAATAACTGGGAGGGTGATGATCCTCCCAATTTTAGTTTTCCCTTTGGCCATTTCATGATGTACTAGCTCTTTCAATTACTTCCTCCATTTCAAAATATAAGATGTTTAGGTTTGTGAAGAAAATGAATCTAGACTTTTTTTAGCGTGTAGATTCATCCCAAAGTTGAATGAACCTACATACTAAACCAAGTCTAGATTCATTTTCTTCACAAATCTAAAACGTCTTATATTTTAAAACAGAGGGAGTACTAAATATTAGAGCCGCAAGGCATGCCTTAAAAAAAAATCTCGCCACGACTTCTTTCTCTCACGCTTAAGATCGGAAGGGAGACGCCTCAAGACCCCGCACATGCATTGATGGTACGTGAGGAACCAAAAGATTGAAAGGTGGAGGCGGCCGAGGCAATAAGAACTACTCTACTGTAGTAGGCGGTGCTGGCCGCTGCATGCATGTACTAGTAGACTGTCTCGCGCGCTCGGTGGTTATGGCGGCAGTGTGCCACTGGATGCATGCACGTGTCTAGCACTACTGTAGATGTAGTACTCTCTCCTATTTTAAAAAGGTGTCACAGTTTTGAACTAACTCTAGTTCAAAATGGCGACACTTATTTAGGATCATCACGTCACCGTACGTCTTGGCGATTTGTTCACGAATAACTAACGCCTTGTTGGGTCTCTAAAGTATTTTTTTTTCTTCTCGGTGCTACTTGACTAGGAAAGTTTGCACAACGAACATAAGGAAAATTATAACTTTGTTATACTTTTTGTTCAACACCGTAAGTAATATATATTCCCTCGAATCAGCCTTTCGCCTGCTATATTAATATAGCAATCACCCGATACAACGATATAGCTGCTGGGGCCACATCAAACATTACCGTCGCACTCACGTACAGGGGTAGAGCTAGCTAGTCGATGCATGTATATTATTTAGCATTGGTCTGATTATATTAAAATAACATTCTAAACAAAGGATTAACTATAGTTTGATTGCTTATTCTTTTTTATGTACGCTAATTAGAAGGGTGCAACCGAGACACGAGACTGGTCGTCTTTGTCGGCATCGGATGGTCATTCTTGGAGGATCGGCATTCAAACTAGTATATTGTTTCCATGGTACATGAAAACCGTGCCGAACACTAGACCAGAAGTCTTCACCCACCCTTAACCTAGCCGCCTCGATGTCGTTGGCATCCTCTAGACAAAAAAAAAGTCTATAAATCGATGTTGTCAGCCCTTTTTTCTTTGAACGACGGAGGGGTCTCAAAGGACCCCAAAGCCAGCAACATAAATTCAGAGCGGTGGTACAAGTTTACATATAGGACCTTACACATAACGGGAAATATCCGCATAGCCCTGCAAGTTTACAAAAAGGTCCCTAGGAAAAGAAATGTTGGACGTTGGTAGCTAATTATTCGAATGCTTAAAAAAAGCTATAACTCGCTCTATCTAGTAGCTAATTAAGAGAGAGAGCGGGGAACAAGCTGGACGTTGGTAGGATCAAGCTTATGAACCAAACTTTGCCATGCATGCATACTAACATTGATGGTACGATGTAGTATGAGATCAAGACGCTCAAGACAGGCCCGTGCATTGATGGTACGTACCTACGTGCGGCACTAGCTTTTCCGACTTTCCGCTGTTGATCGATCGCTGTAGAGAGGAACCAAAAGATTGAAAGGTGGATTGCTGTGTCGAGGTTGCTCTCTCTAAGGACTATGGCGGAGGTGGTCAACGATAGGTACTCCCTTTGTTTTTGTTTATAATAGTATATCTTAATGTTTTTTTGATATTCCATGTTTATAGACTATAGGAGGTAGTTAATGCCCATTAGTCTCATTGATTAGAGAAAGTACAATAGTGGGCTATAAGCTCACGACTAGGCATTTTTGTCTATGTGGATGAAAGAGATAAACATAAATGCTCATGGTAGAGGTATAGGTCTTGGTTTTATGGTTTATGGATCCGAAGGAGGTGCCACATCAAAGTTGTGTCAACGGTTTAGCGTGTCTATGATATAAGGACTATGTTTAGAGTTTAATGTTCATATCTAGTGGTCTAGTTTTATGGCCTAGGTTTATGGTCGATGGTCTATGCATAGGGATTAGGGTTTAGAAATAAGAGTGTAGTCCATAGATTTAGTGGTATAGGGTACATATATAGGGGAATATGGTATATATAGGGATCTATTGTATATATCTATGGTTTATGCATAGGGTTTTCAAAAGAGGCGCCACTTTAAATCGTGTCCAGGGTATAGGTATTGGGTTTATGTCGTATGGTTTCTAAAGGAAGTTCCACTTCAAAGTTATGTTTAGGGTTTAGATTGATGTCGAGGTATAGGGTTTTCGAAATAGGTTCCACTTCAAGGTCTAGTGTCTAGGTCTAGGGTCTATGTATAGGTTTTAGGGTATAGTGTTTTTGAAAGAGGTGTCGCTTTCAATTGTGTCTAGGGTATAGGTCTTGGGTTTATGGTCAAAAGTTTCAAAGAAATCTCACTTCAAGGTCTATGCGTCTATATCTAGGATCTAGGGACTATATTTAGAGTTTAGTGTCCAGATCTAGGGGTCCAGTGTCATGTCCTAGGGTTTATGGTCTATGCTCTATGCCTAGGGATTAGAGTTTAGAACTAAGAGTGTAGTATATAGATTTGGTGGTCTAGGGTATAGATATAGGGGTCTATGGTTTAGGGTAGGGTTTTCGAAAGAGGTGAAATCATGTCTATGGTATAGGTATTGGGTTTATGTACTACGGTTTCCAAAGGAGGTTCCACCTCAAAGTTTTGTCTAGGGTTTAGCTCCGATATCTAGGATATAGGTTCTAGGTTTATGGTTTGGCAAGTGTCCAAATGTAGGCTCTAGTTTTAAAATCTAGGGATTATGGTTTATGGTCTATGCCTAGGGATTAGGGTTTAGATCTAAGAGTCTAGTATATAGATCTAGCGGTCCAGGGTATAGATCTGGGTTCTAGGTCTAGTGTCTATGTATAGGGTTTATGATATTGGGTTTTCAAAAGAGTTGCCACATCAAATCATGGTTCTAGGTCTAGGAACTAGGTTCTGGATCTAGGATCTAGGTATATGGTGTAGGGATGTATGTTACATCTAGGGTTTATGGTCTAGATATAGGCGTTTAGGGTATATATATAGGGTCTAGAATATACTATCTCCATCCCGAAGCTTAAGAATTTTTTTTTGAGAAGTCAAGCTATGGAGAGTTTGACCAAACTTTTAGAGAAAACTATCAAGAACTATGATATTATATAGATCCATGTGAAAATATGTTTCAGGAAGTATCAAAGGGTATGGATTTCATATTGTAAATATTAACATTTTTTCTAAAAACTTGGTCAAACTTTATATAATTTGACTTTTGAAAAAAATAGAAGCCTTAAGCTTTGGGAAGGAGGTAGTAGTTAGGTAGGGTTTAGCATTTATGGTACATCATCTCACCGAGAAAGATGTAAACACGGGTCGTATTCGTGTGGTCACATTATCACGCCGTTTAGTGGATAAGATGCACTATGTTGAACGCCGGATGATATGATGACAATGCGTAATGGGTAACACAAGCAGTAAAGGCACGTGGTCTAGAGGAAGGCGTAGGTGGATATGACCTTGTCGATGCCAAAGGAAACAATGGCATTAAGACGTCTTTGATCACGATGGTTGTGGGATGCCTCTTTGGCACCACTGTGACTAGATCATGGAAACCTCTCGCTAATGGTCATTCTTCTTCTTAATATGGTCCGTGGTTACCATGGCCACATTACGGTTGCTAGTAAATTTTTTTGAAATGAGGACTCATTATAGATCTTGAGAAATTTCCTCGGCAGGGTGAAGACAAATTTCCAATACTCAAGGGTATACCTGGGCATGTTCCGGGCCGGGCCTGACAAAGCCTGCCCGCATAAATCCCAGGCCCGACCCCGCACCGACACTGTGTAAATTCTCCTGTCCAGGCCTTTCCTTATTTGCGAATTTCTCTTGGCCCAAGCCTGGCCCGTGCACCCACCGGGCCACAAATCTCAAGCCCAGGCCTGGCCTGCGGGCCTTAAAAGTCCGCCCGTCGGGCTTTTTGGGCCGGGCTGCCCATGCCCAGGTATACTCAAGGGAGATCTAGAGGAAAAATGTTCAAACGGCGAAGCTGTCTTTCCTATTACCCATTCTCCAAATACCAGCTAACCGACCTAATCGATCCAGCATGAGTCTCAACTAGCTAGGTATGCTAGTGCTGCACGCGACGCCTACCCGTCGTAGCCCTCTCCATGCATGCGTGCACGCATCGTGCATTCATTCATCTATACATATTCACTTCACGTGAAGCTGCCTCGGCCTACACCTACACGTGGCGGACTTGTGCATGGCTTGCATGATGATCCGATCGAGTCAGCTTCACGTGTCACGTGCAACAAACGGCAGCAGGAGGACGCGTAGCTTGCAGCTTACTAGCTAGCTAGGGGGAGAGAATTAGCTTAGCTATAGCTAGAGAGCGAGCACGTGTACATATGTCATGGGCATATGTAAAACGTAGCTAGCTTGGTGCCGATCGAAGAGTCTCTGCTTGCAGCTACTAGCTAGGGGAGAGAGAATTAGCTAGCTAGCTAGAGAGCGAGCACGTGTATATATATTGTGGAGACGCTAGCTAGTTAGCTAGCTAGCTAGACGCTAGCTGTCGTTGAACCGTACGAGGTCGTAGTAGTCTGTACTACCTCCGTTTGGGATTATAAGTCCCGCGCCGGGCCGTTAGGCTCCGGCTATTTGGCAATCTCACGAGAAAATTATCATAAGGCCGGATATACGGGTGCACGACATCGCACTGACAGTCGACAAAAGATGAAAATCCCGAGCGTATGTACGCGACGTGACTCGGAGTTCCTCCGTACATATACGAGTTAGTACGTGATCGTGTCGTTTTGTGGAGGAAAAAAAAAGACAAGGATGGATACATGGTCATACACTTCGGTATGATTGATTGATATCTGAAAACGCTCGCGTGAGTTGCGTCCAAATGAGCTGGCCCAGAATATCGACCAGGCCCAGGCCCAGGCCCAGGCCCAGCCCAAATGAGCAGTCGACGCATCCCGTCCCCTTTCCCTCCGTCGCTTCGACGCCTCGTCCCTGAGCCCCTTCTCCATCTCCTCCCATCCGCCGGCCTTCCTCCTCTCTGCCCCAAGCGCGCCGGCACCCTCTCTCTCTCGTGGATTTATTATATTGCGGTGCACGTATGTACACCAGAGTACCAGTACTGGGTGATGATAGCTAGAGAGCCGAGTAGTTGGTGCTCGATGGATGAGGCAGAGATTTTGCAAGTAATTAATGTTGGCTTATTTCCAGTGCTAGCTTAGTCACATTGTGTTTGCTGAAAAGTTTGATACTTCCTCTCCGATCCAAATTTGTTGATTTAGATTTGTCTAGATTTGAACGTATCTAGGCTTATTTTAGTGCTAACTAGATACATCCGAATCTAGACAAAATCAAGTCAACTAATTTGGATCGGAGGGAGCTAGTATTAAATTTCGAATTGTTTGATTTGCTTGAGATAGACAAAACACATACTTTAATTTGGTTTGGCATCATGATCTAGTTTTGCACTCTTGACGAAGCTTTGCTCCGAGATGTGCTAGCTGGGCCATGAAAGGTAATCTCAGATTAGAATATGCCACCTTTTGCGCGTGGGAAGTATAGGACGATTGAAAATTGTCATGATACTGATCAAGTTGAGCTAGGTGTGACAGGAGAGCGAGCTTGGTCGTCATCATCTGGGTCGCTAGACGAGCTCTTCTCCAGTTGTGTTTTCCTTCTCTTGTCTTCGGTTTTTGTGTCGTGTATATATTTTTTTTTTGGTGAGATTCCACCGCCCGAATTGAAGGCGTGTCGCCGTCCTCGCCCCTCCATCACCGGAGTCGGCCAAAGATTTACCTCAAACCACCCGTCAAAGAATGTACGAAAAGCAATCGGATCTCAACAGATTTGTCGGACAGACTACTCCACGCTCATTCCGTCGGCGCTAGACGCATCACCGGAACGAGGATATGAGGGAGAGGACAAAAGACACTAAAAGCAAAGAACATGAGGCAGCCTTCCCGCCGGCGAGAGTTCGTGGTCCGCCACACCTCCGAGGGACAAAGCCCACCAGAAACATAGCGGCGTTCCCCGCGGGAGGGACGAAACCTAGATGATGGGGTTTTACATTACAATGGCGTCCGCCTCTCTCCTTTTCCTCCACGCGCGTGTAGTCCGTCCAATCCAAATTAATGGCCTCTCTCATTTGTCTAGATTCAATATATCTAGTCATACTTTTGGTGATAGATACATCCGGATCCAGCCAAATGGGAGAGTACATTATTAATTTGGATCAGCTACGGGAGTAGTATAGGAAAAAAACAAAGGGGGTTTTAGATTAGGAAGTCATTATTTTTTGTGCACGTGACAAGTGTAGGAGGATTTGATTGAATCTTGGTTGGTTGAAAAGAAGAAAATAGTTGGTTGAAGAGAAAATTTAGCGGAACGAAACGGAGTAGCTGGCTAAGTAGCTACTCTACGCACGTACACATACTTACGCCGCCTTGATGGTATGTAATTAATTAACTGCCGAGGCCGGCCGCTGCATGCATCATGCATGTGCAGCATGGTGATCACGTCTAGCGCTGCTATTGATTTTCTAGACTTGTAGTAAAACATATGTAGGAGGACACGTACGTACATATGCTGACTATATATGTGTACGAGCTGGTCACACGAAAGTTTATTGGACTGATGTGGTGATCCACTAGACCGTTTGGGGTTTATTTAAATTCCTTCAAAGGATACCCGTAAAAAAAATAAATCCTTCAAAGTCACAACCAATGTTTCATGGAATTTAACTCGATTAGCTAGCATGCATCTGGTAGGTATACCTAGCTTTCTACTATCTAATTGCATTGTGTCTGGTCGTAGAATCGGACTCTTTGAAATTAATTAACGCTTGTAACGGGATCATTGAAATTATGCTCATGTAATAGGTTGGTTATAATTGGCTACAAGCACGGTTGTAGTGTTAAAAACTTGCATGCGAAGGGGGTAGATAATTGGTATGGAGGAATAGGCGCTAGCCGAAAACTCTCACACCGGCTGCATGCATGCTCTTGCTTCTTGTTACCGTGCTACGGTCGGGGCTGTATATATAGAGCCCGCCGAATTCCATCTATTTTCTTTTCTCTCATCCATATAGAATTTTGTTGACATTCAACATACTATAGCCGGCTAACTAGGACCTGTTGTAGGATATCACTCGCTCCTAGCTGCACCCTAGCTAGTCTTTAAACACTAAATCTAGGCTTAAAACCTGGATTAGATTTATACCCAAGGTATAAACCCTAGACCCTAAAACCTAACTAGTGGCATGAGAATAAGGGCATGAAAACAATAATTTTCGAGGGTTAGGGACATCGACTATTATCATTATATGCGCAACACCAGAATCCGACCGGGAAGTAGTGAACAACTCTGGTCCCAAAATAAATAAAACATAGTAGATTTGTACCGACAAGTTCTCCTCATCATGTACATAATATATTAAGTGTTCGCATAAAATAAATCCGACGAGTTTTTCCACGATGTCGGTAGAAAGTCCGAGTATTCGGAGTTCATCACAAAATAAAACAAGTCTCTAATTATTGCGACTGCTTGGAAAAAAAAAACGATAACTCGCTATCAACCAAACGTTGCCATATATGCATGCATACTAGCTCGATTAGCTAGCATCTGGTATAGGTATACGTAGCTTTCTATCTCATTGCGGCTAGCAGGTGGTAGAATCAGACTCTATTTGGAATTAGTTCAGGCTTGTAATTAATAACGGGATCATTGAAATTCGGACCCCCCCCTACTCAGATATTTTGGTAGAATGATGGTTCTTGAAGCCCAGCAGTATGATGTACGAGATCTCCTTCTCACAATACTATCAAAGCGGATGCGAACCATTTGGGAAAATATGCATATGATTCAGAAATAATGTGTAATAACTGGGAGGGTGATGATCCTCCCAATTTTAGTTTTCCCTTTGGCCATTTCATGATGTACTAGCTCGCTTCTCAATTACTCCCTCCATTTCAAAATATAAGATGTTTTAGGTTTGTGAAGAAAATGAATCTAGACTTTTTTTAGCGTGTAGATTCATCCCAAAGTTGAATGAACCTACATACTAAACCAAGTCTAGATTCATTTTCTTCACAAATCTAAAACGTCTTATATTTTAAAACAGAGGGAGTACTAAATATTAGAGCCGCAAGGCATGCCTTAAAAAAAAATCTCGCCACGACTTCTTTCTCTCACGCTTAAGATCGGAAGGGAGACGCCTCAAGACCCCGCACATGCATTGATGGTACGTGAGGAACCAAAAGATTGAAAGGTGGAGGCGGCCGAGGCAATAAGAACTACTCTACTGTAGTAGGCGGTGCTGGCCGCTGCATGCATGTACTAGTAGACTGTCTCGGTGGTTATGGCGGCAGTGTGCCACTGGATGCATGCACGTGTCTAGCACTACTGTAGATGTAGTACTCTCTCCTATTTTAAAAAGGTGTCACAGTTTTGAACTAACTCTAGTTCAAAATGGCGACACTTATTTAGGATCATCACGTCACCGTACGTCTTGGCGATTTGTTCACGAATAACTAACGCCTTGTTGGGTCTCTAAAGTATTTTTTTTTCTTCTCGGTGCTACTTGACTAGGAAAGTTTGCACAACGAACATAAGGAAAATTATAACTTTGTTATACTTTTTGTTCAACACCGTAAGTAATATATATTCCCTCGAATCAGCCTTTCGCCCCGTTATATTAATATAGCAATCACCCGATACAACGATATAGCTGCTGGGGCCACATCAAACATTACTGTCGCACTCACGTACAGGGGTAGAGCTAGCTAGTCGATGCATGTATATTATTTAGCATTGGTCTGATTATATTAAAATAACATTCTAAACAAAGGATTAACTATAGTTTGATTGCTTATTCTTTTTTATGTACGCTAATTAGAAGGGTGCAACCGAGACACGAGACTGGTCGTCTTTGTCGGCATCGGATGGTCATTCTTGGAGGATCGGCATTCAAACTAGTATATTGTTTCCATGGTACATGAAAACCGTGCCGAACACTAGACCAGAAGTCTTCACCCACCCTTAACCTAGCCGCCTCGATGTCGTTGGCATCCTCTAGACAAAAAAAAAGTCTATAAATCGATGTTGTCAGCCCTTTTTTCTTTGAACGACGGAGGGGTCTCAAAGGACCCCAAAGCCAGCAACATAAATTCAGAGCGGTGGTACAAGTTTACATATAGGACCTTACACATAACGGGAAATATCCGCATAGCCCTGCAAGTTTACAAAAAGGTCCCTAGGAAAAGAAATGTTGGACGTTGGTAGCTAATTATTCGAATGCTTAAAAAAAGCTATAACTCGCTCTATCTAGTAGCTAATTAAGAGAGAGAGCGGGGAACAAGCTGGACGTTGGTAGGATCAAGCTTATGAACCAAACTTTGCCATGCATGCATACTAACATTGATGGTACGATGTAGTATGAGATCAAGACGCTCAAGACAGGCCCGTGCATTGATGGTACGTACCTACGTGAGGCACTAGCTTTTCCGTCTTTCCGCTGTTGATCGATCGCTGTAGAGAGGAACCAAAAGATTGGAAGGTGGATTGCTGTGTCGAGGTTGCTCTCTCTAAGGACTATGGCGGAGGTGGTCAACGACGAGGACATGCACGCTTGTGTCACGTCTAGTGGAGATGCTCTTATCCTAGAAAAAAACTAATCGTAATACAACTACTCAGCTACGCCATTAAAGACCCATGCATGCATCAGATGGCATGTTGTATAATAACGAATTAATTATCAACCCATGGCCATATGCATATGCGGTGACCGGTCGATTTGTCCTGCTCGGGCAGCTCGAACAGCTAGCTCCTCTAAACCCGTCGGGAGAGGTGCAGGGCCAGACATATTTATCGGATCTGGTGATACCGATAAGTCCTTATCGGCTTTGCAAGGACTGATAGGCTTCTATCTACTTGTCCTAGACCGAGGGTTACTTATTTTTGAATAATCTTGATTTTGTGTATTATTTTCTATACTTTTATAAAAAGTTGTATTATTTTTTTAAAAAAAATAGCGTCTAGTAATACTACACATAGGTACTCCCTTTGTTTTTGTTTATAATAGTATATCTTAATGTTTTTTCTGATATTCCATGTTTATAGACTATAGGAGGTAGTTAATGCCCATTAGTCTCATTGATTAGAGAAAGTACAATAGTGGGCTATAAGCCTGCTGACTAGGCATTTTTGTCTATGTGGATGAAAGAGATAAACATAAATGCTCATGGTAGAGGTATAGGTCTTGGTTTTATGGTTTATGGATCCGAAGGAGGTGCCACATCAAAGTTGTGTCAACGGTTTAGCGTGTCTATGATATAAGGACTATGTTTAGAGTTTAATGTTCATATCTAGTGGTCTAGTTTTATGGCCTAGGTTTATGGTCGATGGTCTATGCATAGGGATTAGGGTTTAGAAATAAGAGTGTAGTCCATAGATTTAGTGGTATAGGGTACATATATAGGGGAATATGGTATATATAGGGATCTATTGTATATATCTATGGTTTATGCATAGGGTTTTCAAAAGAGGCGCCACTTTAAATCGTGTCCAGGGTATAGGTATTGGGTTTATGTCGTATGGTTTCTAAAGGAAGTTCCACTTCAAAGTTATGTTTAGGGTTTAGATTGATGTCGAGGTATAGGGTTTTCGAAATAGGTTCCACTTCAAGGTCTAGTGTCTAGGTCTAGGGTCTATGTATAGGTTTTAGGGTATAGTGTTTTTGAAAGAGGTGTCGCTTTCAATTGTGTCTAGGGTATAGGTCTTGGGTTTATGGTCAAAAGTTTCTGAAAGAAATCTCACTTCAAGGTCTATGCGTCTATATCTAGGATCTAGGGACTATATTTAGAGTTTAGTGTCCAGATCTAGGGGTCCAGTTTCATGTCCTAGGGTTTATGGTCTATGCTCTATGCCTAGGGATTAGAGTTTAGAACTAAGAGTGTAGTATATAGATTTGGTGGTCTAGGGTATAGATATAGGGGTCTATGGTTTAGGGTAGGGTTTTCGAAAGAGGTGAAATCATGTCTATGGTATAGGTATTGGGTTTATGTACTACGGTTTCCAAAGGAGGTTCCACCTCAAAGTTTTGTCTAGGGTTTAGCTCCGATATCTAGGATATAGGTTCTAGGTTTATGGTTTGGCAAGTGTCCAAATGTAGGCTCTAGTTTTAAAATCTAGGGATTATGGTTTATGGTCTATGCCTAGGGATTAGGGTTTAGATCTAAGAGTCTAGTATATAGATCTAGCGGTCCAGGGTATAGATCTGGGTTCTAGGTCTAGTGTCTATGTATAGGGTTTATGATATTGGGTTTTCAAAAGAGTTGCCACATCAAATCATGGTTCTAGGTCTAGGAACTAGGTTCTGGATCTAGGATCTAGGTATATGGTGTAGGGATGTATGTTACATCTAGGGTTTATGGTCTAGATATAGGCGTTTAGGGTATATATATAGGGTCTAGAATATACTATCTCCATCCGAAGCTTAAGAATTTTTTTGAGAAGTCAAGCTATGGAGAGTTTGACCAAACTTTTAGAGAAAACTATCAAGAACTATGATATTATATAGATCCATGTGAAAATATGTTTGTGAAGTATCAAAGGGTATGGATTTCATATTGTAAATATTAACATTTTTTCTAAAAACTTGGTCAAACTTTATATAATTTGACTTTTGAAAAAAATAGAAGCCTTAAGCTTTGGGAAGGAGGTAGTAGTTAGGTAGGGTTTAGCATTTATGGTACATCATCTCACCGAGAAAGATGTAAACACGGGTCGTATTCGTGTGGTCACATTATCACGCCGTTTAGTGGATAAGATGCACTATGTTGAACGCCGGATGATATGATGACAATGCGTAATGGGTAACACAAGCAGTAAAGGCACGTGGTCTAGAGGAAGGCGTAGGTGGATATGACCTTGTCGATGCCAAAGGAAACAATGGCATTAAGACGTCTTTGATCACGATGGTTGTGGGATGCCTCTTTGGCACCACTGTGACTAGATCATGGAAACCTCTCGCTAATGGTCATTCTTCTTCTTAATATGGTCTGGTGGTTACCATGGCCACATTACGGTTGCTAGTAAATTTTTTTGAAATGAGGACTCATTATAGATCTTGAGAAATTTCCTCGGCAGGGTGAAGACAAATTTCCAATACTCAAGGGTATACCTGGGCATGTTCCGGGCCGGGCCTGACAAAGCCTGCCAAGATAAATCCCAGGCCGAGCCCGCCCGCCATGTGTAAATTCTCCTGTCCAGGCCTTTCCTTATTTGCGAATTTCTCTTGGCCCAAGCCTGGCCCGTGCACCCACCGGGCCACAAATCTCAAGCCCAGGCCTGGCCTGCGGGCCTTAAAAGTCCGGCCCGTCGGGCTTTTTTTGGGCCGGGCTGCCCATGCCCAGGTATACTCAAGGGAGATCTAGAGGAAAAAATGTTCAAACGAAGCGAAGCTGTCTTTCCTATTACCCATTCTCCAAATACCAGCTAACCGACCTAATCGATCCAGCATGAGTCTCAACTAGCTAGGTATGCTAGTGCTGCACGTACGTCTACCCGTACGTAGCCCTCTCCATGCATGCGTGCACGCATCGTGCATTCATTCATCTATACATATTCACTTCACGTGAAGCTGCCTCGGGCCTACACCTACACGTGGCCGGACTTGTGCATGGCTTGCATGATGATCCGATCGAGTCAGCTTCGTCGTGTCACGTGCAACAAACGGCAGCAGGAGGACGCGTAGCTAGCTTGCAGCTTACTAGCTAGCTAGGGGGAGAGAATTAGCTTAGCTATAGCTAGAGAGCGAGCACGTGTACATATGTCATGGGCATATGTAAAACGTAGCTAGCTTGGTGCCGATCGAAGAGTCTCTGCTTGCAGCTACTAGCTAGGGGAGAGAGAATTAGCTAGCTAGCTAGAGAGCGAGCACGTGTATATATATTGTGGAGACGCTAGCTAGTTAGCTAGCTAGCTAGACGCTAGCTGTCGTTGAACCGTACGAGGTCGTAGTAGTCTGTACTACCTCCGTTTGGGATTATAAGTCCCGCGCCGGGCCGTTAGGCTCCGGCTATTTGGCAATCTCACGAGAAAATTATCATAAGGCGGATATACGGGTGCACGACATCGCGACAGTCGACAAAAGATGAAAATCCCGAGCGTATGTACGCGACGTGACTCGGAGTTCCTCCGTACATATACGAGTTAGTACGTGATCGTGTCGTTTTGTGGAGGAAAAAAAAAGACAAGGATGGATACATGGTCATACACTTCGGTATGATTGATTGATATCTGAAAACGCCGCGTGAGTTGCGTCCAAATGAGCTGGCCCAGAATATCGACCAGGCCCAGGCCCAGGCCCAGCCCAAATGAGCAGTCGACGCATCCCGTCCCCTTTCCCTCCGTCGCTTCGACGCCTCGTCCCTGAGCCCCTTCTCCATCTCCTCCCATCCGCCGGCCTTCCTCCTCTCTGCCCCAAGCGCGCCGGCACCCTCTCTCTCTCGTGGATTTATTATATTGCGGTGCACGTATGTACACCAGAGTACCAGTACTGGGTGATGATAGCTAGAGAGCCGAGTAGTTGGTGCTCGATGGATGAGGCAGAGATTTTGCAAGTAATTAATGTTGGCTTATTTCCAGTGCTAGCTTAGTCACATTGTGTTTGCTGAAAAGTTTGATACTTCCTCTCCGATCCAAATTTGTTGATTTAGATTTGTCTAGATTTGAACGTATCTAGGCTTATTTTAGTGCTAACTAGATACATCCGAATCTAGACAAAATCAAGTCAACTAATTTGGATCGGAGGGAGCTAGTATTAAATTTCGAATTGTTTGATTTGCTTGAGATAGACAAAACACATACTTTAATTTGGTTTGGCATCATGATCTAGTTTTGCACTCTTGACGAAGCTTTGCTCCGAGATGTGCTTAAGATCGGAAGGGAGACGCCTCAAGACCCCGCACATGCATTGATGGTACGTGAGGAACCAAAAGATTGAAAGGTGGAGGCGGCCGAGGCAATAAGAACTACTCTACTGTAGTAGGCGGTGCTGGCCGCTGCATGCATGTACTAGTAGACTGTCTCGCGCGCTCGGTGGTTACGGCGGCAGTGTGCCACTGGATGCATGCATGTGTCTAGCACTACTGTAGATGTAGTACTCTCTCCGATTTCAAAAAAGTGTCACGATTTTGAACTAACTCTAGTTCAAAATGGCGACACTTATTTAGAATCATCACGTCACCGTACGTCTTGGCGATGTGTTCACGAATAACTAACGCCTTGTTGGGTCTCTAAAGTATTTTTTTTTCTTCTCGGTGCTACTTGACTAGGAAAGTTTGCACAACGAACATAAGGAAAATTATAACTTTGTTATACTTTTTGTTCAACACCGTAAGTAATATATATTTCCTCGAATCAGCCTTGGAGCATGCGCGCGAAGCAGCCACCGAAAATATATCCAGCCCATCTGGCCCGTCTTGGACTTGACCTAACTATCCTTCCTTCCTAGGTACCCCTCTTCCAGCCGCCAGCCACCAGCCACATCCTCCTGTCGATCCCCTTCCCCTCTCCCGTCCACACCTCGCCGGCGCGCCACAGCCCCGCCACCATCTTCCCGGTCAATTCCCTCGCCGGCGCCGCCACCAATCCTAACTCCTCCAATCGCGCGCCAACCCTAGCGGATCC
Organism: Avena longiglumis; assembly: GCA_030063025.1. NCBI lineage: Eukaryota > Viridiplantae > Streptophyta > Magnoliopsida > Poales > Poaceae > Avena > Avena longiglumis. The sequence continues at coordinate 32,155,040 of CP125978.1, forward strand.
CTTGCAGGTTGACGCCCGCCACGAACCCTAGCGCCGGTCTCGTTCGCCGGATAACGCGTGCGTGCATATCACCGGAGTCGGCCAAAGATTTACCTCAAACCACCCGTCAAAGAATGTACGAAAAGCAATCGGATCTCAATAGATTTGTCGGACAGACTACTCCACGCTCATTCCGTCGGAGCTAGACGCATCACCGGAACGAGGATATGAGGGAGAGGACAAAAGACACTAAAAGCAAAGAACATGAGGCAGCCTTCCCGCGCCGGCGAGAGTTCGTGGTCCGCCACACCTCCGAGGGACCAAGCCCACCAAAAACGTAGCGGCATTGCCGGCGGGAGGGACGAAACCTAGATGATGGGGTTTTACATTACAATGGCGTCCGCCCCTCTCCTTTTCATCCACGTGTGTGTACGGTTTGGGTCTATTCTTTTAAGAAGGATATGTGTCGTGTATTCTCGTAGTCCATCGGATCCAAATTAATGGTATCTCCCATTTGTGTACTCCCTCCGTTTCAGTTTACAAGTCCTACACGTATATCTAGGTTATCAATTTGACCTATATAATTTAAATTATATAATATAAAAATTATATTATTGGAAAATACAAAGTCTAAAGTTTCTGATGATATATTTTCAGTAATATATACATCATACTAAGTTGCTCAATTTGGCGACATAGAACTACGTGCAAGACTTGTAAACCGAAACAGAGGGAGTAGATTCAAATGTATCTAGTCATATTTTGATGCTACATACATCCGGATCTAGTAAAATAGGAGAGTACATTAATTTGGATCAGCCACGGGAGTAGTATATAGAGAGAAAAAAAAGAGGGAGTTTTAGATTAGGAAGTCATTATTTTTTGTGCACGTGACAAGTGTAGGAGGATCTGATTGAATCTTGGTTGGTTGGTTGTTTGAAAAGAAGAGAAAACAGTTGGTTGAATAGAGAAAATTTAGAGGAAACGAAACGGTTTTCGTCAACAGAAGAGGAAAAGAGTAGCTTGGCTAGGTAGCTACTCTACGCACGTACACACACACACATACTTACGTACGCCTTAATGGTACGTACGTGCGGGCACTAGCTAGCTTCTCCGTTGGTGTAGAGGAACCAAAAAATTGAAACAGAGGACACACATGCTGACTATGTGTACGAGCTGGTCACACGAAAGTTTATTGGACTGGTGATCCACTGGACCGTTTCGGGTTTATTTAAACTCCTTCAAAGGTTACCCTAAAAAAAGAAATCCTTCAAATGCAAAACCAATGTTTCATGGGATTTAATTTGGTTGCACCATTTTATCTTATTATTTCTGTCATGTGTTGTCTACACCAGGTTTTCTTCTTCTTCTACACCAGGCTGTCTACCGTGATGAGAACATCCCTTGTTGTACCTAGGACAAATGGTGCCGATGCTCCGAGAGTCCCTCACCCGCCTCGTCCTCGACATTGTCTTTGTACTCATGCTCGTCTCCTCCGGGGTTTTGACATGGAGGTCATGTGGAAAGGAATGAATGCCACCACATATGACTCACTTGTTTTCTCGGAGTAACCGGCGGCAGCACGAGCCTGCCTAGCCAAACTTGGGTACATTTATGAACGACATCATCACGTGATCTCCGCCCTCCCCCTTGCGAAATAAATATCACGACGACCTGTAGATCGCCATAGTTGGATGACCTGTTGGTTTTTCGTGCTCGGGAACAGGAAAAGCCTTGGCCACGACCACTACGACACCATGGTTGCAGTCTTAGAGCATCTCCACTAGCATTCCCAGGAGGGCCTCCTCCGGACGCCGAAGAATCACCCAGGCGTCCAGTTTTCACCGGATTTGGCCCATTTTACATCTAGGGTTCCCATGCCAAACCCGGGGCGCCAGAACCACCTAGGAATGCCGGATGAAGCGAAAAAATGGGTGGGACAACCCCGTCGGTGACACAAGGCCGAGCTCCTGCCTTTCTTCTCCTCCCTCCAGCCTTTCTTCTCCATTTCCCGCCACATCTCCCGCCAGTTCCACGAGCTCCCGCCCGCCATGCCGTCCAAGGGTTTCGTCAAACCCCGATACATCGTCGGCATACCAAAGGAGAAGAAGCCGACGCCGAAGCCGGAGGGCTGGACGGACGCCGAGTGGGTGAGGGATTGCCGACGGAGGAAGATCAAAACAGACAGTCGCAAGGAAAGGACGATAAGGTCGGAGGAGGCACATGTGATCATGGTGGCGCAAGCGGTGTCCGAGCGTGCCGTACGTGCAACTATGTCATGCCAAGACGGAGTTCAAATTCCACCATGTGTTCGGCAAGATTGAAAAATTCCAGAAATAGGTGGACACTCGCCTGAGCCTCGCCAAGAACAAGGACGACGTGTACAATCCAGAGGCTCCACCCCCAGCTGTCAGCGAATGAAGGCCAGCGATCGGCTAGAAGAAGGCCAATATGTTGAAAGCTACAAGACCTCCAGCCGAACGTCTCCACGCGTCCATCGAGAAGTGCATTGCCGACTCCAAGACCCATGCCAAGAAGAGGGAGGAGAAGGCCGACGAGAGGCAGAACCAAGACAGGAAGCTCGACCTCCTCAAGACGAACTTCGCCGCCAAGAAGAGGAACACAGACATCTAGTTCCTCATGGACGGCGAAGACACCTCGGCGATGAGCCCCTAGGCCAAGGACTGGTATGTGGCGGCCGCAATGCCATCCTCGATGAGGAAGTCACCGCAGTGCCCTTTCCTGGCGAAGGCCTTGTGCACCAGACACGGCGGAGGAGTCCATCCCCGTCGATGAATGATCACCTGATTTTATCCAGTTTTGTAATAATTTGGTCGTCGAACCTCTTTTGGGCAAATTTTTGTTAAACTGTTTTGGCCGATTTCTGTCGAACACCTTTGTTGCTGATAGGAACAAAAACTTTAAATATGTCGCCGGATTATGGGTTTGGTTGGGAACGCGGGTGGAAAAATGGCAGTTCCTCGGCCGAAAGCCGCTTCCATCCGATGCTAATTGCGTCGGATTTTGGACTTGGGGCGCTCAACGAGTGGAGGTGCTCTTATACATGCTTGCTTGGGTCTGTAAAGTATTTTTTTTCTTGGTGCTACTTGACACGAAAAGTGTACAAAACAAATACAAGAGAAATTATAACTTTGTTATGCTTTTGGTCCCGGACAAAAAGTTCAACGCGGTTGATAATATATATTTCGACCATCGCATATTTTGTTCACGACCAACTAACGTTTCTATATGGATGTTGGATATTCAATTACTAGGAGTAGTATTCTTTCTTTCGAAGGAACAAGGTTATAATTAGCCAATCGATACTATGAACAAGACGGTACGTATTCATTTTCACATGCAATGACGGTACTTGCTTCTCTAGAAATTCATTATTGACACTGTTAATTAATGATGCTATAAAATTTGGCGGGTGGCCAAAAATTCCCGCCTCTCCAATCCAACGAGCAGCCACCGGAAATATTTCCCTCTTCCGGCCGAGTAGTTGGTGCTCGATGGATCGAGGCAGAGATTTTGGACATAATGTTGGCTTATTTCCAGTCCTAGATTAGTCACATTGTTTTTGCTGAAAAGTTTGATACTCCCTCTGATCCAAACTAGTTGACTTGGATTTGTCTAGATTCGAATGTATCTAGACTTATCTAGATACATCCGAATCTAGACAAAATCAAGTCAACTAGTAATTTGGATCGGAAGGAGCATTGAATTTCGAATTGTTTGATTTGCTTGAGACAGACAAAACACATACTTTGGTTTGGCATCACCTAGTTTTGCAATGTTGAAGCTTTGCTCCGAGATGTGCTAGCTGAGTCATGAAAGGTAATTTCAGATTAGAATGCCATTTTTTGGTGTGCGAGAGGTAATTCAGATTTGGATATATCTAGTCATGTTTTGGTGATAGATACATCCGGATCTAGCCAAATTGGAGAGTACATTATTAATTCGGATCAGCAGCCGCGGGAGTAGTATAGGAAAAAAAAATGGGGGGTTTAGATTAGGAAGTCATTATTTTTTGTGAACGTGACAAGTGTAGGAGGATCTGATTGATAGGAGCGAGCTTATCAACCAAACGATATCGTTCCCATGCATGCATACTAATACTCGATTAGCTAGCATCTGGTATATATACCTAGCTTTCTACTATCTAGCTAGTTGTGTCTGGTCGTAGAATCAGGCTCTATTTGGAATTAATTAACGCTTGTAACGGGATCATTGAAATTATACTCATGTAATAGAGCCTGCTGAATCCATCTATTCCTTATCTCTCCTCCATCTAGGATTTTGTTTTCATTCAACATACTATAGCCGGCTAACTAAATAGGACCTGTTGTAGGATATCTCTCACTCCTAGTTGCACCCTAGTCTTTAAACACTAAATCTAGGCTTAAAACCCAGATTAGATTTATACCCAAGGTATAAACCCTAAACCCTATAACCTTAACTAGTGGCATGAAAACAATTGACCTAGGGTAGGCCAGTGGCTGTCCAAGTCAACGACGACGTGCATGCATGTGCCTGTACGTGCTTGTGTCTCGGTGGTCATCACGTCTAGTGCGTGCATGTAAATAGAGGACACACGTGCTGACTATGTACGAGCTGGTCATCAACGGAAATCCGTCCACTGGACCATTTAGAGTTTATTTAAGAGTAAATTCCAGTTTTTCCCTGTGATTATGAAATTCAAAATTTCCATTTTTTTTTTCAAAAGGAACAAGCTCAATTAGCCAATCCATACTATGAACAAGACAATACGTATTCAATTTTACATGCAATGACGGTACTTGCTTCTCTCTCTAGAAGTTCTCATTTTCTACAAGGTTAATTAATGAAGCTATAAAATTTGGCGGGTGGCCAAAAATTCCCACGTCTCCAATCAAGGCCATGGCCACTAAGACGCCATGGTTGCGGTCTTAGAGCATATCCACTAGCATTCCTAGGAGGGCCTCCCCATTACGTGTTTTTTTCACCCGGACGGCGAAGAATCGTCCAGTTGCATTCCCAGGCGCCCAGTTTTCGCAGCATTTGGCCAATTTTACATCCGGGGATCCTAGGCCGAACCGGGGGCGCCGAAAACCGCCTGGAAACATCGGATGAAGCAAAAAAACTAGTGGACCAAACCCTATCGGCGATACAAGTCCGAGCTCCCGCCTTTCTTCTCCCCTCTCCCGCCTTTCTTCTCCATTCCCTGCCACATCTCCTGCCAGTTCCCTGAGCTCCCTCCCTCCATGCTGCCCAAGGGTTTCGTCAAACCCCGATCCACCACGGGCGTACCAAAGGAGAAGAAGCCGAGGAAGCCGACACCAAAGCCGGAGGAGGAAGATCGAAACATACATATGCAAGGAGAGGACGACAAGGTGGGAGGAGGCGCAGGCGACCATGGAGGCGTATGCGATCAAGGAGGCATAGGCAGCATCCAAGCGTGGCGCATGTACGGCCATGAATAGGTGGACACTCGCTTAAGCCTCGCCAAGAATAAGGACGACGTATACAACCCCGATGCCCCACCCCCAGTTGCCGGCAAAGGAAGCCCAGATATCGGCCAGAAGAAGGCCAAGATGCTAAAAGCTACAGGACCTCCAGACGAACGTCTCCACACATCCATCGAGAAGTGCATCGCCGACTCCAAGGCCCATGCAGAGAAGAGGGAGGAGAAGGCCGACGATAGGTGGACGCAGCTGCCGTAGAACCAAGATAGGAAGCTCGACCACCTCAAGGCAAACTTCGCCGCCAAGAAAAGAACACAAGCCTCCAGTTCATCACGAGCGGCGAAGACACCTCGGCAATGAGCCCCCAGGTCAACGCCTAATACATGGTGCACCGCAATTCTATCCTCGATGAGGACGTCACCGCCAACACGCCGAGCCCTGCGCAGATCGTCTCCTTCGCCGAGCTCTACCTCCACCCCCCTCCAATCCGTCCGCGTGCCCTGTCCTGGCGGAGGAGCCCATCCCCGTCGCACCAGACACAACGGATTTCATCCTGTTTTATAATAATTTGGTCGTCGAACCTCTTTTGGGCGAACTTCTATTGAACTGTTTTGGCTGATTTGTGTCGAGCACCTTTGGGCAAGATTTCGCCGGCGGGAACAAAAAAATCAAATATATCTCCGGATTCTGGGTTTTGTTGGGAAGGTGAGTGGGAAAATGGCCGTTCCCAGTCCGAAAGTCAGATCCATCTGGCGCCAGATTTTGCTTGGAAATGTCCAACGAGTGGAGGTGCTCTTATACACGCTTGTTGGGTCCATAATGTATTTTTTTTCGCGGTGCTAAAAAAAGTGTACAAAACGAACATAAGGGAAATTATAACTTTGTCATACATTTGGTCCCGGACAAAAAGTTCAACACCGTATATTTCGACAATGGCATATTTTGTCCACGAACAACTAACGTTTTTATATGGATAGATGTTGGATACTTAATTACTAGTATTTTTTCTTTCGAAGGAACAAGCCTAATTAGCCGATCTGTACTATGAACAAGACATCAATACGTATTCATTTTTACATGCAATGACGGTACTAACTAGCTTCTCTAGTAGAAGTTCATTTTTGACCAGGTTAATTAATGAAGCTAGAAAAATTGGCGGGTGGTCAAAAAATTCCCGCTTCCCCAATTTTAGGAGCAGGCGCGCGCGCAGCGGCCACCGAAAATATTTCCGAAAGAAACGCTCTTCCGGCCCATCTGGCCCGTCTTGGACTTGACCTAACTATCCTTCCTTCCTGCTGGCCCCGTAGGTACCCCTCTTCCAGCCGCCACCCACATCCTCCCGTCGTCGATCTCCTTCCCCTCTCCCGAAACAGAGCCACCGTCCACACTTCGTCGGCGCGCCCCAGCCCTGCCACCGTCTTCCCGGTCAATTCCCCTCGCCGACGCCGCCACCAATACCAACGCCTCTAATCGCGCGACAACCCTAGCTGATCCCCTTGCAGGTCGGCGCCCGCCACGAACCCTAGCGCCGGTCGCCACACAACCTCGCCGAGCTTGGTCTGCTGGAGGCCGGCGAAGACGCGACCCTGGCCACCGGGACTACCGGAATGCATGTTGTCTAGATTCTAGAAAACAAGGGGAAAATTCATCTCGATCGATTCAACAAGCCGTGAGAGATTTATTTAAGGTACATAGATGGAGGACAACATATGCATGAATCCATGTTAAGAAACTACATATAGGAATCAGATTCTAAGGCTGTTTACGGATGGAGCTGGAGTTCAGAAAACATATATATAGATGGAAGGCAAAATCCTCTACCGAATCTGCAGAGTTCTTAGAAGACAGACACGGTAGGCAAAATTTCTAAATCAGACTCCCAATCCTTTGGTCTGTCCAGGGCGAACTAAATCTTGAACCAGCAGGGGTTCTCACCTTCACGGCAAGCGAGCCAGTGGACGCGAGATCGGAGGTCGCGGCCGAGGTCGGAGGCGGTGATGTGGAGCTGCGCCTGCGGGTCCCGGTGGCCACGGTGCACTGCTGGTTCCAATTTGGGGTCCCGGTGGCGGTTTTTTTAAAATCAGGAAATACTTGCAGTTTCTTTCATTTCCTGTACTGGCAAAGATTGTTAATAGCCAGCCTTGTTTGTTTAACATTTGGGGTGCCAATTTGCTGCGCAGGCTAAAGCTTCTATGAGGATCTGGACAAATGCTTGCAATGTTCGACCGAGAAGGAGGAAGAGGTGGGTGGTGGCTGGTTAACACGTACAACGGCGAGTAGCTGGATCGCTAGCTGGTGCGAGGAGGAACTCTCAGGCTGCTGTGGCTGTGGATTTATTATACTGCGAGTACCAGTGGGTGATTATAGAGCCGAGTAGTTGTGATAAATGTTGGTGCTCGATGGATCGAGGCAGAGATTTTGCACGTACTGTTGTCTTATTTCCAGCTAGCGCTGGCTTAGTCACATTAATTGTTTTTGCCGAAAAAGTTTGATACTTCCTTCGATCCAAATTAATTGACTTATATTTGTCTAGATTTGGATGTATCTAGACTTATTTTAGTGCTAGCTAGATACGTCCGAATCTAGACAAAATCAAGTCAACTAATTTGGATCGAAGGGAGTATTAAATTTAGAATTGTTTGACTAGCCAAAGATCGATGTACCACGTGGATACCGGCCCGGACAAGACAACAGAGCAGGGGCATGCAGCACAATGACTAGAATGCTCTAGAATACCACATGCATGTTACACTCCATGAGCGAACCAAAACATCTTCCGGAAAGAACCGAGGGCGACGGACGGAGCGGCCACACACGGTAGCTAGCGCGAACCTGCAGGTGGCACGGAGCCAAACATACGAAAAACCGGACCAAAGCAGAAACCAGACAGGAAAAATCAATTAAACCAGACAAAATCAGTACAACTCCCGCCTCGTCCTTGGCAAACCGGCAGAAATTGGCCCAACTCTCGCCTATTATGGGCTGAACCGGGAAAACAATGGATTCCGCGGAGACACGACGGAAATGGACTCTTTTCTACCTAGCTCTGGGTATTTTTCTGGTTTTTTTCTCGAAAGATCCTCAGTTTCGGCCTTAGAATTGGGCGTGTGCCTAGCGCAGGCAGCTGCCCAGGCTAATTGGGCCTGTGGCAGCATCATATCCGAGTGGGCTGGCTGGCTGCAGCAGGAGGCTCCCCCAACGACCTATATCGTACGTAGTACAACTACAGTACTGATCAGCTACGTCATTAAAGACCCATGCATGCATCAGACGGCCTGTTTGTACTCCCTCCGTACGTACGCGCGTAGATAGATACTCCGTCATTAAAGCAAGTAGGCTTAAATCAAAGACAGCCGGAAATGGACTAAATATAGTTGAGGTGCATGTCTGCTAATTCCAGGAGGAATGCAGCGGCGTGGTTCTCCTTGACGCACACAGACATGACGTTGTACTCATCCTTGCACGGGATACACGCGGTACATCTGGGCGCACGTCCCTCTTGGGACCTCGTCGACCCATCACCCTTGTCGGCCTCCCGGCGCCGAAATCAGGTGCCTCCAACCCAATGTTCCTCCAGGATGTAATGCGGAAAAGATCGTACCAATCCGTCAGCTGCAGCAGCTGGTCCATGTCCGACTGGTCGGGCACTCGGTCCTTTGCACCTTGGATCATCTTGACAAGGTCTGTGATTTCGCCGTTCGCTACCTCGTCGGCCGTTGCGATGGCCAGCTGCCGCAGGACGCAATTGCCATAGTAGCCTTCTTTCGCTCCAGCATACTTGCGAGCGTTGGTAGTAACCATAAGCACGGTGAGTGCCTCGGGGCCAGACTCGGACATGATTACCCGAGTCCGGCATCGCCACAAAACCGCGGCGACTACCTCAAAGACAGTGCACAGCCGGCCAGAATTTGTACGTGCGTAGTACTTATCTTTGACACGGTTCACTAAGCTTTGCTTGACTGTGAAGTCTAGTAGGGCCATTTGAGATGGTTTCAAGCTACCCAGGAAGTGAACAATCTTGGTGAAAGCTGGTGGCGGGCCCAAACTGATCGAATCATCCCGCCTCAGCGGGACGACCGAAGGTGATGGAAGACCTCGAGCGAGCTCGCCAACGGCCTGCATGAACTGGCCCATCCCCACACCATCCGCGACAGCGTGATTCCACGTTATGCCCAAGATGAAACCGCCGCAGGAGAAGACGGTCACCTGCATCAGGACCAATGGATCAGAGTACCTGCATAAAACGTCGGCCTCTGGGTAGAAGATGGCCAGATCCTCTTTCAGCGCCGGATCTGACAAGTCCTGGACCTCCTTCATGGAGCTGTTGGCGGACGCCGCGACGAAGGAAACACCATCCACGGAGCATTTGATGACGACTTCAGAGGCGGTGGCTCCAACAGCCAGGCGTCCGGCTAGAGGGTAGTAGTGAACAAGTGCTCGCGACACCGCCCTTTTAATGGTATCCACAGGCTCTTGGATTTCATGCTCAAACACCAAGAACACCGTATCGGAGGTGTTAACACGCCACATGTCGTACGATGATAGATTGATCTCACTGCCCGTTTCCATCACCGGTTCCGGAGGCCTGACAACCACCGGCGGGGACTTGCTAATCACCACAACGCCCATGCTGCTTCTTGGGAGTATATCGATCTACAATGGAGAATGAAGACTCTATCTATGTATTTCTGGACGCGGTGGTCTTATCTAGCCTCCCATATTGCTGGTTATAAAGGCCGGGGGAAAGGTCCACTGTTTCCATCACAAGACGCTTATGATAACGTGACACACTTTCCTCTATGATAGAGTGTACTTCTTTATACTCACTAGAGAGGCTAGCCGCCTCCTCGCTGGTCAGGTGTGAACCTTTCTTTCAATTAGCAAATCATGGAAGATCAGATTCATAGCCATTTGATAAGTCGCTCCGGCATTCTTTAAGCCGATGGTCATTCCGTTTCACTCAAACAAATCAACGAAACCTGGACAACAAAACACCGCTTTAACTGAATCTTCGTCCGCCATGAATATTTGTCGAATTAATCGGAATTGTCTCACGATCATGGCTAATAATATTTGACGGCGAGAACAAATAATTATTACTCCGCCATATGCAGGCTGTATGATTTCTCTTGATGACAAGATAATCTGAGGGTACCATAAAATATCCCTGCTGAACTTGAGACTAACTATCTATTCAGAACAACATTTAATTTATTTTTATTGAAAATAGCACTAGTTCCTTAAATTCAAATTGTACTAACTAATTCTCCTTTTGTCACTAATAAGGTTTCTTGATCTATGCCTATTTTGTAGGGACCCATTGGACATAATTCAGAAATATTATCTCATGAATAATTAGGGTGAATGAATTTTTCAGAACATCTAAGCAATCTTAGCATATATTGGTAGATTATGATCATTTTATTTTGCACATGTGGACGTGGATTAATTTTCTTGACTTGACACAAAAGGTTACCCCCTTCTCATTGATTCAACCTCGTTTTCAATTTTCATTGCTCTATTAATCTTCGTTTGCCTAGGCAGGGGACTTGGGTTGAAATGCTTGGTACTGGATTAATTAGTGAACACATGAGATCAGTTGATGTGTTATGTTGGTTGAAGAACTGAGGTAATTAATTCTATATTTTCAAGGCATGTTTACTTTTTTTCTTGCGTACTTAATTAATGAGGTTTCTTGTGTATGAAATTGGTTAATTCTTAAACATTCTTTAAACTGTTCATTCTATTTTCTCGAACATCCCTTTGTGTAGATTTCATACATTTTGCTCTGCACTCTCCAGGCCATGTATTTTTGCACATGATATGAAAAATAAGTATTGGCTGAATTGATAATCTAGGAAGTTCAGTGCCTGCCTCCGATATGTAAGTCATATTGGAATAAATGAAAAACAATGTTATGATGCTTTTGTTTTTTGTCTAGAAAACAGATTTCAACTAAAATATTTGTATTGATATGTTTTAAAGAGTTAGTACGGTTTCTAGTGTCCTAGGAGTCTGATTCGCCTTCAGAATGTACGGTACCAGCCTCTGATTTGAAGCCATGGCTGGAGCATCAGCATCTATAGTGTTGTGGCAAATGGTCGCCACTCGCAGAATCTTAGAACTGCACGCTAATAGGAAAGTTGATTTCTTTCCTAGACCAAACACTCCACTCAATTTGTCACCGAGGAACATATTTTTGTTCTCACGACTAGAATTATTTGTGGGCCAAGTCACAGCGTTTGCTTCTTGACAGGAAATTCGTCAAACAGCTTGCAGACGATCACCACGTCGCCACAACTCGTGTATGCAAGCAGCAGCCTGTTGGATAGCGGAAATGGGAGGCCAGACGCGACACATCCGGCAACGATTTGGGCGTGATCAGCAGCGACCTCGGCCATTGTCGATGGAAGCTACGAGGAGGGAGCAAATGTCCTCGTCGGGCTTGATGCGAAGTTTTAATAGGAAAGATCGTCCAACAGAAGCTTCGCACTGCAAGCCGATGCGTACATACAGATAGTTTTAATAGGAAAGTTGATTTCTTTCCTAGACCAAATACTCCACTCAATTCTTCACCGAGGAACATATTTTTCTTCTCACGACTAGAATTATTTCTAGGCCAAGTCACAACGTTTGCTCTGATATCTGATCTAGTAACACCTAAGAATACAAAACATTGGCCAAAGTTGATGGTTATTTTTCTAACTGAATCTACACGCTAAGGTGAAAATCAGTTGAGAAAAGTAAGAAAGGAAAAAATGTGAGCGATTTGCATATGTGTCCTCCTAAAATAACAAGTTATGACGATCAGTTTCTATCCTTTAAAAAATGTCTGAAATACTATCTCTCGGAAGCATGTCATAATCAATCAACCTTGTACATTACTAGTTACTTGTTTGTATAATTCCATTGCATCGTCCATCACCTTGGACTGCGAGAGACGCCGCCATCCTCTACTAGTAGTAGGATGGGTAGATTTGACATATTCTTTCAATGTGATATCTTTTTCCATCTCTGCTTTCCTCTGTCGAACCTGGATGGCCATGTGTGGATCAATTCCAGCCGCAGCAAGAAGCATTATTCCAATGTGATCTGCTTCTATCTCTCTTCTGCACAACATATATGTGTACATGTAAGAAATCATGCATCTTCCAAACAACATGAACATGTATAGTTCGACGACGCGATAAAAATATAGAGAACAACATAGTAGATCACTTAAGCCGAATATGAAATTTAGATCCATGGTTTATTTATGAACACAATTAATGTGACGGACTGTCTAAGAACAGTGTGATCGAGATGAAGGTTAACTAACCTTCTACGTTGGAAGGGCAGTACGAGGTATATATTATTGGAATTATATATGAAGGGATATATGAGGAGGATCAAGATTGGCATCTTATTCATGATCTGATCTAGCCAGTCTAGTATCCCTGACGAGTGTCGTCCAATAACATGACCAACCTATAAAATGAGAATTAAAAAGTTATAATCAAGAAGTGCAACTATGGGTTGTTTTTATTCTAAATTGTTTAAAACAAACAAAAAAACTACAAGGGTACCGTCCAAGAATAGATGTCTTGGGTTTTTCAAATTTTGGATGAATCTATATATAAAGTGTCTAGATTCATCTAAATTTTGATAAATTTGAGACATCTATTTTGGGATGGAGGGAGTAATATATATGTGACATATACAAAATAACAAGTGGTAGAAAATAAATGTGCATAATAAATATATTAAATTTTATCTTCTTCTCCAATAACACAACTTATTAACCTCAAGTTTACATTTCGGTATAACATTTATACTACCGTGCATAGAACTTATTAACCTCCAAAACCACTCTTGAAAGTAAATGTCATTACCGGCCTATTAATGTATATCAAAGTTATAAACACAAGCAAGATCTATCTAGTCCATCGATTCAATAAGAAAAACCAGGTTTTAATAAAAGACTGAATGCATCAACCGATGCAGAGGCCGGGGTTTTACTCCCCTTTTTAGAAAAAAAAAGAAAAACCAGGCTATATAGAATTTGCACCTCATGCGCGAGCGAGGCAGCGATCTGGTCGTCCTTCCCGATGTGATGGAGCAATCCAGCGGTGACCACGATCTTGCCGGCACCTAGGAAGCCCTGTGTGTTGATCTTCTCGTCCCCGACGACGATCACCTCCCAGTCGAGCCTGTCGATCCAGTGTAGGTCTTCATGGAGACGCTTTGAAGTCTGTGCAGCCTTGGCCTGCCTGAACGCGTGTCCACGGTGGGCGGCACGGATGATCTCGTCGAGGATACGCTGGACACGGACGGTGTCGTCGTGATCAGGGCCGAGGATCTTGGGGGCGTTCTTGGTCTTGAATTTGGCGAAAAGGACCTCGTCACGGTCCCGCATCTCCTGGCGAGAGAGCAGCGCCAGGTGTGTGCGGCCGGTGAAGGGCACCGTCTCGCCATACCTGAGGCGGGCGGCCGCGTACACTCCGGCGGCGGCCAGGGCCGTCGCTGCAGCCACTTTCCGCCGGTCGTGGTGCCATGGAGCGGCCGGTAAGTGCTGGGGTACCTGATCTGGACGTACATAGGTTAGCCGTGGTGGTGGCGGACTGAGGCTGTTGCCGGAGAAGAATCGGCGGCACCGGGAGAGGACCGATCGCGAGCTGTTCATCATCATCTTCTTCCTCGTCGATCCAGACGCCCACGATAGATAGATCTGTTACGTATGTGCGCTGGTATTTCCATAACCTGCTATGGATTTTGGTAGTACTCGGAGTCGGAAAACGATTCTAATACGAGATGCCCTCTGTAGCGTCATGTGACACGATTGGTTTTGACACGACTCAGCATCATCAAAATTGAAAAAAAAATCGTGTGTTGTGTGCGTTTGGTTATGCTTGCTTTAAAAAGTCAAAATCTAACCATATCCACAGCATATTTTTGAAACCAAACCAGATTTTTCTACAGTAATGTATTTTTCACAAAATAGCAATATTGGTACGAAACTCAAGGCGAAGCAAACCTGACTAGAGTCGGTGAAAAAAAGTTAACCCTCCGATATTAAATCAGAGACAACTAATATGAATAGCAAGGAGTATGTTTAATTTATACACATGCGCATAAGTGGCCGTGTGCATTCTAGACATTTTTATACATGGGCACGATGAGTTCAAAATTAAAGCATATTTAAGTATATAAATTATTCATATTGTCACTCATTACAGACTACATCTAGCTACAACTATGCCTATTATGTATGATTACTAGTTCTCATTCATATTCATATAGACTTTGCATAATTAGTAGTTTAGTAGGATTTTATTGCTTTTTGCTTGTCTTTGACTTGTGTGTAGGTGCTATGAACAATCATGGATAAAAGGAGTCAAAAGGATACAATATGGAGAAGCTACTGGCACCAGACTTAGCCATTTCAGGGGAGGAAAAAGTTTATTTTCCATCAACTCCAAATGAAGATCCAACATCATGGTGTTCTAGACCTCGTCCATACGAATTCAACGAGCCAAAGAACAAATCAATCGGATTCTGTATGAAGAAACAGCGGTCGAAACACTGCAGAATTCAGGGTGTATAAGCCTGCCCATACCGTACGGACGTACCGCCTTCTGACATTATGAGTAGATAAATAGATAGATAGATTCATCTAAATTTGACAAATCTACAACATCTATTTTAAGACGGAATGAGTAGTATAGATTTATAGCAGTACTACTTGTCATTTCATTTGCAATAAATTAACAAACGACTGGACTGCTAAAAAATATCAAGTGATGGAAATTTAGCAGAGGCAATGGATGACAGATGACTAGATGAGGACATTGGTCTTTTCATTTTTGACACTTTACAGTAGGGAAAAGCCCCTACCGTGTCAAAAATTTATATATTTTAAAACAAGGAAATTATGTACATGGTTATAAGAAAATGTTCACAAGATATTGGTCATAGTAGACAAAAACATGAAAAAAAATACTTTATTCTGCATAATCAGCAGCCAAGTTTTATCAATCAACATGTATGAAAAGAATTAAAAAAAGAAATACATTCCACATAAGAATGGCAAATAAAAAAGAACTGTAATCCGCTGACAAAGCAACTTGGATGATGTTGATATATAGGAGTGCATATGCGAACTCCCAGCAAACGAGGGTAGGCAGGTTCAGCAGCAACAGGTCTGTTCAACAGCATCGACGAGTCTGAACCTGGTCCACATTCAATATAGTTACGGTGAGCATGGATTTTCTCACTATATTGTCCACATACGAAATAAATCAAGAATTTACTCAAGTTAAAATACTCTATGCTGTTGAAAGGTACATCGTACGACTGGACATTGGCTATGTCTATAGACGCACATTTAGACAATAAGACAATAAGACGCAAGTGTCAGGATGCTATTTTTTCAAGTAGAACATAGACACTATCCATGTATGACACAAATATATTCTATATATGAACTTCACAAAGCAATATATGTGTTAAGTGTCAATGCCTACGGGTTTCTTTCTATCCATAAAAAAATGTCATAACATCACCATCCTACCAAGAAACAAATCAAACTAACAAACAACCAAAAGTCAGTTGGACAAACAAGATTATCTTAATACATCGCAATGCCAAACGAAGGCTAAGCAACTAGCAGAGCAAGAGCAGCATGCTTACCTAAGGAGCCGAAAAAACAAATACAGGAACAAATCCAAACAATCAATCAAGAATGATGCGGTGGAAAAGTCGCCTATCATACCGGGCTCGAGGACTCTTCATCAGTGTCGTCGTCATCATCATCGTCATCGTCCGAGTCGGATTGGGAAGCGACTGATACTGTTGTAGGAACGATATCTTCTTCTCCTTCAGGTGGCTCCTCTGGCTTCTGAGACTTGTCCGCCAAGGTCTCCATCCCCATGTATGACCATAAGAGCCAGACGTAGGAGAGGTACTCCACACCTTCACCCAAGCTCTTGGCGTGAAGGTACCCTCTACATCTAGCAGCAGAGTAGCATAACATCTCCACCCACACCCCCTGGATCACCTGCCACCTCCTCTCCTCGTCATCCAGCTCCATGAGTGCCTCAGCAAGGCGGCAAGCACTGCGAATCAGATCGCCCCCAGTGGTTGATGACTTCATATGGTCCATGATCTCTAGCGCAAGCCTTTCTTCTTCGTGGAGTGGTGTCTTGCTATCCTTGAAAACTGGCCCGAGAACATAGGAGGCGAGGTCGAATAGACTCGGTCGGGTGCCAGGCAACAACATCTCAGGATGGATGAAAAGCAAGTAGGTCATGTAGTTGGATATCTCTCTGCTGCGTTGCGTGGCCATGGTGTCACGGCCTTGGAGGGAGGTGTTGGGGTGGTAAAAACAGAGGTCCGTGGCAATGTGCCAGAGAAGGACGCTTCTGTCAAACGCCACCTTGAAGCTCCACGCAATTTGTTGACGCTGGTGCTTCTCCAATCCTAGGCGATGCAAGGTCCACTGGCCCCTGAGATTGCTGAACCTTCTGTAGCTAGCAGCATCGCTGATGTACTCCTTCCACCCATCTTTCACGTATCCAAGAACCAGCCCCGTAATATTGGGAGATGCAAGTACCTTCCCAATATACCAGTTCTTGTTGATGTACCCTCTGAGACAGATAAATGTGGCAAACTTCATAAGGATGGTGGGCTTCCTGCTGCGAACAGCGAATGACAATAGGCTATACTGAGAAACCATGTCCTGCCAAATGCTATGGTGGGTTGTAGAAAGACATCTGAGCAAACAGGCCAAGCATCTAGCAAAGCAGGCATTTAAGCAGGGTAACTGTCTGAAGGAGCAGGCCAAGATACATAAAAAGTAGGGTGCGAACTCCTGCATAGCATTGCAGCATAGTAGGATGTATGTCACCATGACGTCCTTCTCACTGTAACCATGCTTGTGGCTAACGGCGAAGAGCACCAGGGCAGCTAAGGCGAGGAATGGAATGAAAAGAAGCCGCATCAAGTAGCCAAGGATACTGTCCATTGTTCTCGCTTTGGTGTAGAGGATCCGGAATGTATATCTGAGGCACCCCCGCAATAGATCATCTACCTTCTTGCCGTCCAACACCACCAGGAAAGGTTGCAACTTGGTAAGACGACCAGAGTAGGTCGTAGACACGTCGACAAACATCCTATAGATGTGATCAATCTCAATGGTTGGATATTCATCTTGATCAGTGCGTGCTGTCGTGTCTTGTACGTACTTCTTAGCTTGTTGTACATATTCTCCAAGAAAAATGTCCAGATTTTCTTCTTGTTCTGCTGATCCTGTTGCCCCTCCTCCTTTGCTACCTGCTAAAGCAATATCTGGTATGCTAGAAGTCCAAAATGTCCAGCAGGAAGGGATTAATCTTCCTTCTCTTCGTGGGTCGATAGCAGTGGAGTCCAGCATGCTGTTAAAGCTAGCTCTCCTCAGGGCAAATGGCTTCTGGCCGAATTTGACGATGCCAATGATGAAGAGCAAGGCCGCCACCTCAAGTAGCCTCTTCTTGCCAGACCACCATTTCAAGAAAACGTACAAGGCGACCGTGACCTGAGACACGAGGGTTATGACATGCCGTCTCCATAGCTCGTTGTCTTCGAGGCTGTAGGCACTTATCGCTGGCTGACCGCCGAGGTGGATGAGGAGGATAGGCGCCCATACGACCTCCAGGGCGGTGCTCCCCCCATCCGCCGCCAACGGCCTGTGGCGGTTGAAGAGTGTAGCGAGCGCGTAGATCGCCAGTGCGTCGCTGCCTATGTATGCGATCCACACTAGCACCTTGAACTTGCGTAGGATAGGCATCGTACGCACATGGTCAGCGAAGTAGAGGAAGAACTGGAGAAAGAGGCTACCGAGCACGAGGATGCGTAGCTGCCACTCATCCCACCATTGGAGAGCACTCGAGAGATCCATGCACGCCTCGCACCGCTTTTTTGTTTCCTCTCCAGGACACGCGTTTGCTCGCTCTGGTTTATCGCTCTCGTCGTCACACAAAGAGAGAATAGAACCAGGCCAGCGTAAATGAGGTTCTGAATAAAATGGTGTACGCTTGCTAGCTATAGCTTTTTGGTGCTGATGTGCCTTGCGTGCTGCTGCCACTATTCTTTTCCCGTTGTCACCCATATGTTCACTTTAACTTTACTTTTAATTTTATTCGACGAAACTTCTTTGCCTTTTCCGCGTGTGAGTTCCTCTCCTTTTCTTTTTTTACTTTTGCTGCAGCCCCCTTGGTAGATCTTAGAGCGTTTCATGTCTTTCTCTCTGTCTACATACGTGTTCCTTGTTGGTCACTACTAAAATCGAATAGTGTTGTATTATCTCTTTTATGTGTGTCTATGTGTTTACATTTGAACCAAAGGATTTCTTTCATGATTATCAATGCACTACGGGAATAACCAGATAGGCCGACGGCCTTTTTATACGCCAACGGCAAAAACTTGACGGGCTATCGGCCCAGTTTTGCCATCTACGTAGGATAAATATGCCGACGGCACCCGTCGGCGTAAACGGAACCGTCGGCGTAGCCTACCAGCCTATTAGGCTAACGGCAAAGATGTCAGCGTAGGTTTCACACCTATACCGACGACAAAGCCGTCGGCGTAGCTATTTTTCTTTTTATCACATTAATCTTAGAAAAATCAAAACTAGATCATTTAGATTCAAAAAAAATACATATAACATATCAAAATTTGCAGAAAAATAAGATCTATCTATATAAACTCAAATATTATATTTTTTTCGAAATAATATAAAAAATACAAATACTTTCCTATAACATATTTTTCATTTTCCGAGTGCAAAAAATGAGGTGTTTTGTGAAGCAACCACCAAATAAAAGTTTTAAAATGGTAATACCACATTTAAAAAAAATACTAGACCATATTGAATGGACAATTTCCCAACCTGGAAACTTCAAACCTTTCCGTCCACCCCTCGTGAAAAAGATAAATTCCTGCCGAATCGGTAGGAAATGAGTTAGATTTGAACTACAGGTACACGATATGATGCTCATGATTTTTTGCAAAATTCATTTTTAGGTTCACAATATGCTATTTCATCATATATCTAATGCAAGTTTAGTGAGGCTCAGCCCTGAGCTAAGAATCTTCATGCTCGCAGATTTAGAAAGTTTAACGATAGTTTGAAACGGACATAATAAATTCAAAAACGATTGAAACAATGCAAAACCTTCGCGTGGTGTCATATTATGTGACATAGTTGCATGTAAAATACCAAACTTGATATATTGATTGTGTCTCCGAAAAACCTTCACAAAATGACCTATCTCAATCGAGGTTTTCTGGATTTCAGGTCAAATGACCAATGTTATTGCTAGAATCGTGGTATAGTTTGCGATAATATGCCCATATTATGCACACATGTGTATCATGGGAAGAAAAACAATGTTGCAGGAGGAAGTTTTCCTTTCTGTCATACCGAAAAACCATTTTTTTATTTTCTGAGTGCAAAAAACGAGGTGTTTTGTGAAGCAACCACCAAATGAAGGTTTCAAAATGGTAATAGAACATTTTTAAAAAATACTAGACCATATTGAATGGACAATTTACCAACCTGGGTATCTCAAACCTTTTCGTCCATCCCTAGTGAAAAAGACAAATTCCTGCCAAATCGGTAGGAAATGAGTTAGATTTGAACTACATGTACATGATATGATGCTTATGATTTTTTAAAAAAAATACATTTTTAGGTTCACAACATGCTATTTTATCAAAGATGTAATGCAATTTTAGTGAGGCTCAGCCCCGAGCTAAGAATCTATATGCCCCTCGATTTAGAAAGTTTGACGATAGTTTGTTTGAAACGGGCATAAAAAATTCAAAAATGATCGAAACAATGCAAAACCTTCACGTGGTGTCATATTATGTGACATAGTTCTATGTAAAAATACCAACCTTGGTATATTGATTGTGTCTCAGAAAAACTTTCACAAAATAACCTATCTCAATCGTGGTTTTCTGGATTTCAGGTCAAATGACCTATGTTATTGCTAGAATCGCGGTATAGTTTGCGACAATGTGCCCATATTGTGCACGCATGTGTATTATGATATGGAGAAGAATGTTGCATGAGGAAGTTTTCCTTTTTGTCGCACCGAAAAGCCATTTTTTATTTTCCGAGTGCAAAAAACGGGGTGTTTTGTGAAGCAACCACCAAATAAAAGTTTCAAAATGGTAATACCATATTTTTCAAAAATACTAGACCATATTGAATGGAAAATTTCTCAACCTGGGTATCTCAAACCTTTTCGTCCACCCCTCGTTAAAAAGATAAATTCCTACCGAATTGGTAGGAAATAAGTTGGATTTGAACTACAGGTACATGATATGATGCTTATGATTTTTTGCAAAAAATAATTTTTAGGTTCACAATATGCTAGTTCATCATAGATCCAATGCGAGTTTAGTGAGGCTTAGCCCCGAGCTAAGAATCTTCTTTCCCGGTGTTAATTACTATTGTAGTTGATGCTTGTGAGTGGAACCATTGGATTAGTTTTTATGTTCAGATTGTTATCCATCACCATATCATCTTTGATCTTGATCCATATGATGTCTTGTGAGTAGTTCGTTTAGTTCTTGAGGACATGGGAGAAGTCATGTTGTTAGTAGTGGATTCGAAGCGAAAACACTTGACAGAATTTTCATGTGTGCTCGAGAACGTTTGGTCCTGATAAGTATTTCCACCGGCTTGTCCTTTGCTAAGAAAGGATTGGGCCAGTTGCTGCAGTTGTTCGTTGTCTTCATTACTTGCACTTTGTTTTGTTGCTTTATCAGAAAACCCCTAAAAATTCGTTTGCTAAGTATTTACAGAGATTTCCTGCTCCATACCACTAGTCAACACCTTCTGCTCCTCGTTGGGATTGACACTCCTATTTATCGAAAGTACTACGATACACCCCCTATACTTGTGGGTCATCAGCGTGACGAAACTCGCGGACGGCGACCTTGGCGGCCTCCTTGGCCACCTCCTATATTTTTGCTCCGCTAAACTTCGGCCGCCGGATTCGATCCCCTTTATTTGGACTCTTAAATTTAAACTTCGGCTAGACACTTGATCAAACACATTGCAATAAAACGAAAACACATCAAAATCAAACTAAACCACTAAGTTCATATACACATTGCATAGTTCATACATAGATTCTAACCCTAGGATTGTCTCTGGCGTCGATGGCCGTCACAGAAACCCTAGCTACGTCGTCGAGTGTCGGTGTCCACCTACTTGCTGAGGGAGACGCAGCCGCCATCGTAGAGGAAGAAGGCTCTGCCGCCGAGGAGGAAGAGGCGCGGCCGCGATGTGCGGCATACTCCTTGTAGCGCGCGGCCTCCACAGCGACGCGGTCAGGATTCTTGCACCAGACCTCCGCCATGTACCGCACGCCGGCGGCTTCGGCCTCGAGTCGCTCCTGTGCCTCTCGGTCCTTCCAAGCAATGCGCGAGGCGTGGCCACGACTGGGAGGGGGGAAGATCTCCAGGACCTCACCAGGCTAGCCTAGGGGGAAGTTGAGAGGGCCGCAGTCGCTGTCGTGGAGCTTGACATCCTTGATGGTGTGCGCCCACACTTCCTGCCGCGCCGATTGGAAGGTTCCAATCTAGTGGCGGCGGCCGGTGTTGCCGTCGATGATCTCGGCGACCCAGGTCCCCCACTATCGCGTCGCACGCCATGGTAATGGCTTGTCAGCGGCGGTGGGAAGCCGGGTGACCTCGATCTCCGACCACGGGGCGAGCTGCGGACCCGAATGGTGCTACGGATTGGCGGCGGCGACCTGTGGCTCGATTCGGCCATATCGGCGGTTATGGGTGGAAGGACTAGCGGTGGGGAACAGAACGCCGACGACGGAGAAGAGCGATGGAATTTTTCGCATCGGCCGTGAGGAGGAGCAAATATGAGAGGGAGGGCCAAAATTTTTGGGGCCAGATTCCTATATTTGCTCCTCTAAACCCTTTTAGGGGTTCGGTTAGGTTCTACATTAGCCGTTAAAGAAGCAAATTTGCTCACCCAGCCGCAGAAAGGGGATGGGTTAGAGATGCTCTTAGATAATTCCACTGTCCTCACCCCACCGCTCCTGGCGAACTCCTAGTCGGCCACCGGCCGTTGGTGGAGGCGATGGAAGGAACTGTGTCATCGCAACCCACCGTAGAAGAGAAGAAGGCCATGGTCAGATTTGCAGGTGGGGAGGATGTTGGTAGATGGATTGGGTATGTGGCAGATTCCGCGGACAGCGATGGCGCTCCGATGGCGGATTTGGACCAGATGAAGTCGCATGGCGGTTCGGCAGCTATCGTGGCTATCGTGGGTAAGCTGGCTGCGTCGAACAGATCTGGAGGTGTGGCCTATGTTTCGGGAGGTGTTGGAGTTGTCGCTCTAGCCACGACTGGCAAGGGCGTGCACGTGACGGTTTCGGACGCGACCAAGATGCACGGCGTTGCGGCCTCTGAAGGATTATATTGTAACAAAATTGTAATGTGAATAACGAAGGTGGGACCGGCACATTTTTTTCCCCTTAAAACGCTATCAACAGACCGTCTCCAAATCGTATACAAATATGTTCATATACAGGCCACTATGGATCCAAACCCCACCCTGTACCCACCCATAACCCGCTTATTTCTTCAAACTTTTCCTCAGTGTGTGTGCTATAGGAAGGAGCATCACTGCTGAGCGGGAAAACGCTCGGCATAGGCCGGTTTCCCCTCGGGCCTGCTAAACGCCGAGGGGAACTCTCGGCATTAAGCCCTCGGCGTAGGTGGACCTCGGCATAGCAGTTTACCTTCGGCGTTGCTTTGGCCCTCGGCATAGATGGCTATGCTGAGCGTTTAATGACGCCCCTCGGCACAACCCAGCCGTCGGCACACGGAGTTAACGGCGCGAAAAAGACAACGTTCAGGAGCAACGCCGAGGGGGATACACTCGGCATTACTTGCCACGTGGAGCGGTAGGGAGGATGTTGTGATAGACCTGTGCCGAGGGGAGCCCACTCGGCTTTGTGTGATCTATGCCAAGGGGTGCACTCTCGACATTGCTTCTGTGCGCTGAGGGTTGACCTCTCGGCTTTGCTTGCTGTGCGTTGAGGGGATCCCGCTCGGTGTTGCTTGTCGTGCGCTGAGGGGATCCCGCTCGGCGTTGCTAGCTGTGCCGAGGGGATCCCTCTCGGCGTTGATGTCCACCAGCCCACTCTGGGGATCAATGCCGAGGGGATTACCCTCGGCGTTGATGTCCACCAAGCCTTTTTTCAGCAATTTTGGGATTGACAGCAGATACACATATATATAAGAATTGTCTATAACAATGCAAAAACATTTCGGCATAGATGACATCCATAAACATATCACATGTCTAGCATCAAATCTCCATATATAGATACATGTAGTCACAAATACATATCACTACAAGTTCGTTGCACATAGTCTTCGATAGCATCATCACTACAAGTTCATTAAACATAGTGTTCAAGAGTATCATCACTACAAGTTCATTACACATAGTCATGCGATAAATGCCACATGTCAACCGGTCTTCCACGGACTTCAAGCACCGGCACAACACATTTTGTCTTCGAGAGCATTGTCACTACAAAATGAAAGAACATGCTCGTTTAGCATGGAAAATTGTATGAAAGAACACACATGTTTAGCATGGCAAATTGTCTAAATCAAAGTTCATGCATGACAAGTTGAGCATGGAAAAATGTATGAAACAACACACACGTTTAGCATGGCAAACTGTCTAAGTCAAAATTCATACATGGCAAGTTGAGCATGTATAATTGTATGATACAACACACACGTTTAGCATGGCAAATCTTCAGACTGGTATCACGACCGCTTATTAATTGGTTTCTGTATACACTGAGAACTCACAAGCAATAGCGATGGATAAATCTAGTTTGTAAAAAACTAAAGATGCAGACGGGAACATTGGGCTACAAGTGTGAGGTGAGCCAGTTGCATACCTTGGTTAAGTTGAATAATTGATACTATGTGGATAGTAGGGAGCTAGATAGAACCCAAGTGGATAGTCCAGGTGACACTGAAGGATGGCCGGGTCGGAGATCAAAAGAGGACATGCTACATGCTAAGATGAAGTATTAGGGGTGCTTCGTACTGTGTGTGTGCACAAATACCTTTGACAGAATAAAAGCAAGCAGTAAGATCCTTACCATCTACTTTACTTCTCCTCTTTTCTTTTTCTAAAGACAGAAATCAATTCTTTGCTTGTAGTTGGCTGCCTGCAGGATATGAAGATAAAGATAAAAGATTGCTAGCCTTGTCCGCTCACTGCCAATCATGTTGCTCACTAATCAATTAACTTTTGTTTAACTTGGATTGCACGATGAGGGGTACATGAGGAGTGGTTAGCCTCCAAGTGCAGCTGCCAGAGGAGCTTAGTCCTTAGAACCATATTTGTAGCCCTGTTAATTATTTTATATCTCTATCAATGAATCTGGATGCAGGGTTAGGTTCTGGAACATGCGGAAAAAGGGCCATCCGTTCGCGACCCCTCGGAGCATTAGTCCCGGTTGCGCCACCAACCGGGACTAATGCTGGCACGCGTCCCGGTTGGAGCGGGCACGGGGCCAGGGGGCATGGGTCCCGGTTGGTAAGGGGGCATGCGTCCCGGTTGGAGCCACCAACCGGGACTAAAGGTTTGGCCACAGCCACGTGGCGTGGCACGCACCTTTAGTCCCGGTTGCTGGCTCCAACCGGGACTAAAGACCCCTTGCCCTCTATAAATGCAACGCCCCAGCCCCCTCTGCCTCCACTCTGTTTTTTCGAATGGTGTAAGGTGTGAGGGTGTGTGCTAGTTTTTTCTCATGCATGCATTGAAGGTGTTTGTTGAAATGTTTGAGTGAAAAATCCCGTTGAATTTCTCATAAAACAAAAATATAGAAGGTGTCCGAGATGCACTTGAGCTTTCTCCTCTTTATTTCCCTCGATCGAGGTTAGCAATCTTATCTTTTCTAGGTCATTGATACAATTCATGTGTCGGTGTGAATTGGTTATTTCAATATTTATGATGTCCTGTTTTTGATAAACTTACTTATATGATGCAGATGAACGGTCGGGAATGGATGTACGGTGACCGGCGGGTAGCCGGGTATATCAAAGGCGTGGATAAATTTATCGATGTGGCTACGACAAACAAAGAGAATGGATTTATACGTTGTCCATGTGTTCAATGTCGGAACAACAAGGAGTACTCTTCCTCGAAAATCATTCGCGGCCACCTGATTATGAAAGGTTTCATGCCCAACTATAATTGCTGGACCAAGCACGGGGAAAGAGGGGTTATGATGGAAGATGGTGAAGAAGAAGATGATGATAACAACTATCATCATATGTTTCCTGAATACAGTGATACTGCAATGGAAGACAATGGAGAGGAAAAAGGTGAAGAACGGGCATCAGATGAGCCGGATGAACTTGGTTGGGTCATTTCTGATGCAAAGAGAGACTATGAAACAGAAAATGAGAAGTTGAAGTTAGAGGGCATGTTAGAAGATCACAAGAAATTGTTGTACCCAAATTGTGAAGATGGCAGCACAAAGCTCGGTACCACACTGGAATTGTTGCGATGGAAGGCAGAGTGTGGTCTAACTGACTCCTCATTTGAAAAGATGCTGAAAATAATGAAGCCGAAGTTTCCAAAACATAACGAACTTCCCGAGAGTACCTACGAAGCAAAGAAGACTCTCTGTCCTCTGGGATTAGATGCGCAAGAGATACATGCATGCATTAATGACTACATCCTCTAACGCGGTAAGGAGTATGAGAATTTAGATAAATGCTCGGTATGCAACGCGTTGCGGTATAAGATCAGACGAGATGACCCTAGTGATGTTGAGGGAGAGCCCCTCCGGAAGAGGGTTCCTGCTAAGGTTATGTGGTATGCTCCTATAATACCAAGGTTGAAACGCATGTTCAGAAACAAAGAGCATGCCAGGTTGTTGCGATGGCACAAAGAAGACCGTAAGAAAGACGGGGAGTTGAGACACCCTGCTGATGGGTCACAGTGGAGAAAAATCGAGAGAGACTTCCCAGACTTTGCGGTGGCCAAGGAACTTATGGTTTGGTCTAAGTACGGATGGCATGAATCCTTTTGGGGAGAGCTGCAGTCACACACTGACCCGTGACTCTATGTATCTACAACCTGCCTCCTTGGTTGTGCATGAAGTGTAAGTTCATTATGATGCCGGTGCTCATCCAAGGCCCGAAGCAACCGGGCAACGACATTGATGTGTACCTTAGGCCATTAGTTGAAGAACTCTTACAGTTGTGGGGCAAACCAGGTGTACGTGCGTGGGATGAGAACAAACATGAGCCATTTAATCTATGAGGGTTGTTATTCGTAACCATCAATGATTGGCCTGCTCTTAGTAACCTTTCAGGACAGACAAACAAAGGATATAAGGCATGCACCCACTGTTTAGATAAGACCGAAGGTACATATTTGCATAAATGCAAGAAGGTTGTGTACCTAGCGAATCGACGATTTCTTCCGACCAATCATCCCGTAAGAAAGAAAGGCAAGCATTTCAAAGGTGAGGCAGATCACCGGAAGAATCTGAACTCCTATTTGGTGATGATGTATTTGGTATGGTCAAGGACATAGAAGTAATCTTTGGAAAGGGTCCCGGCGGTCAATCAGTTCCGAACGATGTCGCTACAGGACACGCACCCATGTGGAAGAAGAAATCTATATTTTGGGAGCTGCCATATTGGAAAGTCCTGCGTGTCCGCTCTTCAATCGACGTGATGCACGTGATTTAAGAATCTCTGCGTGAACCTGCTAGGATTCCTAGGCGTGTATGGGAAGACAAAAGATACACCTGAAGCACGGGAGGACCAACAAATTATGAAAGACCCAAAGAACATGCATACAGATAACAAGACGGATAACGGGCGTCACTTAAGTCGTGCCAGCTATGCTCTTACCAAAGCGAGAAGGAAATCTTTTGAAGTCCTTTACGGTATCAAGGTGCCATCGGGCTTCTCATCTAATATAAAGGGATAATAAATATGGCGGAGAAAAGTTCCAAAACCTGAAGTCTCATGACTGTCACGTGATTATGACGCAGTTGCTTCCGATTGCATTGAGGGGGCTTCTACCGGAAAATGTTAGAGTACCCATTGTGAAGCTGTGTGCATTCCTCAATGCAATATATCAGAAGGTAATCAATCCAGATATTCTGCCAAGGTTACATAAGGATGTGGTACAATGTCTTGTTAGTTTTGAATTGGTGTTCCCACCATCCTTCTTCAATATTATGACGCATCTCCTGGTTCATCTAGTGGAAGAGATTGCCATTCTCGGTCCGGTATTTCTGCACAATATATTCCCCTTTGAGAGGTTTATGGGAGTCTTAAAGAAATATGTTCATAACCGTGATAAACCAGAAGGAAGCATCTCCAAGGGATATGGAACAGAGGAGGTCATTGAGTTTTGTGTTGACTTTATTCCTGACCTTAAGCCGATTGGTGTTTCTGACTCGCGGCATGAGGGAAGACTAAGTGGAAAAGGCACGCTGGGAAAGAAAGCAATGATATGTAGGGACGGGGATTCTTTCACTAAAGCACACTACACAGTTCTACATAATTCCACCTTGGTAGCTCCGTATATCGAGGAACACAAGAATATTATGCGCTCAAAAACCGGGAAGACTGAATCATGGATTACAGATGAACACATGAAGTCTTCGGTGGTTGTATCGGACACATCTCTTGAATGACACCACTGTTGGAGATCAGCTATACTTGTTGGCGCGTCACCATCTTCTCTTGTATTGAATTTCCAAGTGCGAAATAAATGGGAATACATTCTACACGATCGCCCAAGATAAAAAGAGCACCAACCAAAATAGTGGTGTCCGCTTTGATGCAATAGACGAGAATGTACAAAAGGACACATATTATGGTTACATAGAGGAGATATGGGAACTATACTATGGAGTCTCTTTTAAGGTCCCTTTGTTTCGCTGCAAATGGGTCAACCTGAATGGGGAAGGGGTAAAGATAGACCAGTTGTACGGAATGACAACAGTGGATCTCAACAATCTTGGTTATAGAGATGAACCATTCGTCCTAGCCAATGATGTGTCTCAGGTTTTCTATGTGAAGGACATGTCCTCCAAACCGAAAAAAAGAAAAAATATGCAAACGAATACATCATATGATGAGACAAAGCGTCACATAGTTCTTTCAGGGAAAAGAAACATCGTGGGAATCGAGGACAAGACAGACATGTCAGAAGATTATAATAAGTTTGATGAAATTCCGCCCTTCACAGTGAAAACTGACCCAAGCATTCCGTTAAGTAAAGAAGATGCTCCATGGTTACGTCTGAAGCGGTCATAAGGAATGACATATGCCAAGAAGTTCATGCTCATATTATGTAACTCTAGTTCATGTCTTTCGCGGTTTGTGGCTTGACCGAAGGATATCTTTCGCGGTTTGTGGCCTTTAGTCCCGGTTTTGTAGTCTCAGTTTTTAATATTAATAAATGTCTTGAGTGTTAGTCCCATTTTGTGGCTGGACCGGGAGTGCCTCTATGACCAGTTTCTTGGAGATGCCGGAGGACTGGGCTCCGTCGGCATCTCCCTGAAACTGGTCGTAGTGGTGTCCCTGCTCTCGAAAACCATCTTGCAGCTTGTAACTTCACTAACTAGATCAATACGCCTCGGAGCTAACTAATTTCACATATTAGGGAGTGCCTCTATGACCAGTTTCTCGGAGATGCCGGAGGACTGGGCTCCGTCGGCATCTCCCTGAAACTGGCCGCAGTGGTGTCCCTGCTCTCGAAAACCATCTTGCAGCTTGTAACTTCACTAACTAGATCAATACGCCTCGGTGCTAACTAATTTCACATATTAGAGTGCCTCTATGACCGATTTCGGAGATGCCGGAGGCTCGTCGTCGGATCTCCACAAACTGGCCGTAGTGGTGTCCTGCTCTCTAAAACCATCTTGGAGATGCCTCAAACTGGGGAGGACTGGACTCACAAGGATGCATATTTATAGTACAAGCAGCTCGGCATAATGTCGACACTCACGACATAATGTCGACACTCACCCTATTATTAGTGCTGACTCATCTTTAGTCGGTTGGTGTCTCCAACCGACTAAAGGTTCATCTTTAGTCCCGGTTGGTGACACCATCCGGGACAAGGTACAAGCACGACATAATGTCGATCACCCCTATTATTAGTGTTGTCGGCCCACTGCCATAATCCCTTGATCGCGGTTGGTTTCTCCAACCGAGACTAAATATGAACCCTCTTTTATATAGGCATTTCCCTCTATTTATTAGGTAACACTTAAGACATTTATTAATATTAAAACCGGGAAAATCGGGACTAGCTAACACTCAGCCTAAAGCCCCTTTAGTCATAATCATGCCTAGTCCTATAGTACGCAGCTTGAGGTCTTCATCGTCGTCGTCATCATCATCGCCGTCACCGCCACTCCGGGATCCTCGGCCCATCCATGGTATATACCGGGGCCATTCCAGCCTCGGATTCACGGCGGGTGGGAGAGGTATCTGGAAGACGATGCCGCTACCGGACGATGTGGGGCCTGTGGCGGGTGGACTCGTGGGCACCGTGGCGAGGATGGTCTCCCGGCGATGTAGCGCATCACTGATGATAGTACGGTTCTCCCACCACGCACGACGGCCGACTTTGTGGTTCACCGGTGGTGAGCCATCACCCATCGTACCTGGCGAGCTCCCTTTCCCGCCTATTAGCGAAGAAGGCATTCCAGGTGTCGTAGTTGTCGGGATCCCACTGGGGATCCATCCGCTGCTCCGGCGTGAGCTCGTGGTAGAAGTGGTTTGTGATGGCCGCCTGGCGTGCGGAACCTTGAGGGACAGGAGGGACAGGAACCCCTCCAGCGCTCAGCATCCAGCCGGCGGGCGGCCGGTACCCCGGTGGACAAGGGTAGTTGGAGGCGCACAGCGCCTCGGTCTCCTCGAGGGTCAGAATGGCACAGTAGGCGTTGTCCATTGTTCTAAGAGAGGAAGGTGTGGATGTGTGGATAGCCATGACATGATCACCCTAAATATAGAGGGAAAGGGCGGGAAAACTTGGCGTGAAGCTTTGGGAAATGGCGGGAAATATCTTTAGTCCCGGTTAGTGACTACATCCGGGACTAAAAGCTCTAGTAGAAAGGAAAGGGCGGGAAAACTTGGCGGGAAGAGGTGGGAAATGGCGGAAAATATTTTTAGTCCCGGTTTGTGACTACATCCGGGACTAAATGTGTGCCGAACAATGATCTTGTTTCGAAAAAACCTTCACAAAATGACCTATCATGTTCGAGGTTTCATGACTTTCGGTCCAAATGACCGATGTTATGTGCTGAATCACGGCATAGTTTGTGATGTTGTGCCCATATTATGCATGTGTGTGGACATTGGTATGGAGAACAATGTTGCAGGAGGAAGTTTTCCTTTTGTCGGAAAAGCCCTTTTCCATTTTCCGAGCGCAAAAAGCGTCGTTTGTGAAGTAACCACCAAAATGCTGTTTTGAATGCTACCGTCCTATTTTCCTAAAATACTAGACCACCTTACATGGACTATATCCCAACCGGTACATCTTAAACCTTTTCGTCCATCCCGGTAAAAGGACAAATGTCTGCGAATCGGTAGGAAGTGGGTGCGGTTTGTACTACGGTACATGATCTACCGCCGTGATTTTTGAAAAATCATTTTAGACTCGCAATATGTGGTTTCTTCAGAGATCGAATGCAAGTTCTAACAATGCCCGTCCCTATCTTCATGCACACCGTTCGACCATAGTTACAAATTCGGATAATTCAAAGCGGGCATAATAAATTCAAAATATTCCGAACAATGAAAATCCTTCGCGTGGTGTCATATTATGTTACATAGTTGAAAGGAAAAATACCAGACTTGGTATATTGATCATGTTTCGAAAAAACCTTCACAAAATAACCTATCATGTTCGAGGTTTCATGGCTTTCGGTCCAAATGACCGATGTTATGTGCTGAATCACGGCATAGTTTGTGATGTTGTGCCCATATTATGCATGTGTGTGGACATTGGTATGGAGAACAATGTTGCAGGAGGAAGTTTTCCTTTTTGTCGCACGGAAAAGCCCTTTTCCATTTTCCGAGCGCAAAAAACGGGTCGTTTTGTGAAGTAACCACCAAAATGCTGTTTCAGAATGCTACCGTCCTATTTTCCTAAAATACTAGACCACCTTACATGGACTATATCCCAACCGGTACATCTTAAACCTTTTCGTCCATCCCGGGTAAAAAGGACAAATGTCTGCCGAATCGGTAGGAAGTGGGTGCGGTTTGTACTACAGGTACATGATCTACCGCCCGTGATTTTTTGAAAAAATCATTTTTAGACTCGCAATATGTGGTTTCTTCAGAGATCGAATGCAAGTTCTAACAATGCCCGTCCCCTATCTTCATGCACACCGGTTCGACCATAGTTACAAATTCAGATAATTCAAAACGGGCATAATAAATTCAAAAAAAATCCGAACAATGAAAATCCTTCGCGTGGTGTCATATTATGTTACATAGTTGAAAGGAAAAATACCAGACTTGGTATATTGATCATGTTTCGAAAAAACCTTCACAAAATAACCTATCATGTTCGAGGTTTCATGGCTTTCGGTCCAAATGACCGATGTTATGTGCTGAATCACGGCATAGTTTGTGATGTTGTGCCCATATTATGCATGTGTGTGGACATTGGTATGGAGAACAATGTTGCAGGAGGAAGTTTTCCTTTTTCGCATGCGGAAAAGCCCTTTTCCATTTTCCGAGCGCAAAAACGGGCGCTTTGTGAAGTAACCACCAAAATACCGTTTGAGAATGCTACCGTCCTATTTTCCTAAAATACTAGACCACCTTACATGGACTATATCCCAACGGTACATCTCAAACCTTTTCGTCCATCCGGTAAAAGGACAAATGTCTGCCGAATCGGTGGGAAGTGGGTCCGGTTTGTACTACAGTACATGATCTATCGCCGTGATTTTTGAAAAATCATTTTAGACTCGCAATATGTGGTTTCTTGAGATCCAATGCAAGTTCTAACGATGCCCGTATTAAAATCCATACACTTCTTATGTTTTTGAATTTTTTTAAACGTTACATTAATTATTTGTTAAAAGGTTACATTAATTATTTTTTAAAATCCATACACTAGCATATTTTACAAGGTTACATTAATTATTTTTGAAAAATAGAATATGTTTTTGAATTATTTATTCAAATCCATACACTTCTTATGTTTAAAGTTTTCTAAATTCCAAATTGATATTAAAAAATATAAGTTAATTCATTTTTAATTGTAAATGGTTCATATTTTAAATGGTTACATTAATTATTTTTAAAAGCAGAAAATGTTTTTGAATTATTTATTTAAATCAAACACTTTTTATGTTTAAAATTTTTAAATTCCAAATTAATATTCAAAATATAAGTTAATTTATTTTAAAAGGTTACATTAATTATTTTTAAAAATAGAATATGTTTTTGAATTATTTATTCAAATCCATACACTTCTTATGTTTAAAGCTTTTCTAAATTCCAAATTGATATTAAAAAATATAAGTTAATTCATTTTAATTGTAAATGGTTCATATTTTAAATGGTTACATTAATTATTTTTAAAAGCAGAAAATGTTTTTGAATTATTTATTTAAATCCAAACACTTTTTATGTTTAAAATTTTTCTAAATTCAAATTAATATTCAAAAATATAAGTTAATAATTTTAAAAGGTTACATTAATTATTTTTAAAATAGAATATGTTTTGAATTATTTATTCAAATCCATACACTTCTTATGTTTAAAGTTTTCTAAATTCCAAATTGATATTAAAAAAATATAAGTTAATTCATTTTTAATTGTAAATGGTTCATATTTTAAATGGTTACATTAATTATTTTTTAAAATAGAAAATGGTTTTGAATTATTTATTCAAATCCAAACACTTTTTATGTTTAAAGTTTTCTAAATTCCAAATTAATTATCATTTAAAAAACAATACAAATTTAAACCCCAAAATAAAAAATAAGGCGGGAACAGAGAGAAAATACCTGAAATTTTTTGAAAACAGGGGAATATGTCGGTTGGAGCCACCAACCGGACGATGATTTTTAGTCCCAGTTGGAGCCACCAACCGGACGTATTCTCCTCCCTTTATACATGACGCCTGGTTCCTCTTCTTCCTTCACCATTCTGCGCACTTTAACATGGGAGACGCTGCCGCCCCGCCATCGCCTCCGTCCTTGAGCGCTCGTCGTCGCCTCCGTCCTTGAGCGCTCGCCGTCGTCGTCGTCCCCGGCCAGTAGCGCGTCCGCCGCCACCTCCAACCGCCGCCGTGCGTCGTCGTCCCCGGCCAGCAGCGCCACCGCCGCCGCGTCGCCGCCGAAGGTCGTCCCCTCTCTAGCCTCGCCCCTCCTCTCCCCTGCCGCCGCGTGGTGCAGCAGCGGGTGCGGCAGCGGGCAAGTCTTGGCGGACAAGTGTCTTGGCGGGGCAAGTGCGGCGGGGCAAAGTGCGGTCTTGTCTGACGTGGCGAGGCGGCGGTCTTGCGTGGCGTGGACCAGCCCACCGTCGGTGGCGATGTGTAACCCACGCAGTGAAAAACACCCAATGGCCCCCTCTGTCCCACTTTGCTCACGTGGCTGCTTATGTGGCACAGGGCCCATCTTTCAGTTGCTGTGTGTATAGTTTTCCTGGGTGTAAAAAATAATTCCAGACTTATTTATTTTCAGAAAAGTTTTTGAATATTGAAAATTCAATAATTTTAATCTGTAAGTCAGAAAAATACAAATAATATATCAAAATTTTCAGAAAAATGAAACCTAGCTATCTAAGCTATAATCATGCATTGTTCAACAACTTTCAAGACAAGTTTAATTAGAAAACAAAATCAACCCCTCTCATATACTCCGGAGTTTCACCGAGTTAGGGTTTTCACCCCTCGGAACCCCGTTTAAATTGCCGAGCATGTCTTTGGGTTACTTTTTAATACAAATTAACTTGTTATATCATCATCCTTGTTTGATCATTGCATCGATGCCATGTGTTGATTGTTCCCCTCTTTACGGCGCCCGTGTAAAAACTATTTGCCTTTTTTAATTCGAAAATGATTTAAACTTGTAAATTCAATAACTTATTGTTTATAAGTCAGAAAAATATGAATAATATATCAAAATGTTCAGAAAAATGAAACCTAGCTATCTAAGCTATAATAATGCATTGTTCAACAACTTAAATTACAAGTTTAATTAGAAGAACAAATCCACCCCTCTCATGTGTTCCGGAGTTTCTCCGAGTTAGGGTTTTCACCCTGAACCCCGATTAAATCGTCGAGCATTTCTTAGGGTTACATTCCAATGCAAATTAACTTGTCATATCATCATACTTGCTTGAGCATTGCATCGATGCCATCGGTTCGACGATGTGCCTATCTACTACACGGTTTCCCTTTCTCTTCATTTTTATTATTGTGTATGTATATATTAGGGTTTCTTTGAATTAGGGTTTATATCTCTCAACACCG
Organism: Avena longiglumis; assembly: GCA_030063025.1. NCBI lineage: Eukaryota > Viridiplantae > Streptophyta > Magnoliopsida > Poales > Poaceae > Avena > Avena longiglumis. The sequence goes on from CP125978.1 coordinate 32,190,032, forward strand.
TACTTAACTTTCTCCTTTAGCCGCTTTGACTTTTTCGTTTTTCCACCTATGCAGAAAATATGGACCCACACGTCAGAGACGAAGAAAAGGAAGATTTGATCCAAGGTGTGATCCGTGGGGAAGATAATTTAGATGTATCAACGTTTCTGAACAACTCCGGTGAGGGTGATCCTCTTTTTACCGGAGTAGACAACTTTTTTGAGGTTGAAGGTGTTGCCTTCATGAGGGAGAAAGGCGATGCCTTGTAATCGAGAAGACGCTCGGCCCAAAAGGTGCATGTAATATAAATCAATTCATTAATTAATCATCTGCTATCTATATGGAAATAGTAACGACGATATTTCTTCTTTTAGCCCTCCGGATCGAAGGAATCTACTGAAAAGAGAAGACGAGGCCCAACCAAAAAGTTGCAAGACCATGAGAGGTTCAGGATCGAAGATGTCATTGTACCGCAGACCGACAGCTCGAAGTTGTCGCAACCAAATTTGTGGCACAATGCGAGTAATCGTTAGGGACTTAATCCCGATCACCATTAGAAATTGGAATAGGCCTGCTAATGCGGATGAAGAGGAACATGTTTATTTGTCCCTAACCACGCCAAAGATTTCTTGTGGAAGAGGCTCATGGTTAATTTCAAACTACGAAGATAGAGCTGGATCCAAATGTGGAGGATCCAGATTGAGGACGCCTTACAACATGGGAGAGCCATGGAGGCTAAGGTCGTGGAGTGGGCTTTGAAGAAGATGGCCCGATGTTTCACCAACTGGAAGAAAAGATTGCACCTTGACTATGTCGTGAAAAGAAGACTCGATTTCAAGAATATTCAGTTTGAGAAGATAAAACCATTACGGGATGAGTTTGTGGAATACAAGAAATCGAAAAAGCTAAGAAAATGTCTGAAACGAATAATTTGAATCTGCTAAGAAGAAGTATCACCATACTATGGGGCAAGGTGGCTACAAGGTTGGCATTCCTAAGTGGGAGAAACTTGAGCAGGAACTGCGTGATAAAAATATCACCCCAGAGACAGACGATTGGGTAGAACGTGCAAGGAATTGGTTTTACGGGCATGGGGGCACGTTGGACTCGGAAGGGAGGTGTATATATAACATGCGACATAAAGAAGACCCCTTGCCAATCGAGAGGATGAGAAAAGCAGTAAAGGCTGTTAAAGATGGGGACTTCATTCCCGATAGAGAGAATAATGAGCTCACACTCGCCCTTGGAAATAAGGAACATGATGGACGAACACGAGGCACAATAGGCTCCCAATCATGGAGGACTGGGTTTCCCGAAGAGAGGAAGAAATATCCTGATAGAAGCCGTCAGAGGAGTAAGGACAGGGCGGCAGTTGAAGCGAAAGTCGAAAGAGCGAATGTGTTTAATTGAAGAACGATTAAAGCAACAACAAGATGAAATTAACACACTTAAAGAGCAAAAACTACGGCGCCCCATCTCAAAGAAGCACACTGCGCATTCGATGCTACCGGCCTATCGAATAATCGAAAAGCAGGTGGCTTCCACCGAGGTCTGGTGATGACAATGGCGATGACGATGATGCCGACGATGGCTCCTGTTGGCTACCCAGTGGATGATATCATAGAGATGACAAACTGCGAGCTACATGTCAAAGTTGTGAACATATCAATGAAGGTGGCGGTCGGCTATGCCTTACCAATTGGACCCACACCAACTTACCACTGTCGTCCAGTTCCAGAGGGCTACGCTGTTGTCGGCGTGGATGAAATCATGCCCACCTTTGAGGTTTTGGATCTTCACTACCCTGCTGGTGAAGGGGATGTGATCTTTGGGTGGCAAAACGTCACCATTCTATGGCGAAGGATTGTATCGCTTCAAATCACACGCCAAGACCATCTTTCGCCGCCTCCAGCCGAGGTCGTCGCCGCAGCAGCCATCTTCGTCTCCTCACCGGCTCCGTCGCCTCACCAATCTCGGTGCAGCCATCGCCAGGAGCCATCGCGGCGCCTCGGGATAAAAGCGTAAGCGTACCGCTATCTTGTCGTAAGCGATCGCGAAACGTAAACAAGAGCCTCTTCCAAAAGTACCAACGGTTCCTCCCAAGAGAGCTTATGGTATCTTGAAGAGGAGATCGGCGATCGTTGATGCGAAATGACATGCGTTTTTAAGCTAGGCGGCGAAAGAGCGAGTTCCCCAAGACCAAAGAAGAAAAAGCCAAAGTGTTGAAAATGCTAAAGACTCTTCATCAACGAGCCAAAGCTGTCATCGGACTATGAGTGTTCTATTCTCAAGTCACATGCAACAAAAAGCCTCGAAGAGCGATCTTGATGCAAGCGAAATCTGTTGCCCAGCTCGGAGAACAAGCAAAACAGACTTGCGCCCCTCTCAAGGTGATTTCTCAAACCAATGTGGGTCGAGCAAATATGGGGCGAAGCAAGATGATCCAGAGGTAGTTGGACAATACGGAGAAGCCGCTGCTCAAGGTATGAGTATTGCCCAGTACTTATCGATTAGAGTTCTTCCCGTGAGTGAAGTAGCATACCAATACCAAGACGGAAAACCTCTCGTCAAACCTGAGGAGGTAAACAATCTTCCAACAAAATGCGAAGATTGCATAACTGGTACATGCATGCCACAAGGGCGGGCTAATCGGATAGTTCGAGGGTTACAAAAAGCATCATGGGAAAGATAAGGATGACATGATATCCATTGAATTTGATGAACTATTTAAATTATTCAATCAAGACGCCTTGGACAAATCGATCATGAGTGCCTATTGTCCGTAAGTACTAATTCTGTAATTAATTTAGTCTCCATCTATAATATTTTGTTTATTGCATGTATATAATCATACTTTAATATGCGAATGAAGATTCTCGAATGCGTGAGGACAAATCTATGACATTGGCTTCATTGACCCATATTGGGTTCATGAAGCTAATCTCAAAATAAGCCCCAGTTACGGAGGATAATATAGTTCACGCGTTAAGGTTTCAAGAAACCAAAAGGAAATACTATTTCCTTACAACTTCCGATGAGTGTTATTGTCTTGTATACACTTTCTATTTCGCTTACTCGATGTTAAGTATATAATTGATTAGTTACGCATTCGCAGTACCACTATATTCTTAATCATTCAACTTGACAAAGGCGTGTACTAGTCATGGACTCGAAACATAAACCCCTTGAGACGTGGAAGGACATGCGGATACTTCTCCAGGTAATTCTAATCATTACGACACTATATCGGCAACTTCGTGAATTTTATGATATCAAGTACTTAATAACTTATTTTATTCTTTCTCGCCGGGCGCTTAGAAGCAGTTCACCAAGAAGGCTAGGGGTGTTTGGAAAGAGGAGCTTACATTTCAACCACTAGATGTAAGCACCACTAGCTATATCCGCGCATCTCTTTGATTCTAGTTTTGATACAGTTATTATCATGCTTGATTATTATTTTGATTGAACTCTGTTGTCGTAAAGTGCCTGACGCAGGGACCAGGTAACAATCTATGTGGATACTATATATGCGAGTTCATCCGGCGGGGCGATGAGAAGGGCAGAAATTTAGAGCAACTCCACGTACGTAAACAATTTCTATAGTTTTTAATTACAATCAAATTGTGTTTAGTTTCATATTCATATAGGCTGACTCCTTTTTTAAATCAGATTTTACGGGACGGTCTTCTGCCAAAGGATCGCATACGAGCAATACAGGAGGAATTGGCGGGATTCTTGGATGCAGAAGTCCTAAACACACAAGGGGAATACTACTCGGCTGTGTATAGACAATAGGAATTGTAAAAATAGCAACTTTCAAGAAATTGGCCGGTAGAATCGAATAGCAACTTTTGTATGTAGTGCATGAACTCGATCCGTGTATTGAATGTAAAATGTTGTCATGATGATCTTGTGTAATATAAGGTTCCTTCATTGATAAGTGCAAAACACTAAATAAACAATAAAACAACCTAAATGAATTCTGCCGGCACAAAAGTGGCGAAAATGCTGTCATGGCAACAAAATGTGCAAAATGAATTCTACGCGGCGAAGAAATGAAAATCTCTGGCGGCGAAGTTGTAGTCCCGGTTCGTGTTACGAACCGGGACTAATCTCCACACCCTCGCTCGATGCGCCACGTGTGCCCCATTTGTCCCGGTTGGTGGGGCAACCGGGACTAATGGTTAGAGCTTTAGTCCCGATTGCCCCGTTCCGGTTGGGCAACCGGGACTAATGGCCCTTACCAACCGGGACGCATGGGCCCTTTTCTACCAGTGGTGGCTCAGATCTCTAATCCTAGTTGCAGCTTATGTGCAACACAAACCTAGTTTATTGTATGTTACAAATGACAGGGCATAGTTTATGTCTTACAAATAGCGCACACATAACACAAGACAACATTATCCATTTTCTAGCATGCAAACATAGACATGAACAAAATATATGTATACTACACAAATTCGAATCTCAAAAATCACAGAGTGGAGAAAATGAATTTCAAACCTTCAGTGCTAGCCTCATCACCTGCTGATTCTCCCACGGTTCTGCAATTTCATAAGAAAAAAATCAGCAAACAACTCCACCAACGCCGGCGTCCATCGCCATCGCGTGGGGCAGTTGGACAGGCCAGGGGCATGGCCGCCGTCCCCCTTACCCGACGGTCATCCACCGCCGCCGTATTCCGGTCGATCTAGGGTTAGGGGCAGGGGTGTGGAGGGGCGGACGCCATGGCTACCGCTGGCCGGCGCCGATGGCGCGGGGAGGGGAAATAAACTACAGGAGGATTGCGGAGAGAGAGGAGGAGTGAGGGGATTACTCACCGGAGCTGGAGCCGCCGCCTCTTCCTTCGTGCTGTCGCGTGGCGTGCTCGAGCTGCGGGCGAGTGCGAGGGACCTGAGGGCACAGTGCGGGGAGAAGTGTGTGCTCGATCGGTTGGGCGGCGCCGCCTCTTCATAAAAACAACCATAAGACACAAAAACAACAAGTTTTTGGTCATGTCTCTCAAACACGTATTGGATTTTATGGGGCGTGCAAATCGCCCTGGAACACAAAAACTGTGGCCAATAGCTCATGAAAACATCCATAAAACGCGAATACGACGAGTTTTTGCTCATAACTCTCAAACGTGTATCGTGTCTTTACATGCATTGCAAATGCCCTTGGAACCCGAAACCTGTGGGTAATAGGTCATGAAAACAGGCATAAAATGCGAAAACGACGAGTTTTTGGTCATGTCTCTCAAACACGTATTGGGTTTTATTGGGCGTGCAAATCGCACTATAACACTAAAAATGTGGGCAATAGCTCATCAAAACAGCCATAAAATGCAAAAACGACGAGTTTTGCTCAAAACTCTCAAACGTGCGTCGGGTGTTTAGAGGCCATGCAAATTACCTTGGAACTCGAAAACTGTGGGCAATAGCTCAAGAAAACAACCATAAAATGCAAAAACGATGAGTTTTTGGTCATGTCTCCAAACACATATTGGGTATTATGGGGCGTGCAAATCACTGGAAAAACCAAAACTATGGGCAATAGCCCATGAAAATGGTCATAAAACATGAAAACGACGCGTTTTTTCTCATAACTCTCAAACTAGTATCGGGTGTTACAAGTCATTTAAATCGCCCTAAAACTCCAAAATTATGGGCAATAGCTCATGACAACGGCCATAAAACGCAAAAACGACGAGTTTCTTGTCATAACTCTCAAATATGTATCATATCTTTACAGTCCATGCAAATGCCCTTGGAACCCTAAAATTATGGGCAATAGCTCATGAATACAGCCATAAAATACGAAAACGACGAGTTTTTGGTCATGTCACTCAAACACGTATTGGGTTTTATGGGGCGTGCAAATCGCCCTGGAAAACCAAAACTGTGGGCAATAGCTCATTAAAACAGCCATAAAACGCGAAAATGACGAGTTTTTGCTCATAACCCTCAAAAATGAAACGGTTGTTATGACTCGTTTAAATCGCCCTAGAACTCCAAAACTGTGGAAAATAGCTCATGAAAACGGCCATAAAACGCGAATACAACGAGTTTTTGGTCATAACTCTCAAATATGTATCGTGTCTTTACAGGCCATGCTAATGCCCTTGGAACCCGAAAACTATGGGTAATAGCTCATGAAAATAGCCAGAAAACATGAAAACAACGAGTTTTTGGTCATGTCTCTCAAACATGAATTAAGTTTTATGGGGCGTGCAAATCGCCCTAGAACACCAAAACAATGGGCAATAGCACATGAAAATGTCCATAAAACGCAAAAACGATAAGGTTTTGGTCATCACTCTCAAATATGTATCGTGAATTTACAGACCATGCAAATTACCTTGGAACCCGAAAACTGTGGGCAATAGCTCATAAAAACAACCATAAGACACAAAAACAATAAGATTTTGGTCATGTCTCTCAAACACGTATTGGATTTTATGGGGCGTGCAAATCGCCCTCGAACACAAGGCCAATAGCTCATGAAAACATCCCTAAAACGTGAAAACGACGAGTTTTTGCCCATAACTCTCAAACGTGTATCGTGTCTTTATAGGCCATGCAAATGACCTTGGAACCCGAAAACTGTAGGCATTAGCTCATGAAACCAGGCATAAAATGCGAAAACGACGAGTTTTTGGTCATGTCTCTCAAACACGTATTGGGTTTTATGGGGCGTGCAAATCGCACTAGAACACCAAAAGTGTGGGCAATAGCTCATGAAAACAGCCATAAAACGCGAAAACGACGAGTTTGGCTGAGAACTCTCAAACGTGTATCGGGTGTTTATAGGCCATGCAAATTACCTTGGAACCCGAAAACTATGGGCAATAGCTCAAGAAAACAACCATAAAATGCGAAAACGATGAGTTTTTGGTCATGTCTCTCATACACGTATTGGGTTTTATGGGGCATGCAAATCGCTGGAAAAACCAAAACTATGGACAATAGCCCATGAAAATGGCCATTGAAACGTGAAAATGACGCGTTTTTTTCATAACTCTCAAATATGTATCGGGTGTTACGAGTCATTTAAATCGCCCTGAAACGCCAAAATTATGGGCAATAGCTCATGAAAACGGCCATAAAACGCAAAAACGACGAGTTTCTTGTCATAACTCTCAAATATGTATCATATCTTCACAATCCATGCAAATGCCCTTGGAACCCTAAAATTATGGGCAATAGCTCATGAATACAGCCAAAAAATATGAAAACGACGAGTTTTTGGTCATGTCTCTCAAACACGTATTGCGTTTTATGGGGCGTGCAAATCGCCCTGGAAAACCAAAACTGTGGGCAATAGCTCATTAAAACAGCCATAAAACGCAAAAATGACGAGTTTTTGCTCATAACTCTCAAACGTGAATCGGGTGTTACGAGTCGTTTAAATCGCCCTAGAACTCCAAAACTGTGGAAAATAGCTCATGAAAACGGCCATAAAACGCGAATACAACGATTTTTTGGTCATAACTCTCAAATATGTATCGTGTCTTTACAGGCCATGCTAATGCCCTTGGAACCCGAAAACTATGGGCAATAGCTCATGAAAATAGCCAGAAAACACGAAAACAACGAATTTTTGGTCATGTCTCTCAAACATGAATTAAGTTTTATGGGGCGTGCAAATCGCCCTAGAACATCAAAACAATGGGCAATAGCACATGAAAATGTCCATAAAACACGAAAACGACAAGTTTTTGGTCAGAATCTCAAATATGTATCGTGTCTTTATAGACCATGCAAATTACCTTGGAATCTGAAAATTGTGGGCAATAGCTCATAAAAACAACCATAAGACACAAAAACAACAAGTTTTTGGTCATGTCTCTCAAACACGTATTGGATTTTATGGGGCGTGCAAATCGCCCTGGAACACAAAAACTGTGGCCAATAGCTCATGAAAACATCCATAAAACGCGAATACGACGAGTTTTTGCTCATAACTCTCAAACATGTATCGTGTCTTTACAGGCATTGCCAATGCCCTTGGAACCCGAAAACTATGGGTAATAGCTCATGAAAACAGGCATAAAATGCGAAAACGATGATTTTTTGGTCATATCTCTCAAACACGTATTGGGTTTTATTGGGCGTGCAAATCGCACTATAACACTAAAAATGTGGGCAATAGCTCATCAAAACAGCCATAAAATGCAAAAACGACGAGTTTTGCTCAAAACTCTCAAACGTGCGTCGGGTGTTTAGAGGCCATGCAAATTACCTTGGAACTCGAAAACTGTGGGCAATAGCTCAAGAAAACAACCATAAAATGCAAAAACGATGAGTTTTTGGTCATGTCTCGCAAACACATATTGGGTTTTATGGGGCGTGCAAATCCCTGGAAAAACCAAAACTATGGGCAATAGCCCATGAAAATGGTCATAAAACATGAAAACGACGCGTTTTTTCTCATAACTCTCAAACTAGTATCGGGTGTTACAAGTCATTTAAATCGCCCTAAAACCCCAAAATTATGGGCAATAGCTCATGAAAACGGCCATAAAACGCAAAAACGACGAGTTTCTTGTCATAACTCTCAAATATGTATCATATCTTTACAGTCCATGCAAATGCCCTTGGAACCCTAAAATTATGGGCAATAGCTCATGAATACAGCCATAAAATACGAAAACGACGAGTTTTTGGTCATGTCACTCAAACACGTATTGGGTTTTATGGGGCGTGCAAATCGCCCTAGAAAACCAAAACTGTGGGCAATAGCTCATTAAAACAGCCATAAAACGCGAAAATGACGAGTTTTTGCTCATAACACTCAAACATGAATCGGGTGTTACGAGTCGTTTAAATCGCCCTAGAACTCCAAAACTGTGGAAAATAGCTCATGAAAACGGCCATAAAACGCGAATACAACGAGTTTTTGGTCATAGCTCTCAAATATGTATCGTGTCTATACAGGCCATGCTAATGCCCTTGGAACCCGAAAACTATGGGTAATAGCTCATGAAAATAGCCAGAAAACATGAAAACAACGAGTTTTTGGTCATGTCTCTCAAACATGAATTAAGTTTTATGGGGCGTGCAAATCGCCCTAGAACACCAAAACAATGGGCAATAGCACATGAAAATGTCCATAAAACGCGAAAACGATAAGGTTTTGGTCATCACTCTCAAATATGTATCGTGAATTTACAGACCATGCAAATTACCTTGGAACCCGAAAACTGTGGGCAATAGCTCATAAAAACAACCATAAGACACAAAAACAATAAGTTTTTGGTCATGTCTCTCAAACACGTATTGGATTTTATGGGGCGCCCAAATCGCCCTCGAACACAAGGCCAATAGCTCATGAAAACATCCCTAAAACGCGAAAATGACGAGTTTTTGCCCATAACTCTCAAACGTGTATCGTGTCTTTATAGGCCATGCAAATGACCTTGGAACCCTAAAACTGTAGGCATTAGCTCATGAAACCAGGCATAAAATGCGAAAACGACGAGTTTTTGGTCATGTCTCTCAAAAACGTATTGGGTTTTATGGGGCGTGCAAATCGCACTAGAACACCAAAAGTGTGGGCAATAGCTCATGAAAACAGCCATAAAACACGAAAACGACGAGTTTTGCTGAGAACTCTCAAACGTGTATCGGGTGTTTAGAGGCCATGCAAATTACATTGGAACTCGAAAACTGTGGGAAATAGCTCAAGAAAACAACCATAAAATGCAAAAACGATGAGTTTTTGGTCATGTCTCGCAAATACATATTGGGTTTTATGGGGCGTGCAAATCGCTGGAAAAACCAAAACTATGGGCAATAGCCCATGAAAATGGTCATAAAACGTGAAAACGACGCATTTTTTCTCATAACTCTCAAACTAGTATCGGGTGTTACGAGTCATTTAATTTTCCCTAAAACCCCAAAATTATGGGCAATAGCTCATGAAAACGGCCATAAAACACGAAAACGACAAGTTTTTGGTCAGAAATCTCAAATATGTATCGTGTCTTTATAGACCATGCAAATTACCTTGGAATCCGAAAATTGTGGGGAATAGCTCATAAAAACAACCATAAGACACAAAAACAACAAGTTTTTGGTCATGTCTCTCAAACACGTATTGGATTTTATGGGGCGTGCAAATCGCCCTGGAACACAAAAACTGTGGCCAATAGCTCATGAAAACATCCATAAAACGCGAATACGACGAGTTTTTGCTCATAACTCTCAAACGTGTATCGTGTCTTTACATGCATTGCAAATGAAACTGTGGGTAATAGGTCATAAAAACAGGCATAAAATGCGAAAACGACGAGTTTTTGGTCATGTCTCTCAAACACGTATTGGGTTTTATTGGGCGTGCAAATCGCACTATAACACTAAAAATGTGGGCAATAGCTCATCAAAACAGCCATAAAATGCAAAAACGACGAGTTTTGCTCAAAACTCTCAAACGTGCGTCGGGTGTTTAGAGGCCATGCAAATTACCTTGGAACTCGAAAACTGTGGGCAATAGCTCAAGAAAACAACCATAAAATGAAAAAAAGATGAGTGTTTGGTCATGTCTCGCAAACACATATTGGGTTTTATGGGGCGTGCAAGTCACTGGAAAAAACAAAACTATGGGCAATAGCCCATGAAAATGGTCATAAAACATGAAAACGACGCGTTTTTTCTCATAACTCTCAAACTAGTATCGGGTGTTACAAGTCATTTAAATCGCCCTAAAACCCCAAAATTATGGGCAATAGCTCATGAAAACGGCCATAAAACGCAAAAACGACGAGTTTCTTGTCATAACTCTCAAATATGTATCATATCTTTACAGTCCATGCAAATGCCCTTGGAACCCTAAAATTATGGGCAATAGCTCATGAATACAGCCATAAAATACGAAAACGACGAGTTTTTGGTCATGTCACTCAAACACGTATTGGGTTTTATGGGCGGCAAATCGCCTAGAAAACCAAAGCGTGGCAATAGCTCATTAAAACAGCCATAAAAGCGAAAATGACGAGTTTTTGCTCATAACACTCAAACATGAATCGGGTGTTACGAGTCGTTTAAATCGCCCTAGAACTCCAAAACTGTGGAAAATAGCTCATGAAAACGGCCATAAAACGCGAATACAACGAGTTTTTGGTCATAGCTCTCAAATATGTATCGTGTCTATACAGGCCATGCTAATGCCCTTGGAACCCGAAAACTATGGGTAATAGCTCATGAAAATAGCCAGAAAACATGAAAACAACGAGTTTTTGGTCATGTCTCTCAAACATGAATTAAGTTTTATGGGGCGTGCAAATCACCCTAGAACACCAAAACAATGGGCAATAGCACATGAAAATGTCCATAAAACGCGAAAACGATAAGGTTTTGGTCATCACTCTCAAATATGTATCGTGAATTTACAGACCATGCAAATTACCTTGGAACCCGAAAATTGTGGGCAATAGCTCATAAAAACAACCATAAGACACAAAAACAATAAGTTTTTGGTCATGTCTCTCAAACACGTATTGGATTTTATGGGGCGCCCAAATCGCCCTCGAACACAAGGCCAATAGCTCATGAAAACATCCCTAAAACGCGAAAATGACGAGTTTTTGCCCATAACTCTCAAACGTGTATCGTGTCTTTATAGGCCATGCAAATGACCTTGGAACCCTAAAACTGTAGGCATTAGCTCATGAAACCAGGCATAAAATGCGAAAACAACGAGTTTTTGGTCATGTCTCTCAAAAACGTATTGGGTTTTATGGGGCGTGCAAATCGCACTAGAACACCAAAAGTGTGGGCAATAGCTCATGAAAACAGCCATAAAACACGAAAACGACGAGTTTTGCTGAGAACTCTCAAACGTGTATCGGGTGTTTATAGGCCATGAAAATTACCTTGGAACCCGAAAACTATGGGCAATAGCTCAAGAAAACAACCATAAAATGCGAAAACGATGAGTTTTTGGTCATGTCTCTCATACACGTATTGGGTTTTATGGGGCAAGCTAATCGCTGGAAAAACCAAAACTATGGACAATAGACCATGAAAATGGCCATTGAAACGTGAAAATGACGCGTTTTTTTCATAACTCTCAAATATGTATCGGGTGTTACGAGTCATTTAAATCCCCTGAAACGCCAAAATTATGGGCAATAGCTCATGAAAACGGCCATAAAACGCAAAAACGACGAGTTTCTTGTCATAACTCTCAAATATGTATCATATCTTCACAGTCCAATCAAATTCCCTTGGAACCCTAAAATTATGGGCAATAGCTCATGAATACAGCCATAAAATACGAAAACGACGAGTTTTTGGTCATGTGACTCAAACACGTATTGGGTTTTATGGGGCGTGCAAATCGCCCTGGAAAACCAAAACTGTGGGCAATAGCTCATTAAAACAACCATAAAACACGAAAATGACGAGTTTTTGCTCATAACTCTCAAACGTGAATCGGGTGTTACGAGTCGTTTAAATCGCCCTAGAACTCCAAAACTGTGGAAAATGGCTCATAAAAACAGCCATAAAACGCAAAAACAACGGGTTTTTGGTCATAACTCACAAATATGTATCGTGTATTTACAGGCAATGCTAATGCCCTTGGTACACGAAAACTGTGGGCAATAGCTCATGAAAATAGCCAGAAAACACGAAAACAACGAGTTTTTGGTCATGTCTCTCAAACATGAATTAAGTTGTATTGGGCGTGCAAATCGCCCTAGAACACCAAAACTATGGGCAATAACACATGAAAATGTCCATAAAATGCGAATACGACTAGTTTTTGGTCATAACTCTCAAATATGTATCGTGTCTTCACACACCATGCAAATTACCTTGAAACCCGAAAACTATGGGCAATAGCTCATAAAAACAACCATAAGACACAAACACAATAAGTCTTTGGTCATGTCTCTCAAACACGTATTGTATTTTATGGGGCGTGCAAATCGCACTGGAACACAAGGCCAATAGCTCATGAAAACATCCCTAAACGCGAAAGCAGCGAGTTTTGCTCATAACTCTCAAACGTGTATCGTGTATTTACAGGCCATGCAAATGCCCTTGGAACCCGAAAACTGTGGGCAATAGCTCATGAAAACAGGCATAAAATGCGAAAACGACGAGTGTTTGGTCATGTCTCTCAAACACGTATTAGGTTTTATTGGGCGTGCAAATCGCACTATAACACCAAAATGTGGGCAATAGCTCATCAAAACAGCCATAAAAGCATAAAAAGCAGCGAGTTTTGCTCAGAACTCACAAGCGTCGTCGGTGTTTAGAGGCCATGCAAATTACATTGGAACTTCAAAATCTGGGAAATAGCTCAAGAAAACAACCATAAAATGCAAAAACGATGAGTTTTTGGTCATGTCTCGCAAATACATATTGGGTTTTATGGGGCGTGCAAATCGCTGGAAAAACCAAAACTATGGACAATAGCCCATGAAAATGGTCATAAAACGTGAAAACGACGCATTTTTTCTCATAACTCTCAAACTAGTATCGGGTGTTACGAGTCATTTAATTTTCCCTAAAACCCCAAAATTATGGGCAATAGCTCATGAAAACGGCCATAAAACACGAAAACGACAAGTTTTTGGTCAGAAATCTCAAATATGTATCGTGTCTATATATACCATGCAAATTACCTTGGAATCCGAAAATTGTGGGGAATAGCTCATAAAAACAACCATAAGACACAAAAACAACAAGTTTTTGGTCATGTCTCTCAAACACGTATTGGATTTTATGGGGCGTGCAAATCGCCCTGGAACACAAAAACTGTGGCCAATAGCTCATGAAAACATCCATAAAACGCGAATACGACGAGTTTTTGCTCATAACTCTCAAACGTGTATCGTGTCTTAACATGCATTGCAAAAACTCGTCGTATTCGCGTTTTATGGGAAATGCCTGTAAAGACACGATACATGTTTGAGAGTTATGAGCAAAAACTCCTGGGATTATTTCTTTTTTTATGGTTCATGATAACCAATTTTAGTTTTTGGTTTATTTCCGTGTATCATCATACCTCAAAAAAATCCAAATTTGTGAGCTATCTTATGGTTGTTTTATGAGCTATTGCCCACAATTATTCCAAGGTAATTTGCATGGTCTATAAAGACACGATACATATTTGAGATTCGACCAAAAACTTGTCGTTCGTGATTTATGGACATTTTCATGTGCTATTGCCCATTGTTTGGTGTTCTAGGCGATTTGCCCCCATAAAACTTAATTCATGTTTGAGAGACATGACCAAAAATTCGTTGTTTTCGTGTTCTGGCTATTTTCATGATCTATTGCCCATAGTTTTCGGGTTCAAGGGCATTAGCATGGCCTGTAAAGACACGATACATATTTAAGAGTTATGACCAAAAATCGTTGTATTCGCGTTTATGGCGTTTCATGAGCTATTTTCCACAGTTTTGAGTTCTAGGCGATTTAACGACTCATAACACCCGATTCACGTTTGAGAGTTATGAGCAAAACTCATCATTTGCGTTTATGGCTGTTTAATGAGCTTATTGGTTTTTTCCGAGCGATTTGGCACGCCATAAAGCATACGTGTTTGAGAGACATGACCAAAAACTCGTCGTTTTCACATTTTTTGGCTGTATTCATGAGCTATTGCCCATAATTTTAGGGTTCCAAGGGCATTTGATTGGACAATGAAGATATGATACATATTTGAGAGTTATGACAAGAAACTCGTCGTTTTTGCGTTTTATGGCCGTTTTCATGAGCTATTGCCCATAATTTTGGTGTTTCAGGGCGATTTAAATGACTCGTAACACCCGATACATATTTGAGAGTTATGAAAAAAACGCGTCATTTTCACGTTTCAATGGCCATTTTCATGGGCTATTGTCCATAGTTTTGGTTTTTCCCGCGATTTGCATGCCCCATAAAACCCAATACGTGTATGAGAGACATGACCAAAAACTCATCGTTTTCGCATTTTATGGTTGTTTTCTTGAGCTATTGCCCATAGTTTTCGGGTTCCAAGGTAATTTGCATGGCCTATAAACACCCGATACGTTTGAGTTCTCGGCAAAACTCGTCGTTTTCGCGTTTATGGCTGTTTTCATGAGCTATTGCCCACACTTTTGGTGTTCTAGTGCGATTTGCGCCCATAAAACCAATACGTGTTTGAGAGACATGACCAAAAAGCTTCGTCGTTTTATGCCCGGTTTCATGAGCTAATGCCCATGATTTCAGGTTCCAAGGTCATTTGTATGGCCTATAAAAGACACGATACACGCTTGAGAGTTGGCGGGCAAAAAACCTCACGTTTTCTAATGCTTTAGGATGTTTGAGCTGGCCTTGTGTTCAGGCCATTCGCATCACCTACAAAATCCATCATCGTTTGAGAGACATGACCAAAA